>CM065303.1:49484077-49979077 GCA_032871835.1 Dipteronia dyeriana | reverse complement strand
GATATTTAGGGATATTTAAATAAAATAAAATAATAATTTAAATGATATTGACGAAAAAAAATATAGGGTATTTAAATTATTATTATCATTATTATTATTATTATTATTATTATTATTATTATTATTATTATATTTTTAGTTTTTATATTATTAATAACCTTGTTATTGTAAACAAACAAGTAATATTTATAGATATTTAAATAAAAAAGATAGTTTAAATGATAATTCGTATTAAATAATTTATATATTCATATGGGTTTTATATTTAGAGATATTTAAATAAATAAAAAAGGTAATTTAAATGATAATGGCTAAAACAATTATAGGGTATTTAAAGTATTATTATTATTATTATTATTATTATTTTACTAATATTATAATATTATTTTAATTTTTTTATTATTATCATCATTATTATTATCATTTCACTTTTTTTTTTGTTTTTGACATTATCAATACCTTGTTATTGTAATTCAACAAGTGATATTTAGGGATATTTAAATAAAAATGATAATGGTGAAAAAAAGGGTATTTAAATTATTATCATCATTATCATTATTAGTATTATTTATTTTTATTATTATTATTTTTATTAAAATTTTTATTTTTGTTTTTTACATTATTAATAATCTTTTTATTGCAAACTAACAAGTAATATTTAGAGATAAGTAAATAAAAAGATAGTTTAAATGATATTTCACTTTAAATAATTTATATATTCATCTGGGTTTTATATTTAGGGATATATATATAAAGATAATTTTTTTAAATCAATTTAATTTTTAATTTTTCTATTTATTTAATTTTCTTTATCAAAAAGTTCGGAATTGTATTAATATTTAACTAATCTTTCAATTTTAAATTAAATTTTTTATTTTAAAAATATGATTTAAAAAAAAAAAAATTGGTAAGAGGGGTATTTATGTCATATTTTTTTTTCTTCCAGAATTTGATGTAATTATGTACATAATAACGGTGCTTAGTGCAATTCGTCGTGACAGAACAGTGGAATACGTTAGGTTTTCATCTACTTTTGCTAATTTCTGATAGTTCATGGGGTTTAGTGGCTCAAAAAAAATTTAGGGGGCAACATGCGAATTCAGGTATAGTCTGAGGGGATCTATGACAATTAGCCTAATCTATGAGTGTTTAATTTATAGCGTGTTTAATTCTAAAAAAGAAAAAAGAAATGAATAAAAAGAAAGAAAGAAAAAATTGCAGTGGTGTGTTTAATCCAATTTTTTTTACGAATCAAACACGCTATTTTTTATGATTAAACACGTTAGGGTTCAAGCTTGTTTAATTCCTAATGTGTTCAATTCTTAACATGTCTAATCTATGTGTGTTTAATTCCTAGTGTATTTAATCCAAAAAAAACAAACATGATTGGTTTTTTTTTCCTTCTCCCAAACTTTTTTTTTTTTTTTTTATGGCTAGTGAGTAGTGACTTTCATTCGAGGTGACCTACAATAGAGGTTTCGATCTCTATCAGAGATTGCGTAGACCTGCGTGATCTCAAATATTGTTTTTTATAAAAAAAATAGTTATAAAAAATAAAAATAAAGAAAAAACACGAGTAATTTTATCTCTTTAATAGATTGTTTGGTAAAAACAATGAAAACAATAAATTAAACGTACACACAAACAATTTGCATACTTGTGCCCGTGCATCGTTATGCAACATTTATACACACATATTATTCATATGTTCATGCATTACGCATCGTTGTGCAGCTCTTATACACACACATATTGTTCATATATTCTTACTTTCAGCATTTAAATTGATTTCTAGGCTTGTTGCATCATTACTATGTTGTTTTAATTCGCGACGTTCCATCGCGATTTGATCATCATACTAACACACGCACACATCTGATTTGTACGATTATGAATTGCATTTCATCATGTGATATTTAATATCTTGTTGTATGTATTTGAAATGATTCAATGATAAACTTTTCACACACACGTCATACGTAACTTATATCTTTTTATTTTTCAGCTTAAAATAATTGTACGTCAAAGTATATATTAAAAAAAAAAAATCATGCACCTTGAGTCCAACTACCTGGAAGGAACTGTCTCAAAGAAGCAACATAAAAAAATAGTAATAATTTATTTTCAATTTTAAATTATAATAAGGGAAATTATCATTTAAATTATATATTTTATTTAAACATTCCTAAATATCACTTGTTTCATAATAACAAGGGTATAAATAATGTCAAATAAAATAATAATAATAATAATAATAACAACAATAATATAATATAACTAATAATAATGATAATAATGATAATAAAATAATGATAAAAATATAGTGATAAAAATAATAATAATAACAATATAAAAATTAATAATAGTAATAAATCAACAAAGTTGTAACATGAATATTTGAGATAGATGGTGGAGATCATTCTAAATATCTACCTATTATTTTTAAAAATAATTTATTTTTATTATTTATATTACTATTATTTTTTATGTTATGATTATGATTTTGATTATTATTATTTTATTATTTTAATTAGTTTATTATGATTATTATTATTATTATAATTTTACATTATTAATACATATCATTGTAAATGAACACGTGATATTTAAGGATATTTAAATAAAAAAAGATAATTTAAATGATAATTCATTTGGTTTTTATATTTAGGGATATTTAGATAAAAATGATCAAAAAATCAGAATTTTATTATTGTATTACCATCATTTCAATTTTAAAAATTAAAATTCTACTCTACATTTTATTTTAAAATTTTAGTTTTTAAAATTTGATCAAAGGGGTATTTGAGTTATATTATTATTTTGTTTTTGGTTTGATAAAATTATACATATAATTAGAAGATTTTAGTGTAATTTACAATGACTAAAAAATGGATGACGTGATAATTTTGAACAAAATGTAAAGATAATGAGAGTTAATACCTTAACAAAAATAAAAGTTGAGAAGGTATAAAGTTTAAAGTTCAAGAGAGACCGGTTCTATTAACCCTATTAATAACTATTATTATGAGTCGTACGAAATGGTCAAACCGATGACCTGGCTTGGCGCCTTGGCGGTAGGACTGAATAGTCGTTCGATTATTTCATTCGGTTTCTAGATTATTAGACCCACACGAAGACACGCAGAGGACTAGAGGAGCTACTTCATAGACAGCTTGCTTCTTTGAGACTTCACGTCTTCAACATAATGACCTGTCGTTTCATTTCCATTGACAATGACTTTTTCCTTTTTGATATTTGTTTTTTCACTCGGATTTTGATTTTATGATAGTTCTGGACGCGTCTCTAGATTAACTCCAATTTCGCTTTGCACCCCTGGAAAAGTGTTTGTGCAACCCCCATTTTTATTAATTTTAAAATTAGATATTAATTTATTGAAATTCTTTTGCACCTTCAATATTCACCAATAAAATGATAAATATATTTTTATAATTTTATAAAGTACCATTTTTACCAACAAAATTATTTTATAACAGTCTATTTAGAAAAAAAGATTTTCTGATTTCACCTATGTGAGCAACCAATAGATACATCGCCTAGATTTTCTTTTATAGAATTGAAAATTTATGGTAACTAAATATAAATAAATCTAAAAGATTCCATATGCTTGAAAATCTTTCGATTGGGGAGAACTGCTTGGGTCCTGTCCAATCCATAAAAACTTAAGAGTTTGCTGATATCGCAGCAAACAAACTTTTTTGATGGTTGATGGATATGAATTATGAAGACGGTTCACGTGTTTGCTGTTCAAAGAAAATCACATCCAGATATGGAGGAAATATATTTCGAGCTATATATCTGTTGTTTTCATAGATGAAGAAACTTGGATGCACCGGACATCAACTAGGTTATGCTTGGCTGGGTTTGTGATTTTGTGCTGAGAATTGGGTATAAAAGAATGTGTAGTTTATTTTAGTTGGCCATCTTTGAAAAAAGGAGAAATTAATTTAAGAAGAATGGAGATTTACCATTGTTAGTATGTAGCTTAAAATCAATAACCTTATTTGATATAGATTCATATTTTGTCACTACCCATTTTATGAATACGTGGTTATAAGATCTTTCACGAAACAAGTCTCTTTTGAGACTTCTTTGGTGTAATAGTGTTTTGTGAGTGATTCAAAGTTATATTTTTGTAATCTCCATTGATTATAGTGAATTTTTTTTATCTCCGTTCATGGATGTATGCTTTACGTTGAACCATGTAAATTTCCCCTATTCCATTTTGCTTTTATTTTACCTAAATATTTTGTGTCTCGATAATTTTCATAACAAACTGATATCAGAACCCTAAAATCTTGAGCTACTTTTTTAGATCCATTATCGACCGTTTTTTAGATTGAGTGTAAAATATTTTGGGTTGTGTATATGTTAAAAAAAAAAACCTTTGTGATGGGAATAAAATTTCAACTTAAAAAAAAAAAAAAACCACATTTAGCGTAACTAAGCAAATTCAGCTCGAAATCGACAAACAAATGCTTGTGAATGAGTGATGTGAAATAGCCTTCCAGCAATTAAAGGACTATTTGGGGCAAGCATCATTATTGTCCAAGCCAAGACCAAGAGAGTCCCTGTATCTATACCTATCAAGTGTCCGACATCGCAACCAGTTCAACGCTTATAAGATAAGACGATGCGGTACTACACCCCATCTACTACACTAGTAGCACGTTGCTACCCGCCGAAACCAGGTACCCATTAGCGTAAAACGATTTGCCAAAAAAAGATATTTTCAAATCCACTTTGGAGAGATACCTGCACGTTGAAAAGAAAACGATTCGCCAGTAATCCTCCTTGCAAATTTAAGGGGTATTGTTTGGGGAAATCTTAGTCAGCCTTACACAACAGCATAAAAATGGAATTCATAGAACTAGGTCTCCAAACTTGTTTGACAAGGTAAATGAAGTAGCAGTAAACTCGAAGACGGAAAACAGGTCGCCCATCTAGAATCGGTTCGCCAAAGTAACCTTAGGCGGCAAATTGATACCAACTCCCATTACGTTGTAAACATGAAATATCCACAACTTCACCTAAAATCCTGGATTCTTCTCATCTTCCGTGAAATCTGGGCCTATATCAAGAAAGTCAGCCAGTTCTAGTCAAGTAGTTGACGAATCTGATAATAAACTCAAAGATCCAGAAGATAATCTATGTAGGGTAAAGAGATTCTCCAAAAGACGGGCGAATCATCAAGACACCATCTCTTCAAAGTCTTTGCTTGCAAGACAGGGATTATGGCAACATCTTAGTTCTCATATAAATACATGCAATTAATGAAGGCCAAGGAGAGGGAGATACATTTTGTAACTTGTAAACACATAATGAACATTCTATTTTCCTGTCGTTACGACGACTGTGGTTTTTTCCTACCTTCAGGGTCTGTTCTGAGATTTTCGGAACCCGAGGCGAACTATAGAAAATGAGCCATCGATACTCTATGTATGTTTACTTGTTTTTTTTTTCTCTTTCTAGTAAATACTAGTAAAAATCAATATAATAATTCAAACTCAAAACTATAACATAACAAAAATATCAAAAAAATAATATATAATTGCATCAAAGAATATATTGTTTAAACCTTACTCATCTCACATTTTTAGCAGTAAAAGTACTAATCAAGCTTACATGTTTTCGTTTGTAGAGATATAAAAAATGATTATTTGTGACCAACCAAGTGATGCTAGGATTCAGTTCACCACCACCATTGATCCAATGTTGTTGTTGTAAGAATGATTAATGGGTTTCCATGAGTTGGCATTTAATATATATATATATATATATTATGGTGGGCCGTTTTTAAATTTATTTATAGGTTGGGTTTCCATTAATGGACCTTTAAAAAAAATTATACATGAATGATGAATCCTTTTAAAACCATTAATGAGTCTATTTTGTTTAATATTTTAAATGAACTAAAATTTACAATCAACTTTAAAAAAAAAAACTAAAATTGGGAGCTCTTTACAATTGGGGACCCTAGACGGTTGTCTCACTGGACTCCCCTAAAACCGGGTCTGCCTACCTTATGGTTTTCCATATACAAAGTCTAGTGTTATTTATAGCTTCTATTTAATTTTCCATTACGTATCACATTCACGTAGCAAGATGATGTTTTGATCATAAGTTTCCAGTCAATCCAAGCATAGACTTACTTACATGTTACTATAGTAGAATTATGTATCTATTTTAGCATGCATTTTGGAGTTAAGTGTCGTTTATTTATTAGCTATTTTTCCTGAGGGAAATACAACAAGAATTACCCAACAAAATCTACCAATGTGTCTTTCTCTTTCAAGTTCTCCGATGTTCTGTTTTTCTTGTTCTATTGTACTCATTTTAGTGGTATCAGAGCCGCAAGGTCACATGAACACTCGTGGCAAAACCAGCACCGAATTTCGCAATGAGGTCAACGAAATTTTAGCTTGTCACGAGTCAAGTTTCGATTACTTGAATAACAACTTCAATCAAATAAACAAAACCCTTTAATTGGTACTTACCGAGTTGCAATCCCTACGTGTCACTCAACTCAAAACCATGGCCACGATTGAAATGATGTCAACCCATTTGCCATTGGCGAAACCACCGAATCAAACACCACAAACACTACACAGAACCACAGCAGCCGCGCTTCTAATCTCAAATTATTTTTTGCTAAATTCAGTGGAGAGGACCCGACTAGGTGGATATACAAGGTTGAGCAGTATTTTCAATTTCAGAATGTTACGTTGTTTCCCATCAGTAGGTACAACTCGCCGCATTCCATATGGAGGGCATTACCTTACAATGGCATTGTGGTGTAAAAATGGGCCGGCCGGCCCAGAAAGTTCACGGGCCGTTTTGGGAACGACCCGTGAAGGAAGAGGACCAGACCGCGTGCCGGGTCGCTGGGAGGAGGCCCGGCAGGCCGGCCCGCCTGGCACTCCAATACGGCGTGCCAGGCCGGACGATTGGAGTGCCAGGTCTGTCGGACCGATTCGCCGGTCCATTTGGCCCATTTTTTTTTTTTTTTTTTCAAAATTCCTCCAACGACTGGAATTGATTTCCAGTCGTTGGAGGAAACAAAAATTACCAAACCCCCATAAAATCTTTTAAATTATATTTTGATCCACAAATCAAATTTTTCTATAAATACTTCCATCTATTTCATTTTCCATTAACTCTCCCTGTCATTCTTTCAATCTCTCATTCTCTCAAATCTCAATCTCTAATATATTCTCCAATTCTCTAAACTTTTTCATTCAATTTGGTTATTACTTTCTCTACAATATTCTCTACGTTTTCCACCAACACACCAACTTTTAAAGGTACAATTTTGTTATTACTTTTGGTCTAACATATTCTCATAGTAAATTTATATGTTTATGTTTAGATTTGAGTTACTTAATGAAAACATTATCTATTTAGTTAGTTACTTTATCAATTTTTGGGCTTTAATGTTAATATTATTTGTTTAGTTTATTAAGATTTTTAAGTTTAGTAGTAATTTTAATATTTGTTATTAATAAATTTAGAAAGTTAATTTGTATTACTGAAATTAATTTTTGTAATAAGTAAATGATGAATGTTAAGTGTAGTAATTACGTTTGATATTGTAGTAATTTAGAAAGTTAATGTTACAATTTTTTGTTAGTAGATTATGATTTTTTTTGTTTATTTAATTTGTTTTTTAAGTAAATTAATTATTGTAAGTGTCGTATTAGTTATAGTAATTATAGTTAGTAAATTAAGATTACTGTTAGTAAATATTGATTTTTAATTTGACTATTAACTACTATAGTGCTCATATTTTTATTCAGATAATGGATCCTAACCAGTAGCCTTATTTTCCGGACGGTTTGAATATGCTCAACGATGAATTTGATATTTCAGAACCGACCCATACTCAAGTGGGACCTTCTGGTTCTGGCGTTACACCAACATCACGTCCCAGAAAATTAACATCAGATGTGTGGCAATGTTTCAACATAGTCCCAATGACACTCCCAAACGGGACGTCTGGCCTCAGAGCTAAATGTAAGTTTTGCCATAAGAATTATGCTACAAGTACGGGGGGAACCGGACATTTGAGACGGCATATGCACAAATGTATGCCTGCACATGGACAGGTAGACACTACAACCCAGACACAACTTCAACGGCACCCAGACGGATCCGATAGGACGTGGCAGTTCGACGCCATGCACGCTAGAGAGTGCTTGACACGATACATTGCACAAACTGATCAACCGATCAGTATTGGTGAGAGTCCATTTTATAAAGAATTAATCACATCTGCATATAACCCCCAATATGAACCTGTTTTTAGAACCACCACTAGAAATGATTTGATACGATTGTTTGAAACCGAAAGGGATGACTTAGTTGCTGAAATACAGCATTTAAGTGTCTCTGTTGCATTAACTTCTGATATTTGGAATGCATGTTCCAAACAGGACTATTTATGTGTCACGAGACACTATTTAGATTCTGATTGGAGGATAACAAAAAGAATTTTTGGTTTTCGTCTTATGGATTTTGCACATACCGCAGAAAATATTTTTAATGTCATAATGGAAGTTTTAGAAACTTATGAAATCACGCATCGCATTCTTTCAATCACATTTGATAATGCATCTGGAAATACCAGCTCTATTGCATTGTTTGTTGCAAGAAATATCCCGCAAGATGGAGGTTATTTCTTCCATCAACGGTGTGCATGCCATATTATAAATTTAGTTGTACAGGCTGATTTAAAGCAGGTAAGCGACCAAATAGATCGCATCAGAGATGCCATTTCTTGGATTTGCAATTCTAATCCTAGATTCAGTGAATTCAAGAGACATTGTAAATTAAACGGTCTCAAACCCCGACGATTCCAAACTGATATGCCGGTAAGATGGAACTCTACTTATTTAATATTGCAAAATTGTTTGGAATATGATATAACCATTACATGTTTTTATAACATGAAATTGACCGAAACAGGACAACTTAATCCAAAATTACTTACCACAGACGATTGGCATGTGGCAAAGATTTTTGTTCAATTTTTGTTCAATTTTTAAAGATTTTTTACAATGCCACTGTAACTCTTTCCGGGGTATATTACCCCATATCTTCCCAGGAAATCCATCAGATAGTGGAAATGTCTGAACTGTTAAACAGTTATAGAGAAGATGAACATCTAGGCGCTGCAGTTGTTGTCATGGAGACAAAGTTGAAAAAATATTGGGCTAACATTCCCCTACTGTATGCCTTAAGTGCTATAATAGATCACAGGGTTAAATTATCTGGTTTAAAAGTTTTGCTTGAGTTTATTGGTATTAATTTGTCAATAGATTATTCAGAACAAATTACTGACATTCGAACCAAGTTGTTCTAGATTTTTCGTATTTATGAGACCAGGTTTTGCAACATTGACATCCCTCAATCAACACGACCGGAGACAGAGCCGAAGCAAACAAGTTGGAGCCTTCTGAAATGACGTAAAAAAGACAAATCAGCAAGTACTTCTTCAGGGCAAAGATCTAGCCCATCTTCTTGTACCGAACTTATTAGGTACCTTGAAACACAGTTCGATGCTGTTGAAGACAAGGAAGAGTTTGATTTGTTGTTATGGTGGAAGACCTATACGTACAGGTATCCAGTTCTGTCACACTTAGTACGTGACGTACTGGTTATTCCAGTGTCAACGGTGTCTTCAGAACAAACTTTCAGCACCAGTGGATGCATAATTGAACCAAGAAGAAGCTGTTTGTCTCCAGAGATGGTGGAGGTATTAACATGCCTTCGGGATTGGGAGCATGCTAAAAAAAGGTTACAAAATCTAACTGTAGATAAAGAACTTAATCTAAATTTCGACAATCTATATATTGATGACCCTTCAGGTAGTGGCCAGGGTCAGAACTAGGTTATACTTTTATATATGTATTTATTATTTACTTGTAAGTTGTAAAACGGTTGCATTCATTTTCCCTTACCAAGTTTTTATCCCACTGGGTTTTTCTTGGTAAGGTTTTTAATGAGGCAATCATGTAGATATGTATTACTGAATTCCATAAGTGAAAAATAAATAAATAATTAAAAAATTGTTCGTTCTCTTTATTCATTTCAAATCCTAATAATTGTTCGTTCTCTTCATTCATTTTAAATTCTAAACCCTTAACCATAAACTATAAATCCTAAACCCTATACCATAAATCCAAAAAAACGTAATTTGAAAAAAAAAATTGGACAAAAAAACTAACCCGTCGGACCAGGCCCAACGGGCCAGGCCCGTCGGACCAGGCCCAACGGGCCAGGCCCGTCGGACCAGGCCAGCCCGGCCCGCCAGAGGGGCCCGGCCCGGCACGCAGGCACAGCCCGCCTGAGGCAGGCCGGCATGCTGTGCAGGGCCTGCTTCTCCGAAAACAGGCCAGGCCCGGCCGACCCGCGACACCATAGCGTGCCAGGCCCAGCCATGCCTGTTTCCAGAAATGGACTGGCCAGGCCGGGCCTAATGGGCCGGGCCAGTCCATTTTTACACCACTACAATGGCATCATGGACTCACTAAGTTCAAATGACCCTTACTTTGGGACGAATTTACTAAAGCATTGTTACATCATTTAGGACCCACCGATTGCAATGATCATTCCCAGGATCGAATATTTTGGGGTCCGAACGATTTTTTGATATTAACAGAAATCGGGATCCTATATAATTAATAAATAAATAAATAAATAATTGTTCATTTACCAAATACATTGTATTCCATATAAATTAAAACAAAAAAGTTTTATCGTATCTAAAAACATAAAAACAAAACATTGTTTGCGTTTTTATTCTTCTTGCTTTATGAAGTGCAAATTTACTAATTATATTACTACCATCAAGACTTTTTTCTCGATAGATAACATAGTCAATCTACTCAATCTATCTTGCAACATTGTTGACAGAAGACAATTTTTAATCAACTTCAACTTTAAAAAGCTGCTATCTGTAGTAGCAATTGTAATTGGAACAATAAAGGTTAAAATAGACTATGGAACAATATTCTCCAGCTTACTAAAGAGTCCTGAAACTCTATGTAAAAAGATTAAAAGAATCAAAGCTAGAAGATTCAAAATAGCACCCGTAAGACCGTAATCTACATGACTATGACTCAGTTTGGCATTGTTGTGCTGTGGGGAGAAGTACTTCTGAAATTACTATGGGGGGAATTGTTGTGGGAAGAATCAGCTGAGTGTTTGGTAAACTGATTTTCAAAAATGCTGTGAGAACTAAAAGCAATTTCAATGTGTTTGGTAAACTGATATAAAAAGTGTTGTGAGTGTCTAAAATTACTAAAAGGACAACGACATCTAAATGCTACTAATTTGATATACTTTATATTTTTCTTGTTTATTTGTATTTAGTGTTAAGTGTTATATAATTATGGTATTTTATTGAATTAATTAGCCATATTTTTTATTCTACTTTATTTAATTAATTAGTCATATTTCTTTATTTCTTTATTTCTTTATTTTACTTTATTTTTTATTTCATTTTTATTTTACTTTATTGAATTAATTATGGAAACATTTTTTTTTGTACAAAAATATAAACCCAGTTTTTTTTTGTTAAATTTCGTTAAAGGCAAGGACAAAGTTGAAATTTAGTAAAATTTCATTTAATATCACTGTAACGCGTTTTCTAAAAGCAGAAGCCAAAATCCAAAAGCAGAAGCCAAAATCTAAAAGCATGTATTTGTAGTTTCTCAAAAACTCAGTTGGGAGAAGCTAAACGTGACCAAAAGTACTTCCCCACGATTTTACCAAACACCCTGTCTGAGGTCCAGAATCACTTTTGACCCCAAAAGCAGCTGGGAAGCAATACCAAACTAAGCCTATATTACATGATAAATTATTTCAAAGCAAAACATGGTAGTATTTAGAAGAACCAGGGAAAAAAATTAAACCCAAATTAATTTAAACCTATTCAGTCATTACATAGAATACAACACACACACACTATTCTACTATTGTAAATAAAATAAATAATTAAAAGATGAATCAAAATCAACATTTAGAAATTAATTGAAAACAAAAATCATACCTTTAAATCTTCAATTCTTCAATATTGACAACGAACAACACACTAACACAAAACAGGAAGGCGTAAGCCAGAATCAAAACGAAGCAAACCAAATATATATATATATATATATATATATATATATGTGTGTGTGTGTGTGTGTGTGTGTGTGTGTGTGTGTGTGTGTGTGTGTGTGTGTGTGTGTGTGTGTGTGTGTGTGTGAAAGACCAAAAAACAAAAAGAGTAAGTAAAGTGAGTAAAGAAATTTGTTTTTGTTTTAAATAAATTAGTGGTGTTTAGAAATCAGAATAAGTGAATCACAATGACTAATGCCCTGTTTGATTTTTTATCTGAAGACTGAACAATATTGAATGTTACTGAAGACTAAATAGTGACTGAAAACTGAAAACCGAAAAACAGGTTTGTTTTTTTTCACTGAAAACTGAATATAAGTGATAAGTTGTTGTTTTTTTAAGTTATAAATATCTAAGAATAAATATTTTTACATCTAAACCCTTCTAACTATTATTTGTTATATATTTACATTTTAATATATTAAGGACAACTTTAACATGTAAATTAATTCTAAAATAAATTTATTTAGTTATTAATAATATTTCATACATTATTTCATTTGTTGAATTACATTAAAAATGAACATAATATTTGATGGTGATACATTCTAAAATTCTTAAGAAATATTAATAAAAACAAAAAATCAACTACTACTTGATTTTGATCCAAATAGTATAGGTCGGTGCATCTCATATATATATAACTTTTTTTTCTTCCCAAAATTAACATCTCAAAACCAAAAAAAAAAAACTCAAAACAAAATCATAATGAAATTCATTATGAAAATCAATCTCCAGTTAATTTTTAGAATAAGTGAAAAAGATGTACTCAAACTGTAATATAAAATTAATAAAACTAATTATCAAATTATGGAAACAAGAAAGAGTTCTTATCGGATTATGCTAGGAAAATCAGTCACAAATTGTTTTTGTTTTAAAGAAATTAAGTTTTCTGATGTTAAAGTTCTTTACAGTAAGAAAAAAAAAGTATTAATATGATTAGAGCTTTAACAAAAACAGAATTGGAAATATACAAAATTAGAGAGGATAGTTTTGGAAGTAAAAGTTTGTAATTAATTCTACTGGATTTGTATTAAGTGAAAAGTGGAAAAAATTCATTTAAAAAAAAGTGGTTTTAATGGCTCATTAAGTGATTTTAACACTTATAAAATTAAATAAAACAGCTGAATGAAACACATTAAGTGTCATTAAGTGTTAAGTCAAAAAATCAAACAGGACCTAAGTTTATTGGGCATTTGGAAGGACTAAGTTTATTGGACATTTTGATTGTGGGTCTGATTTTTTGTTTTTAATTGAATTGATTCATTACCATATTGGATCGAATCAAGTCTTTATTTTGGACCCTATTTATATATAAATATATTGGGTTCTGAGGTTCCAAAAAAAGAAGAAGAAAATTGAATCAAAATACTACGTTTGCTGGGGCCATGGGCAGACCGAGTCTCTCACCAGGTTTAAACAAACTAACACAGTTGAAGTTTGCCAAGAGGCCTTTTAGAAACTTTCCAAACTCGTTGAAGATTTACTTGACAGTTACCTGATTGGGTGTTTTATAATAGGTCTCAAAGATGAAATTCGTTTGGATGTCAAGGTCAAGAAACCTCGTACCTTGCCCGAAGCAATTGGAGTAGCTTGACTAATTAAAGAACGCAACACCATATATAAGAAATCCAACGCTTTTCCAGCCTCAGTAACCACCACACTACCGTACCGCACCACCACCAATACCACTGTTGCCGGTCTATTTGGACCATCTACCTACCAAAAAGTGTGTAAGCACCAAGTTCAATCATTGAGAAGGTAAGACGACCATATATAATAGACAAGTCTTTCGATGAAGAATTTTTTTATTTTTTTTAAAGAAGATTCAAAAAGAGAAAGGAAAAACAAAACCCTATGTTGTGAGCTTTTTTTTTTTTTTTTTTTTTTGGAAACATATGTTGTGAGCATTTATTCTTTCGAATGTTATCAAAATCCCTCCGGTAGTTTACTATATTTCTCGTTTTCCTCCCTCTAGTTCCCCTTAAGTTTACCATATTCTCCAAAATTCTCCTACCGTTAACATTTTGAATTAAAAGATTTTTTTTACCATACAGTATAACCTGAAATAACAGTCCTACCCATAAGATATATTTATAAAATAATATATAAAAGAATAATAAAATATTAAAATAAAACAAAAACAAAATATTAGATGTTGTCTGTATCCGATTTTAAAACGATTTTTTGTTTAAAAAAATGCTATAAAATTGTTTGTTTATATTTTTTCGAAAGACTTCTTTTGAAAATGGAAAACAATGTTTTTAAATTTATAACTAAAAAGTTGAAAATATCAACTTACGGTTTTTTTTTTATCACTTGTCAAAATAGGTATCCAAAATCAACCACAATTTTCCCCTCTAAATAACAATAATATTATTCATTTAAAAAAAAAATACCAAACACATTTATATCGTTTTTCGTTTTTAAAAACTATTTTTAACAAACACTATCAAACACATTATTTTTTTTATAAATTAAATAACATGATTAAAAATCTTTTTCAAAAACACAATTTTAAAAGTGATACCAAATACGGACTTCTCAACAAGTGCATTAATTCAAAATGGAAAATTTTATTTTTATTTTTTCATACAAGTTTAGTTAAGTAATATACTAGTATAATATATAGTAGAAATGATGAGATATGTCACTTTTTTTATCGTGTGTTGCGATGATATCACCGTTTTAATAACTTAAGTTTAAAAGACACCTATTATCCAAGTTACCCTTAAACTTTAAATTTTAAAAGGCAACATGCTAAACTCGTGTGTATGTCCCTAAAAAACTTGTCTGAAAAACTTGTCTCTCTCTCTCTCTCCAGATTCTGCACAAGAAGGTAACAAATATTTATGATCTTCACTTATATTTTTTTTATGCATTTCAGATATTTTACATGCATTTCTGTGTAGGTTAATAATGTATCAATTCCTCGATAATATGTTGTTTCTAGTGTTTGTAAGAACATGTATGAACATTGAATAGATCCAAACTTTTTTCATGTGTGACCGAGAATATTTAAAGATGAATCGAGCTTTTATATATTTTGAAAAAAGCTCGATTCTTTAAAAAAAAATGCTCGATAATTTGATAAATATTCTCGATCCCTTGAAAAAGTTCTCGATCCCTTAGAAAAAGTTCTCGATCCCTTAGAAAAAGTTCTCGATCCCTTGATAAAAGTTCTCGATCCGTTATAAAAGTTCTCGATCCCTTGTAAAAGTTCTCGAACCTGGAAATTTGTCTACAAAAGTAATGAAACAATCAATTGTCAAAAAAAGAAAGAACATATCATGAAAAAAGGTTGAGAGGTAGTCGAACCTGGAAATTTGTCTGCAAAAGTATGGGAGATTTGTATGGCACACTATTAGTATACATCTCGAATGCCATTTCTTTTCGGAAGTCGACCATTATTAAGGAAAGCTAAATCTCTCAAAACAAAAGTAAAGCAATCAGTGCTTAGAAGAAATTCAGTAACATATTTGTTGCCTCGTTTTGTAAGGGAAAGCTTTTCTCTTAAGAAACATACTCATGATTTGGAGCAGTTTGCATAGATCCGAGACAGTTTATCACATGCCTTACGAGATGTTTTTACAGAGGCAAAAAAAGGTATGACTGGCTCAGATAGAGATGCAAAGATAGCATGATACAAAAGTTGATCTTGTCTGATCCAATGAGCATGAGCATGATTAGGAATTTCCACTCCATTTTCAGTTATGGTGGCTACTGGGCATGTTAAAGTGCCATCAAGATATCCTAGAAGATTGTAACAAAAAAGAAGAGAATTAAATTATGCACGCCAAGAAGGGTAGTTGATTGGGATGAGTTTTAAAGGCTATTGGGACATTTTTTTTTTCATCCCAATAGCCAAAAATTTGTCCCCAAATTCTATCGCTTCAGTTGGATCGCAATAGCCTAATTGAGACGAAAATAGAAATTCGTCCATAAAAAGTACCTATTGCGATGAAATATAAAATATTATAAAAAATTATCATTTGGGACGAAATTCAAAATTCATCCCAAGAGATTAATAATAAATAAAATCAATCTCACCACTACCCACCTTACTGAACCACACCTCCTTTTTGTCTCCATTTCCAGGCATTCTTTGATGTTTTGCAATGGTATCATAATTTTTTTTTATGAACATAGCTTTTTTTTCAGTATCTTTTAGTAATTTGACACTTATTCTTATGAACCAATGAAATACCTACGATTTGATATATAAAAAACTGTCCATCATTTTATCGCAATAGGTACTTTTTAGGGACGAATTTCTATTTTCGTCTCAATTAGGCTATTGCGACCCAACTGAGGCGATAGAATTTGGGGACAAATTTTTGGCTATTGGGATGTTTTTTTTTTGTCCCAATAGCCCTTAAAACTCATCCCAATCAACTACCCTTCTTGGCGTGCATAATTTAATTCTCTTCTTTTTTGTTACAATCTTCTAGGATATCTTGATGGCATTCTTTGATGTTTTGCAATGGTTTCATATTTTTTTTTTTCGGTATCTTTTAGTAATTTGGCACTTATTCTTATGAACCAATGAAATACCTATGATTTGATATACGACACATGTAGATCACACGTATTACCCAATTAAACTATTTGGAGTTGAACTCATGACCTCCCTCCCATAAATGTAGTGCTCAACATTACAACATCAACTTTAATGATTTGTGTAAAATGATTTATATATAATGTGAATATGTTACTAAACTTATATATTTATCAAAATTAAAATTTTAATGAACAAATTATAAAATATTATTATTAGATCATTTAACTTGATCCCAATAGTCTTTATAATTATTTTATATATTATGCCAATCGAAATTGAAAAGCATTTATTATATAATGTTTTACTAAACTATTATGATACTAGTCGAGTATAGAGTCTACTGTAATCGATGAGATAAATGGTTATAAGAAAAATTTGGAATGCGACTCTCACTTTTGAAGAGATTTCTCCTCACATCTGCGATATAATGAGAGAAGTTGGACTTGAATATTTATTATAAAAAGTAGGGAAAATATTCATATATACTTTGTCAAAGATCATCGACCCTTATTATTATTATTATTATTACTCCATATTTTAGTTTTTTATTATTATATTTAAAAATAAAAAGAATATATATATATATATATATATATATATATACACACACACACACACATTTTATGAATTCATTATAGTAATTATTATAAAAAAGTGAAGAAAATTAATTAAGAATCTCGATAAAATTAAATAATTATTAAAACTAAATTTTAAATATAATAAGGAAAATACATAGAAATTTTTTCGGGACAAATACTAATTTGTCTCGATAGAGGGCCTATTGGGACAATATAAAACCCATCCCAACAGGTTTTATATTGTGACCTTACTTTTTATGGTCTATAGTTTTAGGGGTGAATTATTTATTTCGTCCCAATAAACTCCTATTGGGAAAAAAAAATTGTCCCTAAAAGTATCGTTAGGTTTGCACTTTCTAGGGACGAATAATTTATTTCGTCCCAATAATATCCTATTGGAACGATATTTTTCGTTCCTAAAAGCATCGTCAAGGTTATGATTTTTAAGGGTGAATAATTTATTTCGTCCCAAAAGATACCCTATTGGGACAAAAAAAAATCGTTTCAAAAAGTTTCGTCCCAGTAGCTGTTTTTTCTTGTAGTGGCAGTTGGGTTGATGGAAATGGTTGTTGTGCTGCCACCGTAGCCAGATACAACAATTGGATTGGTGACAGGAGTGTGATTTAGGTGTTTGGCTATTTGAAGTTGTTGCCATGGTGGAATGGATCTAGGTTGCTCGTCGAAGTTTTCGAGCTTTGATACCATAAAGAAATAAATAGATAATAATATGACAGAAAAGCTTAACTTGTATTATGTAGAGTTATATATTATATATACGACCATTACACACATGAAACAAAAAGTTGAGTATAAGCATGCTATACTACTCGAGCAAATTACGTAAATCAATCACAGAAAATAACTACACATAAATGAGAGATTTGGTCTTCCATCTTCTAAGCACTAATTGCTTTATTTTTGTTTGGAGAGATTTAGCTTTCCTTAACAGCCATTTCTTTCTGTCCTCGGTTTCAGTATCCCTTCTTCACAATTGTTATCACTACATACATGCAAATAAATACTCCACAACTGCTTTTGTCGACCTATTACGGAATCATCTGATTGCTCGATACAGTAGCAGTGAAGATAATTCCTCTTGGTATTTTGCTTATATTTGAAAAAAAAAACATCTTTTCATAATACTTGGCAGCAATCGCCTAATGGACATTACTTGTCTGAAACGCTCGGCTTGAATACTTTTTTGCTTTGCTCTGGCAAATATAGTAATGTGACGATCAAGTAAATCAACCTTACATAAAATCCAATGGCCATCCGGTTCCCTAACACAACACGGAATACACAACTACATTAAAAAACAACCATCATAATACACAACTTTCCCTTTGTTGAATGGAGCAGCTAAAAAATGTATATAGACCATGTATCATTGTCAAACTAGTAAAAGGGAGACAGTAAAAAAAGAAGAAAGAATAAAGAAGACAGTAAAATAAAATAAAATACAGTAAAAAGAATACATAAATACATGGCAAAAAAGGATAACTCACCTATGTATATAAGCACCAAGGTTACCGAATTACTTAAAACAACTCGCCATGAATTCATCGTGCTTCCCTTCCTTGTGTAATATATCCTCAATAGTAGCTATGTTCTTCGACCTACAATCAACTTCGATTAATGCTTCTTGATTCCATTTGTTCCCATGCACCTTCAGAAATTGGTCATAAGCCATGTTTTACATCTGTAAAATACAAATAACTTAGGTTCAGTTAAGTAAACTCACATATTCCCAATTAAACACACCAGTCATACCCAATTAAACATATCCGGGAATATCCAATTAAACACACCAACTCACATGAATTAAACACACCGGTTCACAACAATTACACACACCAGTTCACATCATTTCAACACACCATCTTTCTTGGATTAAACACACTGGTTCAATAATTAAACACACCATTTCACATCATTAAAACACACCAGTTCACAACAACTCATTGATTGACCACTATTTTAACATTTCAGTTGCTAACAAAGTCTATCACTATTTTAGCCTAAACCGTAAAAAAACACACATACATTGGTTGAAGAAAGAAAAGAGGGTCCTTCTAGTGAAGACACACTCACTATTAAGACACCTTCTTTCATACACTAAGATGTCCAAACAAAAAAAACAAGTGGGGTCTGATCATCATCTACTGAGATACCTTTTATGTTGTTTGAATTTGGAACCACAAATTATGCTAACTATTTTAACATACAAACTATTTTTACACACATGTTCAGAGATTTCCTGTAAAGAGTAATTCTTTTTATACGGTGGGCTCAATACCAGATATAAAAAACCCTCTAAAGCTTCAAGCTTTCTTCGTATTTTAGCTCATAATTTTCTTACATT
This sequence comes from Dipteronia dyeriana, assembly GCA_032871835.1. Lineage (NCBI taxonomy): Eukaryota > Viridiplantae > Streptophyta > Magnoliopsida > Sapindales > Sapindaceae > Dipteronia > Dipteronia dyeriana. The sequence continues at coordinate 49,959,393 of CM065303.1, read as the reverse complement.
ATCATCATGAAAATCAATTCTGAAATCTGTCACAAGTGAACAAAATCAATTTGTTAAAATCCCTGTTACAATTTCGAAATCTATCACAAGTGAACAAAATCAATTTGTTAATGTATCTATGAAAACCAATTTCCAAATCTATCAAAATCAATTTGTTAATGTATCTATCAAAATCAATTTCGAAATCAAAATCAACTCCATCTCAAATGCAAAAATGTAACAAAAAATACAAATAAATTGAAATCCTAAAATCAAATGTAAAGAGGAAGTGCAAACCATCGGTGATTGAAATCGAACACGCCGGTGACTGGAGTCAAACCGTCTTCACAGTCGGTCACCTCTCCTCTCTCGTGTCAACAACTTGAGCTCGTCTCTCTATCGAGGTCAGGTCGTGTCTTCCTCCTCTCTCTCTCCGTCTGCACCGTCGTTGTCATCGGGTCTTCGTGGTGTTCGTCGTCGTCGGATGTTCCAAGTCGTCGGTGTTCCTCGTCGTCTCACTCTGGTCTCTCTTTTGTGGTTTGTGACTAACACACTAACAACGAAACTCTCAACTGTCGGTTTTGTGGTTTTCAACTTTTTTCCTTTTGTTTTTTAATTTGATTTCTTTGTTAATTGATTTTTATTTTCTCTTGTTTTTTTTATTAAGTTTTGTTTTTCAATTCATTTTGTCTGAAGGGCAATTTTGTCCTAAAAGGGAAAAATTTGGTAGAAACAATAAATTTACTAATCTTGGATAAAAACAATAAACACACTAATTTTTTGGCTACTTTTAAAGTTATCTTAGTTTTTTTTCTTAGAAGTTGCCCTTATTTTTTTTTTTCCATGTCACTATATTCTGTCCGACCTTATCACAGACTCTCACACTCAGGTGTATCAAAATCTTGGTTTGCTTTAATCAGTGATCCTCAATTTATAAAAATGAATCCTTTTTTCTAATGCATATATCTGTTTAGAAGGGTTTGAAGCATCTCTATATTTGGTAGACTTGGAATTTGGAAACATCTATCAATAACAAAGTTCATCCAAAGCTAGATCAATTGCATACTATAAAACCTAACTCACCATACATGGACGCTATCTATGGTTCTTGCAATGGCTTGTTGTATATTAAACTTAAATCTACAATTACTTTCTTCTTCATATACAATCCTTCCACTAGAGAGTCTAAGAAGATACTTGATGTCACACCCATCAATTTCTCAAACTCATCTTATGCTTCTGGCTTTGGATATGTGGAGTGTCTTGATGACTATAAATTTGTGAGAGTCGTTCATAATGAAAACATTTGCATATTTTCTCTCTAAGAAACAATTCATGGAAAATTGTTGAGGGTAATTTTCATATTAGAAAACTTAACATTAATGACGGAGTCTGTACCATTTGTTATTATGATAAGTTTGATTTGGCTGAAGAGAAGTTCAAACCTTTACCCTTACCTGATAAACCGATTCCTCGGAATCCTACTCATTTTCTATGCTGCGTTGTTAATGTTTTTGGAGAATATCTTTGTGTAAACTTCGAAGACGACTGCTTCGACCAAACACTGGAATTTTGGGAAGCTGTGCGGAAGAAATTTGGATTATGAAGGAATATGGTGTCAAAGAATCTTGGATTAGAATTGTGATATCAGACCACCTATTTGATCCGAATGACCTGTATGTACCATTACGTTTTCGGGTGAAGGATGTAATGATTCTTTGTTCAGGTAACGAAGAGATATTTTGCCGTGAAAAAGATGGAAAAATGAGAAAGGAGCTTGTGTTTGACAGAAGGTATACTGTATTAAGAGATTAGCTAAACTGAAGATATCAAGAATTCCAAAATAACTTGAATGACCTGCATCTGCATTTCATTCACAACATTTCTAGTTTGTAAATCATGGTTTATTATGACCTTTTAATGCTCAAACTTTGTAGAACAGATATCTCTAAATATTAAATCATATCATTTGGGTGCTTATGCATGTTTACATTTAAAACTATTGTATGCTAGTGATATCGTCGTAGTTCTCACATCATTCACATGATAGCATATGAAACCGCAAGCAGACAAAAAGAAATTCTACTTCCCTTCGGAGATATAATGATGCTTAAACTGATAGAATAAGTTCATGTCACATATAGACTCGGACTAGAATTATGTTGTTTTTAAAGCTTGAAAGCATTGGATTTAAGCTGTCCATATCCAGTTACTTGTTGTCTCCACTAGTGTTTTCGAAGGCTCAGCCCCCCCCCCCCCCCCCCCCCTATAAACACTTGATCAAATTGGCATCAAATTAAAAACAAAAAGAGTTAATTCTAATTTAATTTATATTCAAAATCTAATTCTATTGAATGAAGATTTAATTATTCTTTACAAAAAATAGCAACTTATAATATCTGTTGCTGGATTAATCCCAATGGCTGATATAATGAGTTGTAGATTTAACTTATAATGTCTATTTTGATATTTTTTTTTTAAAGTTTTCAGACATTTTACTCTGCATTAGAGAATATATGTAAATTGTTTGAAAAATTGATGATTTATTTGGACTAATGTATTTAAATTTGATGATTTATTTTGTAGATATATATTTTTATATATATAACCCTGGTGATCGTTGGATGCGCCTATTTTGATCGCAACTTTCTTTTTTATACGATTACAATAATTCATATATTATTAAATACAACTCACATATCTATCACATTAAAATTGTATTTTATTATTACTTTATTTTAATGTAATTACGTTTAACTCATATACGATTACATACAACTCACTTCTTTTTTTTCCTCCCACTTTCTTTCCCTTTACTGTCACATGAGATCATCAAATCAATAAGGTTGGAATTTGGAAGAATCATTATTTGTATTAAAAATACAAAGAATATGAGTCCAACTATATAAGTGCAAATCATAATATCAAAATGGACAAAACTCAAACTCGATAACATATGTTAGTCATTAAAAAAAAGAAGATAATATGCATACAAATTTGATATTATAGACAAAATTCAATCTCAAACTAAAAACAAAATTCAATCTCAACCTTAATAGTATGGAACAACCCAAACCCAAAGTAAACGAATCTAGACCATGTTAGAAGAAGAAACAGAAACAGAAACAAAAACATATCGGTATATCACCCTAGGAAGTACACATTTCTTATCCCCCTCTTCTAAAACTTCTTCCTCCTCCTCTCTTTGCATTTCTTTGGTTTCTAAAACCCGTTGCCACAGGTTTCATAGGTCCGACGGTAGGCAGAATTTGGTAGTGGCACACAGTGTGCTGCATTAGAGTGACTTTGTATCCACCTTTTGGAGCTGAACCCGTTGCCACAGGTTTCATAGGTCCGACGGTAGGCAGAATTTTGTTGTTATTAAATTCTAGAATTTTCCAATCATTGTCTCATTGTCTTAAATACTAAAGAATATTCTCTAGGGTTTTCCAATTATGTTAGACATATGTAATGACCTCTCTGTACATGATACTTGTATTTAATAGAAAGTTGTTTTCTCTTACAATAGCTGAGAGTTTCCTAAAAATAGAAAATTTTCACTTGTTGTATCCACCCTTTGGAACTGAACCATTTACCACATGTTTCATAGGTTTGAAGCTCCACTATGGTGCTTGCCGCGGTAGTGAACCAACATGGCTGGCTGGGTGTAGTACACCAAACGATCCATCATAGTTTCGCAATTCAGACACAATAATGATTCCATTTTTAAGGAAAGACTCACGTGTTTTTGCTCTAGAGAAGGTGAGGATATGTGTGGATCTGATGACTGATGGTTGTATATATAGCTAAAGGATATGTGTAGGCATGTGTGCGTGGGAGCTGTTTTAGAGAGAGATTGACAGAGGATATATATAGGAGTGTGTGCGTGAGTTATGAGAGCTGTTTTAGAGAGAGATTGGCAAATTTAACTTTTCACAGGCTCACTGCAGTGTGCACTGTTATAGTCTGTAACAACGAAAACAATTCATTCATTTTTTTTGTTTATTAAATTTACCATTTGCCCTTCCTTTTTACACTAAGTTGTTGGCTTTTCTTTTTCATAGTTTTCGTTACAGAGATTAGAGGTAGAGGTGTTTCCTTGGTGTTTCGAAATCTAGGTCTTACACGTGTCCTTTTTTTCCTCCCACTTTTTTTCCCTTTTCTGTCACCTGAGTTCACTAAATCAATAAGGTTGGAATTTGGAAGAATCAATATTCGTATTATAAATACAAAGAATATGAGTCCAACTATATAAGTGCAAATCATAATATCAAAATGGACAAAACTCAAACTCGATAACATATGTTAGTCATTAAAAAAAAAAGATAATATGCATACAAATTTGATATTATAGACAAAATTCAATCTCAAACTAAAAACAAAATTCAATCTCAACCTTAATAGTATGGACAAACCCAAACCCAAAGTAAACAGATCTAGATCATGTTAGAAGAAGAAACAGAAACAGAAACATATCAGTATATGACCCTAGGAAGTACACATTTCTTATCCCCCTCTTCTAAAACTTCTACCTCATCCTCTCTTTGCATTTCTTTGGTTTCTTCATCTCCGACGGTGGTAGTGGCACACCGTGTTCTGCATTAGAGTAATTCTGTATCCACCTTTTGGAGCTGAACCCGTTGCCACAGGTTTCATAGGTCCGACGGTAGACAGAATTTTGTTGTTATTAAATTCTAGAATTTTCCAATCATTGTCTCATTGTCTCAAATACTAAAGAATATTCTCTAGGGTTTTCCAATTATGTTAGACATATGTAATGACCTCTCTGTACATGATACTTGTATTTAATAGAAATTTTTTTTCTCATACAATAGCTGAGAGTTTCCTAAAAATAATTTCCTTTAGAAATTTTTCACTTGTTGTATCCACCCTTTGGAACTGAACCATTTACCACATGTTTCATAGGTTTGAGGCTCCACTATGGTGCTTGCTGCGGTAGTGAACCAACATGGCTGGTTGGGTGTAGTATACCAAACGATCCACCATAGTTTCACAAATCAGACACAATAATGATTCCATTTTCAAGGAAAGACTCACGCGTTTTTGCTCTAGAGAAGGTGAGGATATGTGTGGATCTGATGATTGATGGTTATATATATAGCCAAAGGATATGTGTAGGCATGTGTGCGTGGGAGCTGTTTTAGAGAGAGATTGACAGAGGATATATATATAGGAGTGTGTGCGTGAGTTATGAGAGCTGTTTTAGAGAGAGATTGGCAAATTTAGCTTTTCACATGCTCACTGCAGTGTGCACTGTTATGGTCTGTAACAATGAAAACAATTCATTCTTTTTTTTTGTTTATTAAGTTTACCATTTGCCCTTCCTTTTTGCACTAAGTTGTTGGTTTCTCTTTTTCATAGTTTTTGTCACAGAGATTAGAGGTAGAGGTGTTTCCTTGGTGTTTCGAAATCTAGGTCGTACACGTGTCCTTTTTTTCCTCCCACTTTCTTTCCCTTTTCTGTCATCTGAGTTCACCAAATCAATAAGGTTGGAATTTGGAAGAATCAATATTCGTATTATAAATACAAAGAATATGAGTCCAACTATATAAGTGCAAATCATAATATCAAAATGGACAAAACTCAAACTCGATAACATATCTTAGTCATTAAAAAAAAAAGATAATATGCATACAAATTTGATATTATAGACAAAATTCAATCTCAAACTAAAAACAAAATTCAATCTCAACCTTAATAGTATGGACAAACCCAAACGCAAAGTAAACAGATCTAGATCATGTTAGAGAAGAAACAGAAACAGAAACATATCAGTATATGACCCTAGGAAGTACACATTTCTTATCCCCCTCTTCTAAAACTTCTTCCTCCTTCTCTCTTTGCATTTCTTTGGTTTCTTCATCTCCGACGGTTGTAGTGGCACACCGTGTGCTGCATTAGAGTGACTCTGTATCCACCTTTTAGAGCTGTACTCGTTGCCACAGGTTTCATAAGTCCGACGGTAGGCAGAATTTTGTTGTTATTAAATTCTAGAATTTTCCAATCATTGTCTCATTGTCTCATTGTCTCGTTGTCTCGTTGTCTCAGATACTAAAGAATATTCTCTAGGGTTTTCCAATTATGTTAGACATTTGTAATAACCTCTCTGTACATGATACTTGTATTTAATAGAAAGTTGTTTTCTCTTACAATAGTTGAGAGTTTTCTAAAAATAATTTCCTTCAGAAATTTTTCACTTGTTGTATCCACCCTTTGGAACTGAACCATTTACCACATGTTTCATAGGTTTGAGGCTCCACTATAGTGCTTGCCGCGGTAGTGAACCAGTATGGCTGGTTGGGTGTAGTACACCAAACGATCCACCATAGTTTCACAATTCAGACACAATAATGATTCCATTTTCAAGGAAAGACTCACGCGTTTTTGCTTTAGAGAAGGTGAGGATATGTGTGGATCTGATGACTGATGGTTGTATATATTGCCAAAGGATATGTGTAGGCATGTGTGCGTGGGAGCTGTTTTAGAGAGAGATTGATAGAGGATATATATAGGAGTGTGTGCGTGAGTTATGAGAGCTGTTTTAGAGAGAGATTGGCAGATTTAACTTTTCACAAAGAAAGAGAGAGGCTCACTGCAGTGTGCACTGTTATGGTCTGTAACAACGTAAACAATTCATTCTTTTTTTTGTTTATTAAATTTACCATTTGCCCTTCCTTTTTGCAATAAGTTGTTGGTTTCTCTCTTTTCATAGTTTTTGTTACCTAGATTAGAGGTAAAGGTGTTTCCTTAGTGTTTCAAAATTTAGGTCGTACACGTGTCACATCATGCGACTTCTGATTACTTTATTGACTTAGTCAAAAAAATTGCGACTTCTGATTACTTTATTGACTTAGTCAAAAAAATGTCTCTATTATTGCTATTAAAAACAGATTTGATTGGGTTTGAAGTGCTGAAGGATTCTTACGATGATGATCCAGACTTTGGTGATGTTTGGGCTAAGTGTTTGGCAAAAGAGTTTATGGAAGATTATGGCATCCAATAGAGATATTTATTTTGGGGCTCTCGATTATGCATACCACATCACTCATTGTGTGAACATCTCATCAAAGAACTCCATAGTTGTGGTCTTTTAGCTCACACATAAAGAGATAAGACAACGACCTAATTAGAAAAGTGTTTCTTTTGGCCACAATTGAAATGTGAAGTTACCAAATTTGTTGAACGCTGCGGAGTTTGACAACAAACCAAAGGTACTCGCCAAAACACATGCTTATTTTCTCTTTTACTGGTGCCACTGAGTATATGGAAATATATCTTTATGGACTTTGTATTGAGACTTTAAAAAACCCAACGACGAATTGACTCAGTGTTTGTGGTAGTTGATCACTTATCGAAGATGACGCATTTTCTTCCATGTAAGAAGGTTTATGACGCAAGTTTTGTGGCTCACTTGTTCTTTCGAGAAATTGTTCGCCTCTATGGTTTCCAAAGATAATTACCTCTGATCAGGATGTCAAATTTGTGTCACATTTCTACGTGAATTGTGATGTCATTTTCAAACAGATCTTCAATTCAACAGTGCTTAACATCCCCAAACGGATGGGCAAATATAATTTATGAACCATACTTTGGGAAAAATGATTCGCAGCCTTGCTTCTGACCATCCAAAACAATGAGACTCATCTATTCTTCAAGTTGAATTTGCATACAATAACATGGTCAACCGCTCTACTTGCTTATCCCCATTTGCCATTGTCTACACCATACCTCCAACCATATTGTCGTTTTGATTGATTTCCCTCATTAGCGATATAAAACTACTGGCAACCTTGTTGATTTCATTGCAAAGCCGCATTCTTCTGTTAAGCTTAAACTTGAGGAGTCTAATGGTAAGTACAAGGCTACTGTCGATCAATATTGATGGCACAAGATTTTTCAGGTTGGTGATTTGGTTATGGTGTTCTTTCGCAAAGTGCGATTTCCTGCTGGTACCTATAACAAACTCAAGTCCAAGAAGTTCGAGCCTTTTTGAATCACCAACAAAATGAATGATAATGCCTATGATTTAGAGTTTCGAGCCGACCTTCACATCTCTTCCACATTCAATGTTTTTGATTTGTTCAAATATCATCCGCCCAACGATACACTAACTGAAACTTGTTGACCTCGAGGTCGAGTTTTTATTCTTGTGAGGGGGAGAAAATGATGTAGCAGAACCTTTTGTCGTTTGGTGATGAGTATTGTTGTTTTGGTGTTATATTTTTTCTCCAAATGGTATTAGAGACCACATGTCTCCATTGTTATTGTGTTTTCTTTTATTCGTAGTTTTGTCATGTCGTTGTACCGATTGCGAGAATATTGGCTTGTTGCCTTACAAAGGAAATTTTGGTTGTTTGTCAAGCAGCTTGGATAAGAACTCATATTTTTCCCATGCTATTTTCTTTGGAATTAGTGAATTTTCCCCTGAATGTTATCAATCCCTCTGGTTGACTTCAAGAGGTTTTTCTTATCATTGTAGGCTTTTACTTCACTACTATTTGCTGTATTTAGCACATACATCCCGAGCTATGTTCATAGTAGCAGTATCTAAATTTCTTGGTAGTTAAGGAAAGAAATGTACTGTAATTGCGTCAAATATAGAATTACAGATAGCAGTCATATTAGCTACATGAATCCTCTCTACAAAACTTAGTTTTTTGGGATATAATCATTTCTCCCCTGTAATTTGTCATATTAGACACTTTACTCCCTCTAGTTTTAATAACGGTCATTTTTCCCCTAAAAACCAAAATATTAGACATTTTTTTCCCTACTAGTAGGATTTACGTTTGACTAGTGTTAACCCAAAATTCTCACTGGGGTGGAAAATTTTGATCAACACCCTCAACCCGTTTCCCCAGAGGTCGCAGCGGGGTTGGTACTTCTAGGTACCTTAGTGATCTTATATTAGTAAGGAATAAGGTGCAGTAGGTAGGAGAAAAATCGTCTCGTCCGTCAGGGCTTCGAGGATAAGGAGTAGAGATGGCACTTGAGGTCCCTGTGAAGAATAAAAAAAATGATTGCATCAAGCCTAAGCTTAATACAACCAACAGATAGATTGAAGAAGGTGTTACCTCACCATCAAGACATACAACTCTGTGTGCTACCAAAGCAAGGCTAGGGTGGACTACAGGACTTAATCATCAATCAAGCTTAAGAGACTATGATTGTGATTAATAGACTAACAACCTAGCTGACCTGGCAAGGTTTGTAGAAGATACGTTTTGGCGACAAAGTTCCCAACTCTCCTGCTCACAATTTTCAAATGTGTATTTAGTTTGTTACAATTCTATTATGATCAGAGGATGAGTCAAGATAAGGTTGACTTCAATATATATATATAGAGCTGAATTTGTAATTGTAGTATTAAAAAGAATACATAACAACATTGCAAAATCTTTTACAGACTCTTTAATGGCTTCTTCATCTTTCTTAGTTTTTCTAGTTTTTTTTGTTGTCGCATGCCTTTTATCAAACACCTCATGTGCATTTATGAAGTTCTTTGATTTTCTTCAGTTCCCTTACTGGTGTGAGGGGATGGTCCTGGTAAGGAAGTCTCTGGTTCTGGTACCCGGATCCCGATACCCTGGTCCTGATACCCAGGTCCTGGTACCTAGTCTTTTCTCTAGGTCTTACCTATAGTTCCTCAATCTAGTTAGCATGTAAGGAGGAAAGATAGAAGAGCTAGGATCAATGGGGTTGCTGCCTCGTACACATACATGAATAGTAAAGAGATAGGTAGAAGAATGACAAATTCTTTTGGTAGAAATCGACTGACCTAGAGGGAAAAAACATCACAAATAATCATATGTTAAAAACCTCTAGGCAGTATTCAGAGGAGGGAGAAATACCCCTTATATATATATTAAGGAGTGCTCATAGGAGCTTACAAAAATAGTGAAATAGTACAACCATGGTGCTCCAGAGAGCTTACAATAGTAATCGAGTGTTAATCGATACCATTACATTCCTGGTAAAGGTAACACATGTAGTTGAGATGATACTATAATGATGATGTAAGGAGAATTTAGACGATTTATATAGGCTTCTCTCTTTTTTGTCGATTTCTGGATTCTATCGATAATCCATTTTGACCTCCCTTTCTTGGAGAGAGCTTTGTCATACTTATAGGTCCCTATTCTTATTGCCCACTCCATTAATTTAGTTAATCAATTCGTAATCATAGAAACACTGATTTGGTATTGATGGAGTTGACTCATTAATGGCTCTGTGAATGGCCATTAAAGAGTTGATTGATTACTCATTAATGGTGTTGTGAATGGTCATTAATAGTTGACTGATTACTCATTAACGTGGTTGACTATCTCCATTAATGGCGTTGTGAATGACCAGATAGGTCAACTTTCTCTTCCACGTTGCTGGAGGAGAATACGCTGATTCTGTACCTTCGGGTGGCACAATACCCTGATGTACCAGTCTACTCTTGTTGTCATGGTGCTAGTTTTATCATGATGGCACCTTCTTTGTATCATTCTTCCTACCGAACGTAGGAGGCGTACATATTGGATTGGTCTTTGACTGATATCACGGTACTTGGGTACCGGGTTGATGTCTCTGTGCCTAGATACCAGGTAAGAGGTATCTTGGTACCAAATATCAGGTAGGAGGTTTCCTGGTACCTAGATGATGTGTCATTGACCTGTCCTAGATTATGGTGTCACTATTTCATGGTACTTGAGAACTGGTCCGATCCGGATCTTACCAGATATAAGCTTGATAAAAAATTCTTCTTTGGACCCCTGCCAAAAAAGACTGTTAACCACTAGTACTTTGACCGTCAAAAATTAATTAAAATACTTTTTTACTCTTAAACACATGAGTTATATCCCATAATGATACCATCGATTGTTTTTAAAGAAAAAAAATCAATTAAAAAATAAAAACTACAACAATATTTAAAAAAAAGTAATTACAAAATAAATGTGCAGATGAAATGTAAAAATAAAAAAAATATTTTTTAAAAAATTAATATAAAGAATCATATAATCATATAATCATATAATAATATAATTGTAAAAAAAAACTACAACAATATTAAAAAAAAAATCTTTCCCTCTTTCTCTCACGAAACAGTGTTTTGACTTTTGAAACTCTCTGCCACAACTGATATGAGTTTCTCTCTCCCTCTCACAAATGATGATGAATTGGGATGAAATGTAATTATGTTTTTTTTTTCTAATTATTCCACCTTCCATGTGTAGGATGGATAGTGGAGATTGAATCTGGAGATAATGGTGATAAACTATGTTGATTTTTTTTTTTTTGAAATATTCAATTAAAAAATAAAAACTAATCAAAGTGTATAAAAAAATAGAACTGATACCATTTATTTTTTTAATTGATTTTTTTCTTTAAAAACAGTCAATGATATCATTAAAGGGCTTAACTCATGTGATCAAGGGTAATATGGTCTTTTAATTAATTTTTTAACAGTCAAAGTACTTGGCTATCAAAAATCCTAACAGCAGGGGTAAAATACCTGATATTTTGATTTTCAAAAGGAATAATGGTCATTATTATAACTAGAAGAGACAAAGTGTCTAATATGATAAATTACAAATGTAAAGATGATTATATCTCTGATTTTTTTCTATAGCTATAACCGTAAATTTCCTACTACATCTTCGATAGAATATATACTAATGAATTCAATATTGGAAGATCAGTCTTGTATCTAAGGGCGGACCCACATATATACCAGGTGGGTGCTGTGTTCCATCTCAAATAAAATAATAATAATTTTATGTTTAATTATATATATAACAAATAATACAATATTACTCGTAACATTATTCAGCATAGTTGGCATAACTTGGTTTTTTCACCAAGAGTCGATGGTTTGATTCTCACTACAATTAAAATAAATAATCCATTTAATATCTATTTTATTTTACATTATTTCCTCAATTTTTCATCTTCTTTTATAATAAAATAATTCATTTTATTTTTTTTCCTTTATTACTAAATTCTTAACTACCCTTAATTTATGGTTTACTTAATATAATTTTATTATATGATAAATTATCTATTATCTATTTTAATTTATTATTATTATTTTTATATAATTATTATTTTATTCGAATATCTCACCTCGTTAAAATTGTTAGATCCACCACTACTTATCTACGATCTACAAGATAGGATCGTTTTCGTTCTCTTTTGTCTTGTATTGGCATATCTTACTATCTAGCTTGTCTTGACACAATAAGATGGTTTATGACTTGATTTAGGTTCAATAAACAACTGTAAAATGACTTGGGTTAGCGAAAAGAAAGCCTTAGATAAGCATAATTCTACGTGGGAATTCCACGTGGCTTTTCCCCAAACAATGTTTATACAAGAGGTCTAATATAGAAATATATTAGAACAGACGATCCCACCAAAAATACAACACACGTCGCCTTTGGATTGGTAATGGGTGGCCGGCTTGCTCCCTGTGGATTTGACCATTACCTTATACATATCATTATATCAATGAAATTGATTTTTTTAACTGATCAGTGAACCTCACTACCAGATCCATTAACACCGTAAGTGCTGGACCGACTCGGACCTCAAACATAGTTATAAATAGAATGATACGTTATATTTAGTTATTCTTTTAAATATTATATATTCCAATGGATTGTAAAACAATGTCCCAGTTGTGCAGACGTGGAAAACAATGCCCTTCCAACTCAGATTTATTGGGTTTTTAACATTTACACCACGTCAGGTCCAATGCACACACACATCATTGCAGTCCCTACTGTGTGCTCGTTACACTGTATGATATGATATGCTTAGAATTTAGATTTCAATATGTAATTATTGATTAAGAATGTTTTTTAATTTAAGCAATTAAGAATCAAAAGGTCACTAACTACTGGAAAAAAATTGCAAGCATCGAAGGAACCCCCGGGAAGGATGATAAACCCACAATAAAAAATAAAATCACAGCAAGCGTGGGCCAAGTTAACTTTGTTAATTACAAAATCATAGTTACATATTAAAAATAAAACAGCAAATCGGACCAATTGATTCCTTGTGTCTGCAAAAAACTAACAACAAAGTAATGACAAATCATGAGAGCACAAGAATACAAATTCCATTTTCTTTCCTCTTCTTTCTCTCCCAAAACTTCTCTTAGAGTCTTAGAACCATACCCATGGCTTCTCATAATCTCCTTCTCTATCTTCTCCCACCAGTCCTCTGTTTTCTTGCAAGAATTTCAAACTCACATGCATATGAAAACCCATCGTCATCATCAACATCAAATTCACGTATGTTCACTTTTCCTTGTTCTGGTAAAATCAAAACATGCAACGCTTCACTCTACCACATCAACAACGGAATCCCACAAGAACAAATCGCTTCGCTTTACTCAGTAAACACAACCCAACTCAAACCGATTTTACATAGCCGTGATCAAGTGGATTACCTGATAACAGTGCCCTGTTCTTGTGAAAATATCGACGTCAACACGTCGGGTTACTTCTACGACACATCCTACTTGGTGCAACCAAACGACTCATTCTACGATGTCTCTAATAGGTTTTACAGCGGTCAGGTTTGGCCAGTCGGAGAAGAAAACGATTTAAATGTCAGTGTTTCGCATCCGATGAATCTTTTATGCGGGTGGTGACTTACACGGTTCAAAACCACGATACGTTGTCTGGCATAGCGAATTTGTTGTCTGCTGAAATCAGTGGCGTGCAGAGAATGAACACCATGCTCACTCAAAACCCCAGTTACATTGACGTCGGTTGGGTGTTGTATGTGCCCATGGAGAAAAATGGGCTTCCACATGCTCACATGAAAGGTCGGTCTGCTAGTTTATTTTAATGGATTTAGCTGCCGTATAGATGAATAGTATCTGCATAGCTGTGTGATAGATATCTCTTTGTTTTTATCTTTTAAAGTTTTTAATTTTCCATATATTTTTTTAATTATTACACTATTCCGGAATTTAGGAAAGGGTATGAGTCGAATCCACAGAATTTTAGATGTTGGTGTGAGTGTTTACCATAAAAACAACCTTATATAGTCAATTTTTCTTCATTACCCAAACCGAAAGGTTTGTTTTTGGGATTAATTAGATAATATTCTCCAAGTCAACGCATTCGTGTCCGCAGGTCGCGTCCACACACTAGTCGTGTGTTCGAAGGTTCAGGGTCCATGATTTGCACCCCCCTGCGCACGCGAGAGAGTCTCTATGCTACACATGTTGAAAGCTCATATCATACATTCACTTATAAACTACTTATAAATGATTTCCCTAAGTAATGTGAGATTCTTTTTAATCCCTACACAATGGGTCCACTTTGAGACTCAATTTCTCATTCACCCATTAACCATTTTGTGAACTTGAGTACACAATTTCGAAGTTCTCAAGGAGGAAAATTCGAATCCACTTTAATCTTCCATTTCTATGGAATTTATCATACTCAATTTTTGCTCTCAAAACGAGAGATTATCACAAAATTTCCAACAAATCTAACCCAAAAAAAAAATCTTTAGTTGAATTCTGAAGTTGCCTCGTGTTGTCCGTTAATTTACAGGGATAAGCAGACGCGAGTGGTTTATAGTGATTGGCATATTATCAGCTGCGACCTTACTTTCAATGATCACATTGACAATTATTCTTCTCAGAAGAAAAAAATCCAGACAAAACATCGAGGAAGATCCAAAAACTGCTTCCAAAGTCTTGAGTTATTCAAACAGAAACTATTCCTTTCAGAACAAGCTACTCAAAGAACAGTTTGAAGGTTAGCTTTAATTTGCATCTACTAATTCTCACATATATTCAATTTGTTTAGCTTTTAAATAGTGATCACCATTGAAATTCTTTATTTTTTATTTTTTGGAAATATAAGATGCGACAGGTTTTGAATCAGAAAGACCAGTTATTTTTAGTTTAGAGGAGGTTGAAAAGGCCACCGATAACTTCGACGAATCTCAGATTATTGGACGCGGTGGATATGGAAGCGTGTTCCTTGGAATGTTAGGAGGGCAAGTATGGCCTTTGCATTTTCCTCATTTCCTTCACTTCTAATAATGAATACTATGTATGTACTTGTAAAGAAATTTTCAGATGCCGGAAGTAATTTCGTACGGAATCATTGATTTATATCGTTACAAATTTGATTTGTAAAGATACAAGAAATTCCATAAGAAAAAAATATACAGGATCACAAATCATATAAGCCATATATATATATATATATATATGAGGTGTACAATCCTGTATACATTTTTTTTTAGATAATTAGAACCCGTAAAAACGTGTTAGATTACGCACTCGAAACCTATTGGTCAAATATCTGATTACCCGTACATATATAACACTGTCTTTAATCAGGAAGTTGCAATAAAGAAGATGAGGTCTAACAAATCCAAAGAATTCTTTGCAGAGCTGAAGGTCTTATGCAAGATCCTCACATTAATGTGGTAAGCTATCCTTATACCAACTAAAAGGTAATGAAATTATATAAATCTCTAGAATATTTTTGGGTTGATCATTTCACCAAAACTGAAATAATTAAAAGGGATTTTATCCAAATTCAAGACACACCAATAATAATTTATCAGTGGCAATTATTAATTGTAGAAATTGTTATAGTTTGAGCTGTTAGGGTATGCAAGTGGAGACGACCACCTCTACTTGGTATATGAATATGTGAGAAATGGTTCGCTGAGTGATCATCTTCATGATCCTCTGCTTAAAGGCTATCAACCTCTTACTTGGACCACATGAACTCAGATTGATCTCGACGCTGCCAAGGGGATCGAGTACATTCACGATCACACTAAAGCTCGCTATGTCCACCGCGATATCAAGACGAGCAACATTCTTCTTGATGTTGGATTACGTGCCAAGGTATTTATCAACCAATCGATCTATATGAAAAAAGATTATGCTGATTGCTGACGACACTATATAACGTTATATGATTTATTTTTCAACAGGTTGCGGATTTTGGATTGGCAAAGCTTGTGGAACGAAGCAACGAAGAAGAAATGATAGCCACGCGATTGGTTGGAACACCGGGCTATCTTCCTCCAGAGTAAGCTAAAACGTTGCCGTTTAATTTTTGTTTCATAAACTGGCCACAGGGTGTGTTTTTCTAAATTTCTATATGTACATGCATTTTTTTTTTAATTTTTAATTTTTTGCATCTTTGAAGGAGCTACAAGTGACCTCCAAAACTGATGTATTCACATTCGGAGTTGTTCTGACGGAGCTGATAACCGGTCAACAAGCACTTTCTCTCGACAACCGAGAGCCAACCAAATTAAAATCACTTATAACGGTTGTAAGTGACCTTTCATTAATTATTCACTAAAACTGAAATACATGTTTGGTTTTAAACGAGAGATATCATGTGCAAGCTTTTAAGTTTATCTCTATTATTGTGACTTGGGTCAGGTTTATAACATTTTTAAAGATGACGACCGAGAGACTGCTTTAGAAGAAGTCATAGATGGAAATCTTAGAGGAAGCTATCCTTTGGAGGATGTGTACAAAGTTAGTATAAATTTTTTCCACTTGTACAAACTCATTCAAATAATGGTTTTAAAATGTTTTGAAATCTCTCTTAAATTTGTCCAAGATTTCTTATATATAACTATATAAGTTCTCTAAGATTTCTCCTTCAAAATGTTTTTAGAATCGTATTGATCTAACTATATATATGTTCTCAATTCAAAACAATTTTACGTTCGCAAATGGTAGAAATTGCAGAGCGGTGTTTGAATGAAGATCCATTTAACAGACCAGAAATACGAGATATTGTTGTAACACTATCTCAAATTGTGATGGCTTCAACAGAATGGGAAGCTTCATTAGGAGGAAATAGCCAAGTTTTTAGTGGTCTATTAAATGGAAGATGATTTTTTTTAGGGGTCAAAAAATAAATAGCATTTTTTGGAGGTGACGTTTCAACACTATCACTGCTTTTATAGCTTATGTTTAAAAGACACATATTATGGTGAACGGACAAAAATACCCCCAATAGTTGTTTCATCAGAATCTTTCATTCGTTTTTTTTACAGTGAGAGTTATTAAATAGAGAGAGAAAGTTTCATTGAAACTCAGGCGCTACGCAGATGCATTCGGGGATCGAGCTCCCCGCCGAGCTCGCAGCTCAGCTAGGGGGCAGGGGGCAAGCGCCTCCGAAGCTTTTTTTTTTCTAGTCAGTACTTAATATGTTCGAAATATAATTACAAAAGGCTCAGAGCCTTTAGCAAAAGTCTCGAACTCAGTAAAAGTCTCGAGCTTTTTTGGTAAGGGTTCGAGTTTTTTTGTCAAGTGCCCGAGCTTTTTTTACTGGGTTCGAGTTTTTTTACCAAGTGCCCGAGCTTTTATTTAACTTGGCAAGAAGGCTCGAACCCTTACCAAAAAAGCTCGGGCACTTGGTAAAAAAGCTCAAACCCATTAAAAAATCGAGCTTTTTTACCAAGTGCCCGAGCTTTTTTTAATGGGTTCGAGCTTTTTTGTCAAGTGTCCAAGTTTTTTTTTACTTGATTCGAGCCTTTTTACCAAGTTAATAAAAAGCTCGGGCACTTGGCAAAAAAGCTCGAATTGAGCTTTTTTACCAAGTGTCCGAGCTTTTTTAATGGGTTCGAGCTTTTTTTGTCAAGTGTCCGAAGTTTTTTTTTACTTGATTCGAGCTTTTCTGACAAAAAAACTCGGAGACAAATAAAAAAACTCGGAAGAGTATAAAAAAACTCAGAATCATATCAAAATAGCTCGGACTCTAATAAAAAAAGCTCGAAGTATTTTAAAAAAGTCTCGAACAGAATCTGGAGACTAAATGTTCATACATGTTCATACAAAGATTGAGACAACAAATCATAACGAATGGATACATTGTTAAACCACACAGAAATATATGACAATGTATAAAAGAAGATCACAAACATATGTTATTTTTTTTAACAGAATCTAGAGAGAGACAAGTTTTTTGGAGAGAGATGAGTTGTAGATCGATTTTTTGACAACTATGTTGGAGAGAGAGGAGTTATCGTTTTCAAAGTGTAGATAGAAGCACAATGAGAATAAAAATAGATTATTTAAGGGTAATTTGGATAGTTCACCATAATAGGTGTCTTTTAAACTTAAGTTATTAAAACGGTGACATCATTACAACACACACAAAAATGTGACATATCTTACCATTTCCACATTATATTATACTATTACACATTTGAATATATACAAGAATCACTTTCAAAATCTGAAATGATAATGAAATTTTAAATTCTTCCAAAAGTTTGAAATTTTGAATGCCATAAAAAGTCAATCAACTTTTATTTTACAAGTTTATCACTTATTTATTGCAAATTATATTAATTTGAGTAACCATTTTTATGTAGAATCATACGATGAACGATGGTTGATTTTAATCATTCCAGGTACATGATATTTTTACCACATCATATAATTATCATTGGATTTATTAAAATATTTAGAGAAAAATTTTTATAAAAATTAAAGAATTATCCTAGGAATATTTTTCTTTTTGTCCTTTATTGGGACTTTTATAATTAATTATCTTTGATGAATTTTGATAATAAAGTTAAAATTCAGGTGGTACCCACTCTCCACTAGCTTTGAATTGATTTTACAACTTGTTTGATAAAAATAATAATAATATTATATGTGAACTGATAAAAAAAAAACCTACGTCTAAATCTAAACGTCAATTTTATTCTAAACGATAATTTCATTTGACAGTTAAATTTAGTTCTTTAAAATAAATATTTTTTCTAAATATTTTTTACCTTATCAACAAAAATCTTCTCCCTATTAATATTTCAAAAATATAAATATAAATCTCCTCTTTATCTATTTTTTCTGAGAATTTGGACTAGCATTTATATGAATCTATATAGATCCATTGACTTGTATAATCTATGACTGAAATTTATTTATTTATTTATTTTAATTTTATAATTTTTTAATATAGAATATTATCTTCAAGTATTTTAGATCATGATAAAAATCGGATCAATTTAGATTCTTTCTCAGGACGATGATTCTCTCTTCACCTATGCTTGTCCTAAGGTATTGAAGATCTCCATCCACTTGGCCATTAAGGAAACAAAGGATCAAGATTTGTTTGAATGTCTCAAAATTACTGTTTGGTGATGTTAGAGAGACTGCAGATTATTTTTTTTTTTTTTTGTTGAAATAAGGTAATTGTAATTTTTGAAAATAAAAAGTTTATCGCTAAAAAAAAATGGCTTATCATGAATGATGAAAGAGAAGAAAAGATATGAAATGCGGTGTTTCCTCTAGTTTTATTCAAGATTAAACCCTAATGTAAGTGTGTAATCAAAATTGGAATCTAATTACACAGTCCTTGGTAATAGATTACCCACCGATTTTTTCTCCTAGCTAGAGAAACAAGACATCGGTGGGTTTCTATTAGCAAGTGTGGTTGATGGTGCCATGGTGGCAATGGTTTTTAGTTTCTCTTTGAATTGCTGATTATTGGTTAACAAGAAACATTTCATAAAATAATTGATTATATGTTTCATCAACAATATTAAACTTAAGTTTTGTTTTTCCAGTTTGTTTATACGTTTCATAAAAAAAATATTTTCATTGTTAATGAATTCGAATGTCTATATTGGTTTCAACTGTACGTAGAGATTGTATTTGCAGGTTAAGTATTCCTAATGATCAAATAATATGACTTAGAGCAATTCAAGTGAAATACTAGATTTGGGTAAGGATAATTTGCCATTTGATTATATGAGATACCGAATTGAAGAGAGAGAGAGAGAGAGAGAGAGAGAGAGAGAGAGAGAGAGAGAGTTGAAGAGAAGAGTCGTTTTTTTATGGAGATAAAAGTTACTTTTTACATAAAATCATTTTTAAAAAAATTGAATCTAATCATTAGATGAAACCAAATGGTAGATATGAATGTTCTATGTTTTCTTCATATCGGTGTACAATTATATATATATATATATATATATATATAATTATTTGAAGAAACATTAATATATTGTTTAGTGCAGGAGCATCACCATTGTTTTCTTGATGGAGACTATTTGTGATAATATTGTTATGGAGAATTTGAGGGTTAAGTTGGGTTTTGACACTAAACTTGTGTTGAATCAGGAGGGTTATAGTGGTGGTCTATGTTTGTTTTGGAAAGCTGATGTAGTGATTTCTATACTGTCGTATTCGCGTTTCTATATAGATACAACGGTCGAATCTTTTAATGGTAAACTTTGGAGATTGACAGGATTTTACGGTCATCCGAACTCGTCTCAGCATATTCATGGATGGACCTTATTAAGAAGATTAGCAGGTATGTATTCTCTCCCATGGTTAGTTGGTGGGGATTTTAACGAGATTCTTTGTCTATCTGAGAAATTGGGTGGGTTGTAAAGACAAAATTCTTTAATTGATAATTTTCAGGCTTCTCTGGATGATTGTGGTCTTAAGGATTTGGGTTTCGTGGGGCCTCCTTTCACGTGGTAAAACCGTCGGGATCCCCCTCATGAGATTTATGAACGGTTGGACCGCTGTGTTGGCAGTGTGGATTAGCGAAATCTTTTTCCAATGGCTACTATTAATCATCTTCCACATTGGAAGTCAGATCATAGGCCATTGCTTCTTCATTTGGAGGATTTTCTAGGGAGGCAGTGGGATATTGGTCCGAGATTCCACTACAAGAGTTGTTAGGCTAATAAGGAGGGTTGTGTGGAACTGATCCAAGAGGCTTGGAGAGAAGGAAATGGTTTGAACATTATGGCTAATATGTTGAGCAAGTTGGGTTTTTGTGCTAGGAAACTTAAAATGTGGAATAAGAATAATAGAAGGCAGTTACATGAGAGCATTTCTTTGAAAAATAAGGAGCTCGATTTGTTGAGTGGAAAAAGGGGGTTTGTTGACTGGAAAAGGTGTAGAAAAATGGAAAGAGAACTGGATAATTTATTAGCTGAGGAAGAATCATTTTGGCGTCAACGGTTTAGAGTTGAGTAGATGAAATAAGGGGATCGTAATACGAAATTCTTCCATGCGAAGGCCTCTACACGAGGAAGTCGTAATATGATTTGGGGGTTGTATGATAAGGGTGGTGTATGGCGGACGAAAGCTGAGGATTTGGAGGACATAATCAACAAATACTTTACATCGTTATTTTCTAGCATGTATCCCTCCAGTGGTGATTTGGCAGATGTTTTTTGGAACTGTTGAGAGTAGATTACCATCTAATTTAAGTGCTTTTCTTGATGGTCAATTTGCTGCGGGTGATATTCGTGAGGCTATTTTTCAGATGAACCTATTGAAACTTCCTGATAGTGATGGCTTTCCCGCTGATTTTTATCAGAAATTATGGCATGTGGTTGGAGATGATGTTACTCGACTGTGTTTGGAGCGTCTCAATGGGGGACGATCGGTTGGGAGAATTAATCATTCGTTGTTATGTCTTATTCCGAAAGTGAATAGAGTTGAATAGTTGATGGAAGTCCGCCCGATTAGCCTGTGTAATGTGATTTACAAATGTATTTCGAAGGCCCCTGCAAACTGACTTCAAAAAGTCTTGATAGTGTTATTTCGGATACACATAGTGCTTTTATTCCTGGTCGGTGTAATACAAATAATGTAATGGTTGGTTTTGAATGTTTGTATGCTTTGCGTATGAAGGTGAATGGGAAAAAAAAAAGGTTTTATGTCTCTCAAATTGGATTGGTTGAAAGCTTATGATAGGGTGAAGTGGAGTTTTTTAGAAAGGATTATGCGTCGTATAGGGTTTTTGGAGCGTTGGATTTCTCTTATTATGGATTGTGTTTCGTCAGTTCGATGTTCTTTTATTCTCAATGGGAAAGTCTGAGGAGATATTAGGCCTTCGAGGGGCCTTCGTCAAGGGGATCCGCATTCTCCCTACTTTTTCTTATTTGTGCGGAGAGTCTTTCGAGTCTAATTTTTCGGCGGAAAGGAGAGGGGATTTTTATGGTTTTTAGTGTAGTAGAAACGGACCAAATATTACTCGTTTGTTTTTTTGTGGATGATAGTCTTCTTTTCACGTAGGCGAATAGGAATTAGTGTTTAACTATTAAGAATTTTTTGAATATTTATTCTTGAGCTTCGGGGTTAAGGTGTTAATTTTCAGAAGTCAACCGTTTGTTTTAGTAAGCAGATTGCGGCTCGTGATAGAGAGGTTATGGCCGATATTTTGGAGATGGAAATTGTTGAGTCTCATTTGAAATACCTTGGTCTCCCGTGTGCTACGAGTAGAAGTAAGTGTGTCCTTTTTAGTGATATTAAAGATCGGGTATGGAAAAAGATCAGTTCTTGGAGTCATCGATTTTTCTTGAGTGGAGGAAGGGAGGTGCTTCTCAAAGCGGTTATTCAGGCCATCCCGGTGTACTCAATGAATCTTTTCAAGTTGTCTGCTTCTCTTATTTCTGATCTTCATCCCTTATGTGCAAGGTTTTGGTGGAGCGGTGGTGTTTCAAAAATGAAAATGCATTGGCGTTCGTGGGAGTTTTTGTGTAAGGCTCGCATTGATGGAGGTATGGGTTTTCATGATTTTGGCACTTTTAATAAAGCTCTTCTGGCTAAGCAATGTTAGAGGCTTATCGTTATCCTAATACATTGAGTGCGTGTGTACTCAAGAGCTACTATTTTAGTGATATTTCTTTTTTTGAGGCTAGTCGAGGGAATGCAGATTCTTTTCTTTGGAAAAACCTCTTGTGTGGTAGAGAACTTCTAGAGAAGGGGTCTAGATAGAGAGTTGGGGATGGCCGAAATATTATGGTCTACAAGGATCGCTGGATTCCATGATTGTCTACATTCAAAGTGATGTCTCCTCCGGTTCTTGGAGAGCTGACTATTGTGGATCTATTGCGTTCTACCGACGACAAGTAGAAAAAGAATATGATTCTGCTAATTTTTTTTTAGAAGGACGCTGAGGCTATATTGAGCATTCCACTAAGTAACTCCTATTTGGAGGACAGTATTTTGTGGCATTTTGAAAATTTTGCTTCGTATTTGGTTCGGAGTGGTATTGACTTGCTATGGAATCTGAATTAAATCCCAGTGTGTCAGGTTTGGGCCCCTCAGTTGCTTGGTGGAAGTTTTTTGGAAGCTCAATTTACCTTCTAAAATAAAGGTGTTCATTTGGAAAACATGTAATGGTTAGATCCTAACAAGACATAATCTAGTTTCTCACAGTTTACGGTTGGATTTGTGGTGCCCATTTTGTCTCCAATAGAGTGAGACGTTTATGCATGTTCTTTTGACATGTTCTCATTTGAGGGTTGTTCGTGATGCTCATGGTTTATTGAATAATGCAAGGTTTTTGTCTAGAAATTGTAAACAGTTAGAAGGTATGTCTTTCTTTGATCTGATGCTATCTTGTAAAGATAATATGGGTAAAGGTGAGTTTGAGCTATTGTGTGTTTCCTGGTGGCGCATCTGGTTTGGAAGGAATCCATTTTTTCATTCCTCTGTTCTCTTACAGGTGAATGATATTTTTGAGTGGTGTGTGGAATTTTTGAAAGATTACCAACAACCAAAGGTTGGTGCTAATGGTCGGGCGCAACTTAATATCAGAAGCGTTTCTTGGAGACTTCCACCTCCTGGTTTTTCTAAGATTAACATGGATACGGCACTGAACTCTCAAGTTAAGTGTTCTAGTATGGGGGTGGTTATTCAGGATACTGCTGTCGTGTTATGGCTTCTTTGTGCGGGAATGTGAGGGGCTGCTATGAACCTATTAGAGCTGAAGCTTTTGCTATCTTCCGTGGGTTTCAGCTGGCTTTGGAGATAGGTTTTTTTCTTGCTATTTTGGAATCAGACGCTCTCTCCATGGTTAATTTAATTAAGATAAAGGAGATTCCAAACTCGGAGGTGGGAGTGATCATTCATGATATTCTAAACTTGGTTTGGAATAATTGTTTATTTTCGTGTGATTTTGTTCCTAGATTAGTGATGTAGAACATGTAGCTCGCTCCTACATGGTTTTAAGTAACCATCCTAAATTCAAGGTTAAATGACTTCAAGTGATGCGAATCGACGAGGTCTTTTAATTCACAGCCTTTGGCGGTGAGACACGTCGTTTTTTGGCCAAATTTCATCATTTTGGCCTTGAAATTGCAGTTTTTCCTTTTCAGGAAAGTTTCCTTTTTAGTCATAAGTTGACTTTGACAAGTCAGAATCGTCTACCGTCAATTCTGGCTTGTTTATGGTCGTTAGTATCTTTTATTTTCATAACTATTATAATTTCGCTATTTTTGGTAACTTTTGCTATGCAATCCCTTTTCTTATCCAACAAGGATTTGGGTTAGGGTTTAATTGCTTTAAATAGCCTTATAAGCCGAAAGGCTCATTAGCTTTTTATTAAAATTTTGAATTAATAGAAAGAAAAAATAAATCAAATGAGACATTAAATATGTGATTTGATATGGTAGAAAATTTCACATCCCAGTCCAATGTTCAATTTTTACAAATTCGTATAAAGGATTTTTTTTTTTTTTAAGGATTATTAATGTTTGGGTTCGAATATAAACGTTATATTTGATTTTAAAGAATGGTTCCAAAAAGCTTTAGCAGTGTTTACTCATTTATTTTTTAAACTAACGTCAATTTAATAATTTAAGTTTTAATAGCATAAAAAATATATTTATAATAAAAATACTTTTAAAACACAATAAAAAAATGTATTAAAAATAAGGGTTCGTCCTGTAAGCGTTTTTCAGTTGCTGTTTTTCGAAAATAAAAATAAAAATAAAAATGAAAATGAAAACAGTGTTTTTGGTTTCAATTTCGAATTCCGAAAACACGTATGGTAGCATATACTGAAAGCTGTATTTTGAAAATAAAAACGAAAATAACGCGTCTGGTAGGTTAACTGAAAACTATCAAAAATTGATTACATAATTAACCAATATAATTTTTGTATTGTAATTTCTAAATTAAACAAAAGTAACACATCAAAAATCAATTCAAAAAAACATAACAAAAAATGAATTAATCAACATTAAACTATAAACTTATAAATAAATAATTACAATATATATATTACTATATAATTTATTATTACATATATATTATTACATATATATTATATATAATATTATATATTATAATATACATAAAATATATTATTTTTTATATTATTATATATATATATTATAATATACATAAAATATATTATTTTATAATATATAATATTATAATATATATAATAATTATAATGTGTATATATATATATTATTGTATGAATGCTTTCAGTTCTAGTTGGAAATAAATTATTCTGGAATATATATATATATGGGCACTTTGGTCATTTAGAAATCTTGTCCCGTCTTATCCTAGCCGTATAAAACGCATAATAGAACTAAATGAAACAAAATGAAAAACAAAAACGAAAAACAAGTATTTTGTGTTTTTTAAATCTTTCACTTTTAACACTGATTTTGTTTTTCATTTTTTTTCGTTTTCTGAAAATAAAATGAAATACTGTTAACGAACGCGTTTTCGAAATCGTTTTTTAAAAATAAAAACGAAAACAGACTGAAAAACAACTGCATGACGGGGTCTAAGTCTCGCACCTTTTTTATATGAAACTTATGTTTGATCTTTTCGAGACTTAAAAAAAAAGGGCAATAAGTCTCGGGTACCCTACCGAGACTTATTTACCCCCAAAAAAAAATTATCTTCTTCTTTATCGTCCTCCAATGGAGGTTGATTCGACTTTCATTGGAAATCGATGTCTTTAAGACTTCCATTGATGGAGGTTTTTGGAAGAAAAAACAGAGGTTCACGCGAAAGGAGAGGAGCGAGGGAGGAAAAGAGAAAATTAAAAAGTAAAAAAAAAATAATAATAATACAATAAATAGGGGTATTTTGGTTTTATCACCTATTTTGATGCCAATAAAACATAAATTATTAATGTAGTGTTAGCTTCAAAAGTTAAGGTGGATTTGGTGCTATATATTTATCTTTATTCTCTCTTATTAACGAATTTATTATGCTTATTTTAAAACAACCTAAAATTTCATATTTAATTTTACAACAAGGTTTGATATTATACACGAATTACAAAGGTGTATATATATTACACTATTACATAAAGGGTTCAAAAATTAAATATCATTTTTTGGAGGTAGCGTTTCAATATTGTTATTGTTTTAAAAAACTTATGTTTAAAATACATATATTATGGTGAACGGATAAAAATACCCCAATAGTTGTTCCACGTCAAATTTCTTTCATTCATTTTATAGTGACAAAGTTATGAGGTAGAGATAGAAAGTCAGGTTGAAACCCAGACAATCACTCGAACGGCGACGAAGTGACGCTACACAGACGCAATCGAGAGTTGAGCTCCCCGTCGAGCTCGCAGTGGTCGAGCTGCCCGGTCAGCTCTCGGGGGGGCAGGAGGCAGCGCCCCCGGAGTTTTTTTTTTATTTGTTATGTGTTGACGAATATAAAAATCTGGGTTTTCGAAACATTTACGAGTTTTTTTGAACAAAATCTGAGCTTTTTTGAAACACGTCTGAGCTTTTTTTTTTCAAAGCTCCGAGCTCTTTTTTATTTCAAAACCCCGAGTTTTTCAAACCTCCGAACTTTTTTTTCAAAGCTCCGAACTTTTTTTTTTAAATCTCCTAACTTTTTTTTCGAAGCTCCGAGCTTTTTTTTCTCAAAGCTCCAAGCTTTTTTGAAACACTGCAAGCTTTTTTGAAACACGTCATAGCTTTTTATTTAGAAAAATTAGGTTTGCTTAACTTTGAATCTCCGAGACTTTTTAACATATGTCCGAGCTTTTTTGAACAAAATCCAAGACTTTTTGAAACACTTTCGAGCTTTTTCTTTAGAAATATTAGGTTTGTTAAACTTTGTAGTGTCCGAACTTTTTTAAACTGTGTCTGAGACTTTTTTTCAATGGTTCGTGTTTTTTAAAACAGTGTCCAAGCCTTTTTCTTGCAATGTCCGAGACTTTTCATTTACTTTCCGAGCTTTTACAGTATACTATGATAAAACACATCGACTTTCAGACAAAATGTAAATCGACTTTTGTCGTATATAAATTTTATCAGATGTACACGTCATTGACAAAGATGATAAAATTGCCAGGTGGACATCCGAATAGGCATTTAGAAAATATCTTATAAAACATCATCAAAGAAGAGAAACCCTAGTAAACAAGTATTGAACAAAACCTACTCGGGGATAGTTGGTGACATTTTCTACTCGGGATCAGATGACGTCACTCGGGACCAGCTGATATCGTGTTCTACTCGGGACAAGCATGAAGAAAACTGAATAAAAGTCCAGCGCGTAGATCACACGAATCGAGTCATTAAAATACACGAAGATATCCATTTCAAAGAGGAACTCCAAGAAGAACAGAATTATCAAGCAGAAAGGGTTCATAATCAGACAACAATTTTATTTCTTCAAAAAGACTACGCTCTTATAAGGAAATAAGTCCTAATTGGACTACATTACTAGAGTCCCATTCGATCTCAATACAAGTCTCCGAAACAGAAAGAAGACAAACTACTTCGAACAAGTAAACAATCATAATTAAATACAAAGATCTTTTATTACTTGTACAAAGAAGATTAGGGTTCTATGGACATATAAATAGACCTATAATCTCATCACATAATAGATACAGAGACCATATAGAAAAATACAGAGAGAAGAAAGAGAGATAGAGAATTGTAATTATTTTATTCATAGTGGATTTTGGCTTGGTTGATCGTTCAACCACCCGTGGACGTTTCTCTGATCATTAGAGTTTTACCACGTAAAACTTGTGTCCGATTACTTTCTCATTCTCTTTCTTTCTCTTTCTCTTTCTCTTTGCAATCACAACTAAAATCCAATCCTTGTTGGCTTTTCTCATGCATCCAGAAATCGACGTCAACAATTAGCGCTAGAAGGAGGGTCGTTGAACCTCCGATTTAGTTAAAGGTAATGGCAGGAAGCAGAAGCAATTCTGGAGATGTCCAAAAATCTCCAGATAATTTCCATGTTGGCAGTAGCTCGTGAGATCTCGCTGCAACCACAGAGAACCAACCTATATTCCTAACGGGGATCCTGCAAGTTCCACCGACCAGCGGAGACCTGACATAACGCTTCTGAGAAGCGTTGCAACAATTGGTGGCAGACGCAGGAAATGAAGGAGTTGATCTACTGGCTGCAGAAGAAGCACAACCTCTTAACCTCCCACCTGCGAGGCTTCATTCGGTTGTAGTATGGCCAGAACTAAATGCACCAGAAGTCGAAAAGAACTCTGCTCCAATCAATCAGGCTGGACATGAAACACCTGAAGAGGAAAGACCACGCCAGAAGCAGAAACAGGATCAGACAGCTTGTGCTAGACACCGACAAACATGACCGGCACAGGGATCGGTTGTCATCAGAAGATAGCGATCGACACCATCGTAAGCGTCATCACAGAATCATACGTGAAACCCAACATCAAAGTGAAGAGCCGGAAAGAGGAATGACAATCACCCAACGGTTCAACCATCAGGGAAGTCCGGTGGGAGACAGAGATATTGTAATCCAGAGCCTAACTCGAGAAGTCAAGAACAATAGGCGTCAAATGGACGCACTAGTCAGACGATATGGGTACAATGATTTATCTGACGATGATTTTGACAGCCCATTCACTAGGGAAATCTTACTGACCTCATTCCCAGAAAGGTTCAGGATGCCACACGTGGAGCAGTTCAAGAAAGATACAGACCCAAAAGAACATGTCAGACGCAATAAAAGTGTTATGGCCCAGTATGCCTATAGTGATCCCCTATTATGTCTCAACTTTCCACAGACTCTAGGGGACACAGGCTCAAGATGGTTCGGGAGATTGCCCCCAGCGAGCATCGGAAGCTTCAATGAACTAAGCAGGAGTTTCTCGAGGCAATTTCTAAGCAATGTTCACAGGAAAGAATTAGTGACTTACCTTTCTTAAATAAAGCAAGGGAAAGATGAGTCGTTGAAGAAATACCTGAGGAGATTCGGCCAAGCTGTATTAGAAATCGGCAGTGCAAACGATGAAGCGATAATTGCTGCATTCATCAATAACCTACATAATGGACGATTATCTTTTGACCTGAGATGAGCCCGTCTGACCATATATGCAGATATGATGGACATGACAGGAGGATATGCACTAGCCGAAGAAGAAGAGTTAGCCACGGGAGGATGCTACATGCATGGTGGAAAACTCAAAAAGGAAGATGAGTCTAAGGTGTAGAACCAAAAGGAAAAACAAAAAAGAAACAACAAAAAAAAGAGTAAGGACGTGGGAAACGGGCGTAATACCGAATAGACCAAGGAGAATTACAGAGGTAGATACACCAACTACACCCCTCTTCGGAAAAAGCAGGAGGAAATCCTGGCCATACTAGAAGCAAAGAATATGGTACAAGAGCCACGACAAAAGTCTTAGTTTGCCCAGTGGGATACAACCAAATACTGTAGATTCCATAAGAAAATCGATCATGAGACTTCCAAGTGTTACCAGCTCAGAGATTACATAGAAACCCTCATTCGGGAAGGACATCTACATGATGTAATCTTGAAAAAGGATGAGAAATCAGAAACAAAGAAGAGATCAGGGCCGATCACAGCTCTGGTCGAAATCAAAGGGTCAGTCCAGAGGCCAATGAAGTAATACATACAATCTTTAGAGGACCTTCCACTGGGAGAAGTAACCGAGAACGAACACAAGAAATCAGAGAAGCAGTAGAAGCAAGACATAACTTTGACGTGAACTCGGTGGAGCCAGACCCAAAAAGAGTAAAAGAAGGATGAGACCCAATAATATTCACAGAAGTAGACTCATATAGGATCGACGTTCGGCCAAATGACGCCTTAGTCATAAGTGCCCGGATTGGTCACCAGTAAGTCAGGAGAATCTTGATAGATAATGGAAGTTCGGCAGACATTCTCAATGTAGCCGTCTATAATCAACTCAGGTTGGATCGAAAGGATCTACAACCTTTCCATACTCCACTTAGAGGATTTAGGGGAATTGAGGTCAGATCACTCGGGACGTTAAAGCTACCCGTAAAGATCGAAGTGGCACCTTGTCAGAGAACTGTATTGCTCTACTTCGTGGTAGTAGACTTAGATAATTGGCCGTATAATACGTTGTTGGGTCGGCCATTCTTAAATAAAACTAAGGCCATGATAGCCACTTATGCCTTAATGATCAAGTTCCCGACCGAACAGAGGGTCGGTGTAGTCAAGAGATCCCAAGAGATGTCCCAAAGAGCTAACCTGTCAGTATACAAAGACAAAAATGATGAATAGGTTTGCACTATAACGCAGCCGAGTCAGAACAAAGAGTCACTGTCATTCGAATTCGATCCAAGGGAAGAGTTGAATGAATCCAAAACTGAGTCGGTCGAAGAAATTATCTTGAAAGAAGATGAACTTGATAAGAGTATCAAGATCGAGGCCAATCTGGAAGAAAAAGTCAAACAAAGCCTCACTGATCTGCTCAAAAGAATACAGGGATGTGTTCGCTTTGAGTCATGAAGACATGGTCAGGATAGATGCCCGAATAATATCTCACCATCTCACAGTAGACCCGAATGCAAAACCAGTGATACAAAACAGAAGATCATTCAATCTCGAGTGAAGTCAGGCAATTAAACAGGAAGTGGAGAAGCTGCTCGCTGTAGGGTCGATTAGAGAGGTCAACTACCCTCAATGGGTAGCTAATGTAGTCCTCGTCCAAAAGAAAAATGGACAATGAAGAATGTGCGTAGATTTCACAGATTTGAACAAGGCATGCCCAAAAGACAGTTTTTCACTTTCGAGGATAGATCAGTTTATGGACGCAACATCAGGCCACGAATTGCTCAGTTTCATAGACTCCTACTTAGGATATAACAAAATCCGGATGAACAAGGCTGACGAAGAAAAAACAGCATTCACAACTGATCAGGGCTTATACTGTTACACAGTGATGCCTTTCGGATTAAAAAATGCAGGGGCAATCTATCAAAGGCTGGTCAATAGAATCTTTACACGGCAAATAGGAAGGAACATGGAAGTGTACATTGATGACATGCTGACCAAGAGTATCTCGGCAGACAAGCATACCTCAGACCTGCGAGAGACATTTGATATTTTGAGAAGATACCAAATGAAGCTAAATCTGAACAAGTGTTTATTCGGAGTTCCTTCAGGAAGATTCCTGGGTTTTCAAGTTCACAAAAGAGAAATTGAAGTCAATCCTGAAAAGATCCAATCCCTGTAGAGAATGACCTCACCAAGGACATTAAAAGAAGTACAACCCTTAACAGGATGTTTAGCTTCCTTGGGAAGATTCATCTCAAAGGCCACAGACATATGCGTACCCTTTTTCAAAGTAATCAAAAAAGGGAATGGGCTCGAATGGAACGAAGAGTGCGAGCAGGCATTCTTAAGATGGGAGAGATACTCCATTTGTACTTATCGATTACAGAACTAGCAGCAAGCTCGGTCCTAGTCAGAACAGAAGATGGAGTACAGAAGCCAGTGTATTATACCAGCAAGACACTTTTACCGGCTGAGACCAGGTATTCACAAGAAGAAAAAATGACGCTAGCATTGGTTTCAGCAGCAAGGAAACTAAGACCATACTTTCAGGCTCATACAATTCAGGTTCTCCCCGACTGCCCATTGAGACAAATTTTACAGAAGCTAGAGATTTCAGGAAGACTAACCAAATGGGCAATCGAGCTAAGTGAATTCGATATCCACTACGTCCCTAGGACATCCCTTAAAGGGCAATCAGTGACAGATTTTATAGCAGAGTTCACAGAGCCAAACCTGGAAGCAAAAAAGATGTTGGAAAGAAATTTCCTATGGAAATTGTATGTTGATGGCTCTTCAAACACTCATGGCAACGGGGCAGGGATCGTAGTATGCACTCCAGAAGGAGATGATGTTGAATGTGCCATGAGGTTTGACTTCAAAGCAACCAACAATCAAGCCGAGTATGAGGCGCTACTAGCTGGACTCAGAGTCTGCGTAGTTCTCGGGGCAGATGAAGTCAAGATATTCAGAAATTCACAGGTAGTTGTCAACCAAGTCCTGGACGAATACCAAGCCAAGGATAAAGATATGATTGCCTACCGTGACATTGTAAAACAGCTCCTCCAGAAATTAAAAGAATATAGGATTACCAAGATCCTCAGGGAGGAGAATGAAAAGGTATACGCTTTGTCCAAACTAGCATCAGTGACAACCACAATTAGGCCAAAAACTATTCCGGTTGCACATCTCCTCAAACCGAGCACAACTGAACCGAAAAACTTAAAAATTTTAGAAATCTAAACACCGTCAGACGGTTGGATGACTCAGCTGAAAATGTTTCTGGAAGAAGGCGTGCTCCCGGAAGATCCCTTACAAGCAAAACGTATCAGGTATAGATCAGTAAGGTACACATTGGTTGGATGAGAACTATACAGAAGGGGATATTCCTGAACACTCCAAAGATGTGTGCCAGAGGAGGATGCATATCGGATATTATAGGAAATCCACGGAGGAGTTTACGGAAACCACACTGGGAGTAAATGTTTAGCACACTGGGGGTAAAAGTTTAGCACACAAGGTACCCAGACAAGGTTATTATTGACCTACTCTACTCTCAGATGCACAATGATGTTCGGAGAGTTGCAATACTTGCCAAAGGATTACTAATGATATGCGACAACCCCCCGAACAGCTCAGAAGCATCATATCCCCATGGTCATTTACCGTGTGGGGTTTGGATTTAATCGGCCTAATGCCAGCTGGGATAGTGGGTGGAGCGAAGTATATCATAGTAGCCGTTGACTACTTCATGAAGTGGGCAGAAGCTGAATCATTAGTGCACATCACAGAAGCAAATAGCTCAAATTTTATGAAAAAGAATATACTCTACAGGTTTGGAGTCCCAAACACTATCATCACTAATAATGGCACCCAGTTTGATAACCCAAAATTCAGACAGTTATGCAAGGAGTACCAAATTGTCAATTACTTTGCCACACATGCTCATCCTCAAACAAATGGGCAGGTTGAAGCAGTAAACAAAATCATTAAGCATACACTCAAAGCAAAGCTAGATGCCAAGAAAGGAAGCTGGGTTGAAAAGCTTCTCGAAGTATTATGAGCATATCGGACGATAGCAAGGACCTCAACAGAAGAAACTCTATTCACTTTAACGTTTGGAACAAAAGCTATTATCCCTATAGAAACGTCATATACATCACCCCGGGTCAGGCTATATGATGAAGATCAGAATGTTGATTTGCTATTACAAAGTATAGATGAGTTAGTAGAGAAAAGGGAGAAATCCCGAATACGAAATATGGCATATCAGCAAAGAGTAGATCGCCACTATAACTCTCATGTTCAGGTCAGGAAATTCCAACTAGGAGACCTGTTACTTAGGAAGGTGTCATTGAACACAAAAAATAAAGTTGTAGGTTCTCTAACTGATAAGTGGGAAGGCCCATACAAAGTCGAAGAAATTGTTGGCCAATGAGCATATTGGATTGCACGACCCAATGGAGGGGTTTTACCCCGACCATGCAATGCCCAATATCTGAAGATTTTCTATTCTTGAATTATTTTTTGTTCTTTTTTTTAGTCAGGACAATTTTAGTTAGGTCAGATATTAGCTGTGGAATTTAAATCTTTGTTGATTTTGCAGTTATAAATAAAAATCAAACTCGGGATTTCGAAAGAAAAAGCATATGATAATAAGAACATATGGAAGACAAGCATGATAATAAGAACATGCAAATAGAATACTCGGGACCATTGATTCCCGAATGGGCGGAGAAGCTCGAAGGAGCTTGCCAGCCGAGCAAGGTCAATTGACCTTAGTATAAAGGCAAACCTGATGCACCATATTTTGGAGAAAGGCTCGGGACGCTATCGGAAAAAAATCCTGTGAAATGCGTAGCTGTGTTAAACGATTCAAAAAGCTTAACGATTCGGTAAACCCTTAAGCATAAAAACTGGGTAGACGTCCTTGGTAATACGTAAGAACTCGAACATATCATGGTGAGCCTTGATGTAATGTTCGGGTATCAATCGTGTAAGAAACACAAGTATAAACCTACTTGCCTATTTTAAGATGACTCGGTTAATAATACTAGCCAGTTTAATAAGATATTTGGCATAAAGATTTCAAGAGTCGGTTTAATAAGATACTTGGCCTTAAAAATTATTCGGGTGACAACCGGTTTAATAAGATACTCGATGAAGTTACCCGAACATCAAAATTAGCCAGTTTAATAAGATACTTGGCATGAAGATTGCAACAACCAGTTTAATAAGATACTTGGCGTTAAAAATTATTTGGGAAACGAAACCGGTTTAATAAGATACTTGGTTAAGTTACCTGAACATCAGAAATAACTGGTTTAATAAGATACTATACAACAATATAGTCAAGTTAAAGAAGGTGAAATTCCTTGAGCAATAAAGCAGATCAAGACCACTCGTTCAGAAAAGCTAAACTCGGGATTTTATTAATCTCTCCAAAGAATCGTTACAAAGAATTAAACAAAATGTTACAAAGAATAAAGAATCTTTACAAAAAAAAAACTTGTGAAAATTCTACAAAAATCAAGGTCAGGAGGATTTGAACTCTTGCCAATACTCGGGTCAGGCATCATCTCGTACTCGCGGAGCAGACTTTCATTGGAAGGCCAAGCAATCGTATCGATCGAATCGTCCATCCACTGGCTGTAATCTTCTCCTGGGATCGGTCGACATCAGGCACCGCACCCTCCACGATAGACTCCTGACTGGAGTAAAAAGTCGAGAGGAAATGCTCGGATGGAACCTCCAAATGCATAGATTGGGCTCTTTGCCTCTGATACGGCAGTAAGCTCTTCACTCATTTATCTGAGTCAGAAGAGATTCCAAGACCGATCCACATGATTTTTGATCGACAACTCCCAGTTTGTTCAGGCTTTCTCAGTTGTCTGATTCTTAACCTTGAAAAACTCGTCAGCTGAAACTTTCCCTCGTTGAAACTCCTAAAGGAGAAGGGCATCGTACGTAGGGGATCTTTTAAAACGATCAACCCCCTGGACTTCAAGTTCTAGCCTGGCCTCTCGGGATAAGGATTTGACCGTCAAAGCCTGGCGCTCCAAGTCCTCGGTTTTCTTTTCATATGCCGACTTAGACTGCTCAGCTTCCTGTTCGACTTTAAGCATTGATTCTTGGGCAGAGAACAACAAATTTTGAAGTGAAGCTGCCTTTTCCTCTGCCAAAGAAGCTTTCTCATCGACCTCAACCTGCTTTGCCAAATAGTGGTCGGTAAACACTTGGGCACTACCAACTTCTTTCTAATAAGCCTATTCGACCTGATCACGGGTATCCTCACTCTCTTTCAACTGAGCTTCAGACGCCTTATTCTATCAGCTTGATATTTCTGCGTCTGAACCAGCTCAGTGAACTCGGCCACCATCTGTAAAGAAGTTTAATTAAAAATCTGGCAAACAAGCAAGACAATTAAAGAGTTAGGAATAACTTACGTCGTTGAACATATTTTGAAGACACGCCGTTAAAGAGCCATCCCGGAAACAACTCCAGCGGTCATCCCCAATAAAAGTCCGACCGGATGATATCGCCTTGAGTATATCCTGGGGAGAAGGAAATGAAGGATCTCCTGAGGGTTCAACCCCTTGATTTTCAACCTCAGGGGGAGGGGAACCCCTGTTTGGCTTCGAAATCTCTGTATCCACCGATGCTCCAACATCAACGCTCGCGGGAATCTCAGCCCCAGTATCTTCATCGCTGGAGTCAATGAATGAGACCATCCGAGGGACCTTGAGAGGGAGAGTAGGAGAGTCGTCTGCCTTCCGCTTCTCAGCCCGAGAACTATGGAAGCTGAGGTCAGTTATGGGATCTTCCTTAGCATCATCCCGGAAAGATTTAAAAAATTCAGGACCTGAAGATACTTGTCCCGCAGAGGTATTATCTCCATCACCAGCGTCTGACCGCACAGCAGGTCTTTCACCAAGACCCTCACTCTGCCTCTCCTCATCATCAGGCAGTTGAGTATCTGTCAGGCCACTCGGACAACTAGTCTTCCTGGCGGTCGGCTGAACAACGTCCTCGGGGACATATTCAGGGATTTGCTCCTAGGCTATATCAGTTTCCTCATCAGACTCAAGCTAGGCAATACCATCATTGCTCTGACGAGAAGCTTCTCTTCGACTAGCCTGAATAATCGACTTCACTTGGCGAGCTTGAAGGTCGCAGACGATATCCGTGTCATACACTTAAAAGAAAAAAAAAAGAGGGGACCGTGTCAGAATACAAAAAGCAAAAAATAACAATAAAAAAGGGGTTACAAAGATCACTTACATCGACTGTGGTAGCCTGAAATCTGGCTGAAAAATTTGAGCTCTATCATTTTCGTCTCATTGAAAAGATATGACATGCTCCTCTTCTCCAAGGTGCGAACTGCTGCCTGAGCAAGTCTGGTCAGCTCAGTGTCGCTAAATTCAAGCTTCTTCTTGTTCTAAAACTCGGGAGAACAGAAGAAGCAGGGAACTTTCAGCACCCTCCGAGTTTCCCCAACCGAGAGGGCGACCCCAGATTCCCTCCGGTGAAAAACCAACCGTTCTTCAGAACTTGTTGGATGAAGGGAATCCCTATACAAACCCCTATTTTTGGGGTAGTCAGAGGCATCGACTTTCATATTCACCTTTGTCCCCTCAGGGACCCAGCAGTCTGCAGATTAGACATGAGGAAATAGGTCCCTGTCTTACCAGACTATTTCAGCGTAAAGAAATGCCTGATCTCACTTGAGGAATGCGGCGACAAGTTCATCCGGTTGTACATATGCCACATGCATATCAATATCTTGTAGCTGTTCGGGGTAAGTTGAGCAGGGGCGATCCCTGCTTCAGCCAAAAACCAGGTAATGAACGGCTGAAGAGGAAGTGTGACACCGTAGCAGAGCATGGATCCATAGATTGCCACCATGCCCATGGGAGGATTCCATGCATCTCTATCACCAGCGGGAACCAGAATAATAGAGTTATCCAAATTGAATCGGGCACGATACTTCCCGATCTCTTCTACCCCGACCACATTCGGCTTGGTGTCAAACCCACTCAGGCGATCAGCAGAGAAAGAGAGACGAGATACTCTGAACTCCTCTTCAACATCATTCTCGTCAACAGTCTGCTCCCTGATTTGGACGCTGCCAGAGTTGTGCTTGTGAACTTCACTTCTACTTTGATGCTTTCCCATCCTTGATCGAAGCGGTACCCTGTGATTAGAAATGACAGATTCAGAACTATATGAAGAATCAGAACTAGATAAAGAAAAATGGACGTCAGGGTGAAGCCCAGAAACGTCGACTTCTAAAATCAGGGGGGATTTCCTCCAATAATCTTTGAACACAAGAAACCAACTGGAAATCCCTAAGATCTAACGCTTCAAGAGCTATAGTACAGAGACGAAGACAGGATGTTGGTTCTATTAAAAATAACCTTGAAGAAATCTGGTGCAAAACCTTCTACGGAGAATGACGATTTTCTGCGTAAAGAAATCTGGGTTGGTAAAAATTTCTGGTTTTCGAGTTTTTTACAATGAATCAGCATAGCCCCAGTGAAGAATTTAAAGGGGTGATAGCACGAAACCCTAGGGTCTCAAGGCGGGAAAAATCTATGACAAAATTTGATGACGTAGGTGGCGCACGGGGAGACGCGAAGGTCGTTTCTCATAAATGGTATCAAAAAATGAAGAGGCAAATGACACATGTCAAGAAGAGAACTGGCTTTCGCCGTCAGAATTCTTAAACGTCGCCATCATTGAAGATCTCGCGTGAGGGGACAAATCGAATTTACAGGGTCACCATTAAGACACGCCATTATGACAAGCCATTATGACAAGACATTTACTCTAGCACTGAGAAGATATAAAAATTGAAGAATTGATTAAAATACTTTTGCCCGAAACAAAACTCTATTCGGAAAAAAATATTTTAAAGGGGTATTGTCGTATATAAATTTTATCGGATGTACACGTCATTGACAAAGAGGATAAAATTGCCAGGTGGACATCCAAATAGGCATTCAGAAAATATCCTACAAGACATCATCAAAGAAGAGAAGCCCGAGTAAACAAGTATTGAACAAAACCTACACGGGGTCAACTGACGTCATATACTACTCGGGGTCGGATAAAGATACTCGGAGATAGTTGGTGACATTTTCTACTCGGGATCAGATGACGTCATTCGGGCCCAGCTGATATCGTGTTCTACTCGGGATAAGCATGAAGAAAACTGAATAAAAGTCCAGCGCGTAGCTCACACGAATCGAGTCATTAAAATACACGAAGATATCCATATCAAAGAGGAATTCCAAGAAGAACAGAATTATCAAGCAGAAAGGGGTTCCTAATCAGACAACAATTTTATTTCTTCAAAAAGACAACGCTCTTATAAGGAAATAAGTCATAATTGGACTACATTACTAGAGTCTCATTCGATCTCAATATAAGTCTCCGAAACAGGAAATAAGACAAACTACTTCGAACAAGTAAACAATCATAATTAAATACAAAGATCTTTTATTACTTGTACAAAGAATATTAGGGTTCTATGGACATATAAATAGACCCACAATCTCGTCACACAATAGATACAGAGACCATATAGAAAAATACAGAGAAAAGAAAGAGAGATCGAGAATTGTAATTATTTTATTCATAGTGGATTTTGGCTTGGTTGATCGCTCAATCACCTGTGGACGTTTCTCCGGTCATCTGAGTTTTACCACGTAAAACTTGCATCCGATTACTTTCTTCTTCTCTTTCTCTTTGCAATCACAGCTAAAATCAAATCCTTGTTAGCTGTTCTCATACATTCAGAAATCGGCGTCAACAATTTTCAAACAAGTTTTTCGGAGAAAGAGAGAGATGAGTTATTACTTTCGATGATCAAAGTATAGAAATGGAAGTACAAAGAGAATATGTGTTTTTTAAACATAATTTATTAAATCGGTGACATCACTACAACTTACCAACAAAAAGGTGACATTTCTCACAATTTCCACTTACATAAATCAGGGGTTTTTTTTGGGACGATGAAGGACTCGAACCTGTAATATCGTAGTACTGGTGCGAGGGGTTTTACTATCGGACCAATCTCATCTCATCAATTATAATAATACATAGAAGTAAAAAAAAAAAAAGCTTATTAACTAGTTTTAAAAGAAATAAAATGCATGTAATCCAATCTTGCCATCAAAAACTTACAATGCAATTCTTTTGCTCAAAACTGATATTACCTCGTGAAATTTGTAAAATTATCTAATCTAGTACATGGTGTAGCATATATTAATATTACGAAATCTCACACGTTATAAAGTTAACTTTGTAATGTTAGACTATCTCTGGTGCATATGCTATTGTCAATACCAAATTTAGTATAAAAAAAGTGTAAAATACTATATTTGAGACAACAATTTAGTATTGTGCTCCAATACACAATAGTATTTAAAATGCTATTTTAATTATTTTATTAATCTAAATTATAAAAATCAACAACTACCATTAATGTATTTATTGTCTTTTTTTTAATTGAATAAAAATGAAAAAGAAAAAGTAAATACAAAAATGGAAAAATATTTAATTTATGAATAATAGTTGCATATGTAATAAATTTTGATTGAAATAAGATTAATATACATTAAATTTAAATTAATTTAAATATTTAAAAAATGAATATTTATTGTTGTGTCAAATTTGACATATACTAATTTGACACAAAGAATAGTATATACCAAATTTGGCACAACATTTAACAATGTATTGGAAGGAAGTTTTTATACAATATATTAAATTTTAATATCATACAATTATTTGACACGGCATTAAAATGCTCTTAAAACGTGGAATGATCTCACATTTAATCGGTCATCCATAACCAATGAAGAATATGAAAGTATATAGTATTGGAATTTATTCCTGGTTTATCCGAAAATTCCTTAAAGGGCATTTAAGATTTTCACCAAAAAAACAGTAACTTATTGGAAGGAGAATTATAATGTTGGGAGTTGACTCAGATTCCTAACAATTCCATTATTCCATATATATATATATATATATATATATATAGCATAATCTTTTCCTCAAATGTTGCTTTGCTTACACACCCAGATAGTGAGATAGATATCAAGTGCTCTATACATATGTCCACATCTCAAATCAGAAACAAAGCATTTGAAATTGATTTTTTTATACTATCAAAAGCACTTTCAAATAAGTTCTTGTGCTTGATATGGAAACTTGTTGCCAACTTGCAATGTATTGGGTTTCGCTACGATCCAATGAATTCAACAATTGCGGACAAAACTTGGGCAAAACTAGGTTGGGTCTGGCTACTCTATGATACCAACCATTTTTTCCGGAATCTTTATCAATAAATTCAACATTAGAGTGGTTAACAAGGGCATCTCCAATGGGATCATCAAACTCTAATTTATTGCAAGTTTTCCTTTCCAATTGGACGGTAATCTCCGACGCTATTTTGTTGTAAGAGCTGGAGTTGTGCCAAATCTAGCATAACTCAAATGAAATAGCGTAGCTCTTATGCATATTTTTTTAATTGTTTCAATTTTTTTTATTGTTTGAAAGAAAATATTTAAAGGAATATTCTTTTTAAAGTAAAATTTAGTATAATGAGTTACAGATAAAAAAAAATGGTGTGCAAGTCGTAAAAGTTGTAATAAATTGATGCAATGGGTTGGAAATAGTCTAAAAGCATTTTAATGGGGTACCAATTTGGTGCGCTCCAATAACAATTTGGTGCAAAGTTGTTTTCCAATACACAACAAAATCCAATTTTCAAGATATATATATATTCCAAAAAAAGTATACCGTTGTAAAGATCATGTTGAAATCTTTAAAGGGCTTTTACCAAAACTGTCATATTTTAGGGACTGAATTGTAAATCTACCCTAAAACCAAAATAAATTACAAAACTGCCCTGAAATGATCTTTCTACCATTTTCAACAATTGAAATCAATTTCACTATATTTGCCCTAAATTCTCAATTCCTTTGGCCACCCATCCCGATCGAACCCATCTTCCGTCGCCAATACAAGTCGTTGTCACTGACGTCCATTACAACCCAATTGCAACTTCGTCGTCGTGATTTCGACGTCATAGACGATATCCAGCCACCGTCAACGACATCTGACGGCTTCAACTTGCAAGCCGAGGTCGAGTTTTCTCACAATAACAACGTCGAGTCTTCGAGTCTTCTCGGTTTAAACAGCACATCGACGTTGTCAACTTGCCATCCTCTCGTTCCGAAATAGCATCCACATTCCGAAGCGGCAATATTTCAACCATTTGGGTCCAATTTCAAGTATTTGGAGTTTGGAACCCTAACATTTAGGTTTATGTTTTGAACTTGAAATTGATTTTAGGGTTTTCAATTTTTGAGTTCGACTGTTTTGATTTAGGGAATGATTTTAGGGATTTCAATTTCATGTATTTGGCAACCTCAAATTTACTGATTTTGGATTGAGTGCTTTGTCGAATTCCCTCAACTTCATGTTATTCCAATCTTGTTGATTTTGATGAATTTTGATTTGTTGTTGTTTCTGTACCGATTTTTAGGATATTCCGATCATAAATGGTTCAAGTTTGTGTTAGGGTTTATGCCCTAAAGATATAATTTGTAAATGGATTTATGAAATAAATAAAAGGAAAAGTCCAATACATTCTTGATGTGTTGTTTATTTTATAACTTGTGCATATATTTAACATCTAAGATTGCCGGATGTAATCTCAAACTGTGTATATGAGTGTCATATACAGATAAAAACAGTTAGAGACGTGCAATCTAAAGAGTCCATAAATAACAAATAAAGTTGGGTACTTTATTTGTGGTTAATCTATAGTTGCGGTCCATTTCGTAATGTACAGTGATTCTATCCTGAATCATTCATATGGGATATGGGAATGGAGGCACCTTGTATAATGTGATCATATAGGACTGGACCATGATCTATATGAATCTCTCACTAAGATCTGTTTACCGATGAGATTCATATATATCAACTAATTATGGCTATATATGGGTGATCTTAATCCTGAGTATCTTATCGACTCCTTCAGGTTAGATCGTGGTCTTTGATATACCATGGGTGAGGTCAGATGCATTTCCTGATCAATATACTCCGTATGCTGGGATTACGGTGTGGCTTGTGGCTGGGAAAGTTTGTACACAATAGTGGAATCCACTCCTTCTTGTGAGAAGTAGATGGTAGTTCCCTTAAAAGTTGATTCGGGGCTTAGACAATATGAGCGCTCTCCTAATTCCGTGAGGAAATATGATTTATTGTCCATTAAAAAATCAACGGTACTTAAAGGATATATGTAATTAGAGGGGTATAATGGACATTATGACCTAACTCTAATTATGAATTACTGTGGAGGATCACACTATGTGTAATAGCTATATCAATGGACACCGAGTTGTATCGGTCTGTGTAAAAGCGTCTAAAGTTAAGAAAGTGCAACTTCGGGTTTTTTAGTGGAATAACACCAGAGTTAATAATCATAGAATATTAATTAAAGAGTTTAATTAATGATTCCGAGGATTATTAAGCTTAAAATACTGTGGGTCCATTAGGTCCTCTTGCTAGCCCGATCGTTTTAGGTAACAAGGGTCACAGTTAATTAATTGGATTGCTCAATCAATTGTGTTACGAAAGTGACACGCATTTATTTAGAAAATTAATTGAATAATGAGATTATTTAATTAATGAATAATTGTGATTAAATAAATTAAATAATGAGATTATTTAATTATGTTATTAATCACTAAATGGAGGATGTTTGTTGACATTTGTTTTTTTAATAAACTAAGATAATATGATTATTTTATTTTATTTTTTGAATTTAAATAGTTTAAATTCA
Source organism: Dipteronia dyeriana (assembly GCA_032871835.1). Taxonomy (NCBI): domain Eukaryota; kingdom Viridiplantae; phylum Streptophyta; class Magnoliopsida; order Sapindales; family Sapindaceae; genus Dipteronia; species Dipteronia dyeriana. Next base: position 49,916,455 of record CM065303.1, on the reverse strand, counting down.
AATTAGAGGATATCTTTTAATAAAAATAAAATACAGATTTTGTTTTAAATAAAAAGATATCATGAGGTTTGAAATAGAGGAAATATATATTCTTTGAAAACCGATCAAAATAAGATATCAATTAAAAAAGAAAAAATATATATATTTGATATATATATATTCTAAAAAAGAAACACACAAACATGCAACATAAAGATTTTGTATTAGATGCAAATTGAACGTGTGTATCAAGGAATTTGCATATTATGTCAATTAAAGTACACGTGAAACATAAGAAAAAAAAGATTTTGGCATCAAATGATTTTTTTTTGGTGTACGTGAAAGAGAGAGATCAAAAAACAAAAGTTGTTTTTGTTTTTTGCATGTAGTTGTCACATTGACACGAAAAAGAAAAAGAAAAACAAATTAATATTATATTTTTTCCTAGAATGGTTCTAGACAGTTTCCACATAGAAGAAATAGTTTCTTCAATTCTCTCTACATCCTCCATTCAAGTTTCTAAGACCGTGACGCGTCTACACGCAGTTACCAATCCCGAGAGATAGCGAGGAAGATTGAGTGGTTCAGACAGGAGCATATCGTAAAGTGAAGGAGCCTCCAAACGTTGATAAGATTTTCTTCTTCTAATTATATCGATTTCAATTTCCTGTGTTTACATATTGTATGTATTAGTTCCGAAAATAATTACGATCCCAAGTTCACTGGTCCCAGATATAGATTATGATCTGTATAAAAATTTTTAAAACCTAGTTCTGTTGCGTAACCAGGTAACATGGTTTCAACAGTTTGTACTAAAAGAGAGCACTGGCAACATGTTGTGGCAACCTGGACCAGATTGGATTTTTCAAACTTTGGAAACTGAGAATACAATCACAATCTGTGAAGATTGGAAAAATGCTAAGTACCAAAAGTAATTGAAGCTAAGAAGCACGATTTGTCAAAGGTAATAGCTTGATGAGTGTGTGTGATTATGCTATGTCAATTATTTTACCTTCAAGAAAATGGTTGTTCATGTGATACATCTATGTCTTAAATTGCAACAAAACCTTATAAAAGTCTACATGATTAATATGTGTCTTAAACTGCTATTTTAATTACAATTTAGGATTGATGTAAAGACGTCAACTGAATTGAACTGGGATGGAGGATTCTTTACATTCAAGTTTCCACTACCTGTAAGTCTGCAACTATGCTGCTTTGTAGCCTAGATTATGTAGTGAACTAGTAAACAAGAGAAAAGAGTGCACTGGCAATCATGTATGTACATATAAATTATATCCTAGACCCTGTTGTTGTATTCTGTTATGTGAGAATATGCCCTAGGATTTTGTATTCCTTTGTTGTATAATGACTATGCCTACAAATTAGAGGTGTACACGGTTCGGTTAAACCGTTCGAAACCGTCTTCCAAAAACAGTAACCGAAACTGAACCGTAACTGTTGGTTATGAAACCGGTTTTCCGTCGGTTCGGTTTCGGTTATCCAATCCCAAAAACAGTCTCAAAACCGACGGTTTAACCGCCGATTTTGGTATATTTTATTTTTAAAAAAATAACCAATAGAATTGCAACACTTGGCAATTCATTTGCAAAAAAAAAAAAAACAACTGAAACCGAAACCGAAGCGTAAACGCCAAACCAACGGTTACGTAACCGAACCAAACCGTCCCCCTCCGGTTATGGTTACGGTTACGGTTAGGCCATTTTACAGAACCAAAACTGACGGTTCGTAACTGAAACCGAACTAAAATCAAACCGTGAACACCTCTACTACAAATAGATCATTTTCGAATCAAGTTTATGCCCCAAAGTACTCGGGTGTGTTCAAAATGCGTCCAGGTTATTTCAATTTGGAGAAATTTGTAATACTGATTTGTTATACAAAAATCCATGATCCGAAAGTTTTTTCCTCTGGACAAGGTGACCTGATGGTTATTTTACCTATGCAAAAAACCATCTGTCGGGTCACCCTGTCCTGAGGAAAAAATTTATCGGGCCATGTCGGGTCACCATGACCCGATATATTTTTTCCTTTAGACAGGGTGACCCGATATCGGGTCACCATGACCTGATGGTTTTTTTACCTATGCATAAGACCATCGGGTCAATGTGACCCGACATTGAGTCACCCTGACTCGACATCGGGTCACCCTGACTCGATGGTTTTTTTACTTATGCAAAAAACCATCGGGTCTTAGTGACCCGATATCGGGTCACCCTGTCCCGAGGAAAAAATATATCGGGTCATGGTGACCCGAAGGTTTTTTTCCTCGGGGCATCGGGTCACCCTGACCCGATGGTTTTTTCTCATATGGTTTATACCTCATTCGAATTTAAAAAAAAAAAAAAAAAAAAAAAAAAAAAAGAGGAAGAAGCAAAGATATGTGAATACCATCATCATAAGGATTAGAAGGTTGGAAAAATAAATTTACAATGTAATACATATCCCTTAAACAACTTTATATAAAATTCCTCAATATTTTTAAGACTTAAAATATGAAAAGGAAATGTGATGTAGAGAAAAAATAAACAGAAGGTTAGATGTTGTTTTGTTAAGGGTTTTATGAATTAGTTAGTAAATTGTTAGTTGATGGTCGGTATATGTATAAATAAGATTAATAAATAGGGTGTACATATAAGTAAGGGCATTTTGGGAATTTTAGGGTATTTTTACAATTCATTTTGGTTTTAGGGTAGATTTGCAATTCAACCCCTGAAATAAGACAGTTTTGCTAAAAACCCATCTTTAAAATAACACATATATTGATATACGTATTTAATTTACTTATCAATTATACATTTAACTAATGCTATATTTTTATAATAACTTTGAGATTATTAGTAAAATATTCTTTAAAAATGTTCTCTTGGTGTAAAATTTGGTACAGACCATTAGATTGAGAAAAAAATTCATTATAGGATTATTTTCAAAATATGCTTTTTGTACACCATTTTGATGTAAAAATTAGTGCTCTCCATGTGAGAAACGTTTAGAGCAATTCCAAACAACACACCATTTGTACCCGATACACCAATTTTATGTAAAAATCATATCCAACCAGCACACCAAACGTATCAAAAAAAAATGGTGTAGCTACGGTGCACACCATTTTTTTTTTTGTTATTTAATGTCACATCAATCACTTCTTATTTTTTAAAACTATTGATTTAATCATCTCATACTTAATTATAACAAGGGACGAAAACTTAAAAAGCACTTTTTTTGTGGTTCTTGTGTAAATAGCACCACATTAATAACTCTTGTTTTAATAGCACTAAAGATTAGTTTCGGACTAAAATACCCCCAATTTAACTAGAGCAACATGCATCTGAATTTATCTTTATGTTTTACTTTTATCTTTCTCTCCTCTATTTTGACTGTTTCAGCTTTTCAAACAAACAGCCGTGGACCACCTCCAGCGACAATGACAACGACAACCGACAACGACAACATCAACTACAAACTTCGACGATAGCCGAAGACTTTGACGGCAACGGGAAGACTTCGACGAAAAGTACAACACCGACAAGCAACCGTGAGCAGTTCGACGGTAGCCGTAACACTCAGGTGTCAGGTCGTTGCTAGATCTCGTCGATTGAGGTATTTTTGTTTGGGTTTTGTTTTGAATTGTGATATTGCTGATTTTTCGATATGTATTTCATTTTTGTTGATTTTGATTTAATATTTTCGTTTGGGTTTTGTTATCAAATGTGATATTGTTGATTTATTTTGTTTTTATTGATTTCGATTTAATTTGTTGTGAATCTGATTCAGTGGTGATGTTTTGTTGTTTGAATATGAATGGTGGTGTTATTGATTTAGTTTGTTATCGATTTCGTTTGGGTTTTGTTGTTGATTTCAGTGAAGACATTATTCGTTTGAGTTTGAATATGTATGGTGGTGTTATCAATTTCGATTTAGTTTGTTGATTTTGATTTCAGTGGGTTTTGTTGTTGATTTCAGTGGAGAAGATAATGAACAAGTAGTTGTGGAGTTGGTGAGTTAGGGGTTTTTGATTTCAATTAAGAGAAGGAGAAGATAATGAACAGTAGTTATTCAATTAGGGATTAATGGTATAAATTTGTGACTTATTGATATATATTCTAGACTTAATTGCGTTTATTTGAGACTTATTTAACTTGTACTCCGGACTGTAATTGATGTGGATTCGTGACTTAATTCATGTTTACTCGAGACTTATTACGTCTTTATGTGACACTTAATGGCGTCTTTGTGTAAGACTTATTTCGTCTTAATTTGAGACTTAATGATGCATTAATTCATGTATATTCGAGAGTTAATGGTTTATAGTCTAGACTTAATGATATATATATATATATATATATATTCGTGACTTAATGATATATATTCTAGACTTAATTTTGTTTATTCGAGACTTATTTAACATGTTTTCTGGACAGTAATTGATGTGGATTCGTGACTTAATTCATGTTTACTCGAGAATTATTTCGTCTTTATGTGAGACTTAATGGTGTCTTTATGTAAGACTTATTTTGTCTTAATTTGAGTCTTAATAATGCCTTAATTCATGTATATTCGAGAGTTAATGGTTTATAGTCTAGACTTAGTGATATATATATTCGTGAGTTAATGGTATATATTCTAGACTTAATTGTGTTTATTCAAGACTTATTTAACATGTTTTCTGGACTGTAATTGATGTGGATTCGTAACTTAATTCATGTTTATTCGAGACTTATTTCATCTTTATGTGAGACTTAATGATGACTTAAGTGAAGTATATTCGTGACTTAATTGTGTATAGTCGTGATTGAATGGTTTATATTTGAGACTTATTTAACATGTATTCTGGACTATAATTGATGTGTATTAGTGACTTAATTCATGTTTACTCAAGACTTATTTCGTCTTTATGTGAGACTTAATGGTGTCTTTATGTAAGACTTATTTCGTCTTTATGTAAGACTTATTTCGTCTTTATGTGAGACTTAATGATGACTTAAGTCTTGTATATTCGTGAGTTAATAGTGTATAGTCGAGGCTTAATGGTGTACATTCGAGACTTAATTGTTTATATGCGAGACTTACTGGTGTATATGTATATATTTTTCAAGAAATTTGATTCATTAGAGACTTATCTTGTGTTGTGTAGTGATGAATGTATGTTTTGTTTGTTACATAATATATACAGATGGTGAATTTGAAGAAGCTACTGAAAACTCCCGAGTCGGATTGGTATAGAGGGATAATTACTCGCCACAATCACATCGAAATTCCTAAAGTAATAGATGATACACTTTCCAGTATAGATGACGGGGGGGTCCAAAAGCAGAGGTTTATAGACTCATGTTTTGGACATTTCTTATGTATGCATCGAACCATGCAGTTTGCTGGGAAAGTTGTACATCGCTTGCTGGGACAGTTGTGCATCGCTTGCTGTTACAGGAGATACATCACGATGGCAGCCCAGATGAGTTGCGGTTCTTGTTGGGAATTGTGAGTGTCCGTTTTTCAAAAATCAAGTTTTGTCTAATAACAGGGTTGGAGTTTGGAATCGTACCTGACACGCCAGAATATTTGAAGGTGGAGAATGGCATACACCTAATGTGCTTTGGTGGTCGGAATGAAATAAAGATTGAGGAATTGAAGAAAAAGGTACAACAAGGTCAATGGGCAGAGCAGTTTGACGTTGTGAAACTGTGTTTGTTATTGTTGCTTCATGTATTTTTGATCGGAGGGGATGAGAGAGGTAGTGTGCCTATATGGCAGGTGCGGCTTGTAGACAACTTGGACGGATTTAATGCGTTCCCATAGGGTTGTCTTGTCTACAGTTACTCTATATATGGATTCAAGACTGCGTTGTCCGGTCGAAGAGGGCGATTTGAACAGAGACTGAAGATCAAAGGAAAAGATAAGCACCCAAAAGAGAAGTACAACATCTGGGGGGTTTTCATACGCTTTATTAGTGAGCTTACAATATAATATCATTATATGAAACATTTTATTTAAAATTTTTATAATCCGGAATGAACAAGTTGCTTGTTAACGGTATTTGCTGCCTTTAATGCTGTATCAAATTGGTTTTTACAAAAAGACGGGGGAATGACATAACATTGAATTCACACCCGTTTCATATGGTCATAGTAAGCAAACATAACATTACACAACAGAAAACTAGGTAAATAACACAACTTTAATGATTATTTAATTGAAATCCTTATTTTGTTTACAAGGTATTTTAAAAAAATTTAACGTCTTTACAGTGGCAATTGTGGAGTTCACACATTAGCTTTGATTGAGCTTATTGTGGCAAAGATAAAGAAGTTTATTTGGAGTGATAACCAAATGCCATATATACGACAGAAAATGGTTGTGAAAGTGTTTTCAAACTACTCCACTGTTGCAGACCAGTTAAGTATTTATGTTATGGATGTTAAGGAAGTTTTGTATGCTATGTTTTAATATATTATGGATGGTTGTAAATTTTTGGATGGATTTTTTGTTTGTTATGAAATGATGAAATTATGGAATTATGGAATTATGGATCAACTTTTGAATGGTTATATTGACTGTGTTATGGATGGAGGAAATTATTGCGAAAATGTTGCAGATCATTTGCATCGAAATTACATATTTCCAGTAAGTCACGAAGTTCGATATTTATTAACTATATTTTCGGGACTTATTACTATTTTCGAGACTTTTTAGGCACTTTTTGAGACTTATCTTAATATTTCAAGACTTGCTAATCGTATTCAACACTTGATAATTTTCTATTACATAGCTTTAAACCGATACACTTCGTAATATAATAATGCTACATAACTCTCATTACCCATCCACTTGCAAATTACAAGCCAATAAATCCTTTCTAGCTTCTCAAAAATTAAATTAAACATAGTATCCCACTAACCATCCACTTGCAAAAAGTAAACATAACAACTACTAACCATCCACTTGCAAAATGAAAGCATTACAGATTGTTGTCTCCAACAATTTCATCTTTTTTTGGACAAGTTTGTTTGTTCTGCCCCGATCTCATGGCACACACTACATTTCCGACAGTATGCATCTGGAATACTACTGGATCTGGGGCTCGGATTCTAACATCGCCTGGAATTGTGACCCTGTGTTTCGTATTTTTTACATTTTTGTCTGCTATGCCTTTCAGAGACAGGCAAAATTTGACTTCTTCAAGGCCAACCAGATTGTGTTCGAATATCTGGTGTTAAGACGACCCGATTTATAATGTCTTGAGGAATTACCCATGTACGTGGATGACCCACTGGCATGATCGGTGTAGAATATGCATCGACAAGGACTTCCTTTTTGCAGTAATCCGCACATAATGAAATGTAATCAATGTTTCACTCCCTGTGAATTTAACAGCAAATAACAGTCACTGTAAGTGCAATCATAAAATATGCATGTCAATTCCAAAAACAATATAATACTTAGTAGCAGCAAGTGCATGAGTACAAGGTAGATGATCAAGATCAAAAACCTTGCATGTGCATGTCTTTTCCAATAGATTTACTGTCCACTGGTCTCCTTGTAGCTTCACTAGAAATATGTTGCAATCAACATGACTCACGGTCATATGATTACACTCGACAGTTCGCTCCAAAATCTCTGCATGTGCTGCGTTAGTGAGTTGTGATTGCATGTTTATTGTAGCTTGGTGACGATTGTAAAACCATTTCTTGAGCATATTCCTAATAAACTCGGCCAATGTCATCATTGGTAATTTACGGGCAAATCGTAAGCATGAATTAAGACACTTGGTAACATTGGTTGTCATCATGGAAAATCTCCTCCGTGGACAATAGACACGTGACCATTTATGAGGTCGACTTCCAAGACATATTCATATGCGTTCTTATGCAGTTTCTGTAACTCTTCCATCACCCGATCATAATCCACTTGCCCGTATACTCTGGCAGCCCATTCAAATATCTTGGCAACATCCTTTCTGTGGAACATTTTCCTTACATTCTCGGAAAGGTGCCAAATACAAAATACATGGGTTGTATTTGGGAAGACTTTATGTATCCCAACTTCAATGCTTGCATGACGATCTGACACCAAAACCAAATTGTCGATATGCCCAAGAGTATCCTTCAATGTCTGTAGAAACCACTCCCATGAACTATTGTTTTCGGAATCCCCATAACCAAATGCTATAGGATATACTTGTACATTTCCATCTTGTGTTGTGGCGACAAACATTGTACCTATGTATCTCTCTTTTAAATGTGTACCATCAACAACAATAACAAGACGCATACCTCGAAAGTACAAAAACATATTATCATTTGTGCATTGTATGTCCGTAATTGTACCATGATTTAGTTGTTCCAAAACATAAGAAAAAAAAAGAAGCGACTGGAACGACTCCTCATGTGTTCCATATGTCAACGATAATGCATACTGCAATGAGGTGTGTGTCTTACTGTACAAGAGTTGAATGCCAAACATAGACTTCATATATGCAATTATGTCTCTAAGACACATCATACGTCCATCGTGACCTTGAAGTCTAGGAGCTATAACTTCACTAATGATGACTGCACTAGCTTGCCGGTGCCGCCGGTGAACCTCTTCCAATGGACATGTGTGCTTGTTTTCAAAACTTCGTATGTGAAAGTATGTCCCCTCGGACACTCTAACTGCTTTTAATTTTCAGGTACAATTTTCATGCTTGCAAACCAAATGTAAAACAGATTTGTTGGACCGTTTCACCTTCCATTCATAATTCTCTCTCATCGCATGAATGCCTACTAAACGTTTTAAATCCATCTTTCTTGGGAAAAATTATTCCTTGTAAATCATAGCGGTAAGTATACTGGAACCCATGGTGCTCATGTTGCCAAACGAAAATGACTCTGATCCAGGGATAACCCACGTTGTTGGATTGTTCGAACTAGAAATATTAGGCTCTCCTTCCACACGTCTTCCCGACACATGATATTGTTCAGGACCATAACCAATATCAAAACGGTCATCTAACTGCGGTTCCAAGTCACGGTTAAAATAAGGTATAGTATAAGGTGCATCAAGGTCAACTGCCTCGTACGAATCCTGGACAACATTATTATCAGATTATCGTGTTTCTATAGGATTTTGATTGAATTGAATGTCATCACCCATGACATGTTCCTCCCATCTTCTTTCAATAAGTGTAACACACACTTTCAAAATTACCTTATATTCCCCTAGTAGAAACTGAACGTCATCATCATCTGCTATCATAGTGCGACATGTACTGTCTGGACCAACTGATATTGATTCTACGCCAATTTCATATTTGTTCGGATCATGTTTGACAATGGCCTTCACAACCCCTAACAGCTCTTCGTATGCCAAATTCTTTTGGACATATACACCTTTATTAACGGCGCCGACATATCTTTGGCTTCCATCCGGTAGTTCATTCCATCGTCCATTATATGATATCAATATTCTAACTTGATCCATTATCCTACAAACAAATAACACTATCAAATTATTCACCACATGAAAACTAGTCCAAAATTAACATTAAGTCGGATTCATTCCAGTAAGTCTCGAATTAATGGAACTAAGTCTCGGAATGATATATATATGTCTCGAATGTTATATAAATAAGTCTCAAAAATTACATAATTAAGTCAAGTCTCGAATGATATATAAATATGTTTCGAATGTTATATAAATAAGTCCCACCAATTATATACTTAAGTCTCGAAAATAATATACATAAGTCTCGAATGTTATAAAACATGTCTCGACAATTACATACTTGCATCCCGATTTTGATATAATAAGTCTCGATAATTAATTAATTAAGTCGAAAATATATATAAATAAGTCTAGAAATGTTTATCAGTCTCAATTATGAAATAAAAAAGTCTAGAAATGTTTATCAATCTCGATTATGAAATAAAAAAATCTAGAAGATGATATAAATAAATCTCGAAAATAATGCAATTAAGTTTCGAAATTAAGTCTCGATTACATCAAATAAGTCTAGAAAAAACACAAATCACGCAGTTTTCCAGAAAACCAGATCGAAATGCAAAAACCAGATCGGAATGCAGAAAATCAGATCAAAATGCAGACTAGAAATGAAAAAATGTAGGTGAACGAGTTTCTTAACTAGTTTATGGACGAAATTTACCTTATGAACTCTTCAAATCATCCTAAAAAGGTTGCAATGGTTAGATCTACTCTTCAAAACTGAGCATTTATCGATTCTGAACAATGTTGGACGACCGAACAGTCGAAGGAGAGGAAGAACGACTCAATGGAGACTGACTGAACTGTCAATAGAGAAAATTTCAAAATGAGATCTTGAAGAACGGCTAATGCCTTTAAGAAGAGGCAAACAAAAAATAAATTTGTAAAAGTAATAAAAGTAAATAGAGGGGCATTTTGGTATGCATACCCTTTTAGGTGCTAATAAAAGGAAACTTATAAAAGTAGTGATAATTGTACAACTTTCCTTTTAAAAAGTGTTATTTGGAGCCATTCCCACTTATAACAATATGTATTTTCAAAAAATATATTATTAGAAAGATCTTTAAAATGACACAAATATTGATACATAAATTTAATTTAATTAATATACTTATTAATTATACATTTAACTAATTTAAAATTTTATAATAATTTAAATATTTATTGACAGAATATTCTTTAAAGATACTCTTTTGATGTAAAGTTTGGTATGAAACATTAAAGTGAAAAAAAAATTGATGTAAATATATTCTTTAAAGATACTTTTTTAAACACCAAAATGATATAAAAATTGGTGTAATACATTGAGATGCTCTAACAATTAACAAACATAAACGGTGGTTTACAAGTTAACAATGCAAATTTAATTGGTTGACATAATACTCATGATAGGCATACTAGGCTACTAGTCATGCTCACAAAACTATTATAAAGATTTGGATAAATCGTATTTTAGTCCATATAATTTACCTTAACATGCGTTTAGTCTACGGTTTTTTGAAATTGTAACTTTTAATCAATCGTTATTCTGACAATATGGATTGTAGTCCCTACCATCTAAATCTGTTAGGGTTCCGTCAAGTCAACGAGGGTCATCGGGGGTAGAAAGGTAAATTAACATAAGATCTTCTAGAATCTTATATAATCAAAAGGTATAACAGTAACTTACAAATTAATTTAAAAAAAAAACAAATAACATTACTAAATTAAATAATAATTAAATTTTAAAATAAATAAAAAATATTAAAATAATTAATAAAATATACAAAAACAATTTACAAAACTAAAATAAAAAAAGTAATTTTTTTTTTAAAAAAAAAAACTTTAAATAAAAAAATTACAAACGTGTGCATATCCCATTTGAATTTTAAAGAATTTTTTTAAACTTATAATTATTATTTTTTGGAGTCCGACATATCTATTCCAGACTTCATATGTTCATCAACGTTCCATAAACCAAACATCAACTGACCTAAAAAACCAACCGAAATACAACACCTAACATTAGACTTCATCAATCCAAAAAAAAAAAACACAGATCTAGAAACAAATATCTCTCTCTCTCTCTCTCCCACACACACAAAAACACCCATAAAACACACACCCATATCTGGAATACCCAGATCTCTCTCTCTATCTCTCTCTCTCTCTCTATCTCTCTCTCTCTCTCTCACACACACACACACATACAAAAACCCACATCTGGAATCAAACTCAGTTATGGGTCTTCCCATAATTTTCAACCAAAAAAGGAAACCCAACTCATCCTCTTCTTCTCGCGGCAGCCCCACCACCGACTCCTACTCGAGATAAAACTTGTCGGGTTCCACCACCACCACCCGAGCCCCACAAATCCAGAAGCTTGAACATGTTTTCAAGAAATTTGATGTCAACAGAGAAGGCAAGATCTCCGCGGCGGAGCTAGATGCCATTGACGAGGAGCTGTTGAAGATGATGAAGGAAATTGACAGTGACAAAGATGGCTTCATCGATTTAATGTGAGTTTCCAAAGAAAGAAGAAATCAAAGAAGAGAGAGACAAATCGATGGATGTAAGAGTGAGAGAATATTAGTTGTGTTGACTTCATACCTAGCTGTAAAAAAAACGATTTGGGAGACTTTTTTAGATCTGGAATATATTTTTTCCAGATTTTTTTTGTTTTTGTTTTTTTGTTTTGAATTGATTGAAGAAGAAAATATGATTGTTAGATAAGATTTGTGGATTTTTTGGTACTAATTTGTGAAATTTTAGATATTTTGGGGATTATTGATTTGTGATTTTCTTTGGATTTTAGGATTTATTAAATGATATGAATTAATGAAGAAGAAATGTGTTTTTTTTTATATAAATTAATTTCGTTTTTTATTTTATTTTTTTATTTGATCTCCTCCGTCCGATGGACGATGGAGATCAATCTTTTTTATAAATTCTATTTACTAAAAACAAATTAAAAATAATAATTTTATTTAAAAATAGAAATTAGGGGTATTCTTAGAAAATGATAAAAAAATAAGGATAAAATAGTCTTTTTATTGTTACCAGCACTCATCAGGGACATTAAGGTCATTTCGTACAACTGACAAGCCAAATAGTGTACTTTTAAAATATTAATGACTAAAAATTACAATGTAAAAATCTATGGACTAAACGCAGATTAAGACAAACTACATGGATTAAAATACGATTTACCTAAAAATTTCATCTCCACTATCGTAAAGTTAACCTTCAGTTTCACAGAATCTACGCCGACTACTGTGTTACCGTCGCTGAAACAAAAATGCTTCAGTGCACTCTTTAGTCAACAATTGACAAGTCTATTGACTTTGGTGAGGCCAGAAGGGAAGATTTCATTAAAGTTTGGTGTACTGTATACACCAAGAAACTTTGACTGGGCTTGCCTTGGCGGCTTGGCGTAGGCAAGTTGGAGGCTCTTCTTGTATTTTATAATTTCTGCATTTTTATTTTATTATATATATTTTTTTAAGGTTGACACCATCACACCGATTAAAGAATTCTATAGAGACTTATTAAGATCAATAGTTTTAAATACCGTCTAAATAGTTACTTTACAGTCAGAAGAAAAAACTTTGTAAGGATATACAGCTTAACAGATCCATGATTTTTTAAGATTCAATATCTAATCCCATATGATTAAATTGAAGAAATTATGATCTAATTTGATATAATTATAAAATACTTAAACTAATTTGATTTAACGGATCAGATTCATAAAACTTTTCTTGATTTATCAAAGTTAAGAAAACTAATTAAAATTATTAAAATCAAATGATTAATTCATATAATAGTATAATACTTCAAATAAAATTAACAAACATACTGAACCGATAATTTAAACTTCAAAATCACTTTGCTTTTAAACAAAATCACTAACGGTTGCTTCATGAAAAAAAAAAAAAAAAACCAGCAGCACCTTCACTGCAGGGTGCATAAAATTAGGTATTTGGGTTGGAATGTTAATTGGGTATCGGATTAGAAGACAAGTAAATAAAATAAATTATCCAAGCTTTTACAATGATTTATATTCGGACGAATCCGACAGATTTTTATATAGAAATCCATCATACAATCCAATCATATCTCTAAATCTAATCTCGATAATATTACGTTATCCAAATATGGTGTGATGTGGATCCATAAATTTTTTTATTAGAATTGTACGATTGAAATGATTAAATTGTAAGGATATCACATCATTTTGATATAAAATTTCTTTAAAATTTCTTTTTGAGTAAGATATGACTCAAACATCATCAATGACATAGAAGAGGAGATGCACATCTCAACCAAGAGTTGATTTTTGACATGTCAATGCGACTTGTGTGACACTTTCTATTTTCTAATGTTAAAACTCTATTTTCCTATCTGTCCTACACTCCTGTTCTACAATAACCAATAAATAAATCATGATATGTTATACAGTTAAAGGAGGACAAATGGATAGACACCTAGACGGATAGTTATTTGAACGAAATCTGAGATCTTCACTAAAAAAAGACTCAATTGGAATAAGAAAATAACTGAGATAGTGAATATTTGGGCTGGATCTCTAGTGTAACTAAAAAGGGTAAATTAGAAAAATTATTGAAATCGAGGTTTCTATTCTTTAATTAAAAAAAATTAACAAGTTTGACGACATGTTGATCTTGGGAAATAAAAAGGGCAAGGCTGTTGCCTCTTCCTCAGTTCTCATTAGATGTTCCCTAAAGTTGTCTCAGTGACTCAATCTCCCATGTTTTCTTATTACCACTCTCTTGTCTCTATTTTTTAAAACCACTTTCTTTGTTTTCTCTTTTCCACTACTTTGTCACAATAAATAAAATATTGAACAAATTACCGCCAATTAGGGATACCTATTCCCCCATGGCCCCCACCCCCATTTGATGGTAAATTTTACCCCCAAATGGGGTTTAGAGGTGGGTATCCCCATTTCTTCATTCCCTCATTTCTCTATGTGGAGCTGTAGGGGTAGGGGTAGGGGTAGGGTGGGGTTCAATTTCTCCATATATATATATATATATATTTCTAAATTTTCACTACCTACGAGTTGAAATTGCTTAGTTTTTTGTGCCTTCAAATATTTTGGATTACTTGAAGGTTTTAAATTTGTTTAGACTTTTACGTGTAATACTAAATTACTATAAAGTGCAAACTTTCCAAAACAATGTAGTTTCATATAGGGCTTATATATATATATATATCGTTAAAGAGCTCTGAAAATTATATCTTTAGATAGAGAAATTGACTCCAAGAGGGAGAGAGCTTTGAGATTTCATTTTTACCTCTCCAAACCCAAAACTCATCATCTTTCCTGCATTATTGAGCATCTTTAGGTATGGGTCTTCATCATTAAGTTGACTTGGTAAATTGAAAAAAAAACTCATATTTGTTAATTGTTTATAATTTTCAAGATTGAGTTTTTATTACATTTATTAGTTGATTAAATGCTAGGATTATATTTATTGCATCTATTTGTGATTTCCTTTGTATGATTGGGTTTGTTTTGTGATAGCTTGCATTTAAGACAATATTTTCATTTAGCTAAGTCTCTATGTCTTACATTTAAACATTGTTGATTATGATTCATTGATTGCATTTATTGTCCTTGCCTTATTCTGTGACAACTTATGTTGGTTGGCTTTTGTTTGATGACTAGATTTTAGACTTACATATCTCCATATAGTTAGGTCTGTATAAGCATTCATATAGATATTTTGATATCTAGGATTGCTTAATTACCATCATAAATCTCTAGATGCTATCATTATTTGCATATTAGAATATTGACATATATTCGCATAGGTTGTTTATCTCTTCATTAAGTGTTAAGACTTGTGACTATGGTGGTGTAGTGCACAAACATTGGTCAAGAATCACTATAAAAGGCTCGTTGAGTATTAGTGGTGGTTTAGTGATTGAGAATGGGGGGACTAGAGGTCAAACTAGGTTGTAAAAATCATTACATATAGTGGATTTGTAGTGGATTCGAGGACTGTGTGTGGCTTGATGGATAGCCCGTGAGTTTTGCCCAGTTGAAGGGTTTCTCACGTAAAACAACTCAACGTGTTATTTATTGTTTTCCACATAATAATTTTGTTGATTGTTTTTGTATTGTGTTGGGTGTTTTTTGTTAACTTTGATTATTTGAAAAAGTTGGTAATTAATCTATTAAAACTTATTCACCCCTTTTAGATTAGTTAAGACACGTTTATTTTATTATCAAAGTCTGTTAAGCCTTGGCCCTTGATCGATATTCTAAGGGTGTAAGTGATGTCAAATTCGTTCAATTCAACCGCTCATTTAGTCAGTCTGCCAGACATCTCAAACTTTAGCAAAATCTGTTTCAATGTGTAGTTGGTGTAGATTTCGATCATGTGGACTTGAGAATATGGTCTCAACTTTCTTGATTCTACAACCAATGCTAGTGTTATCTATTCGGTTGAGGAATATGTGGTTTCTGCTGATAACAAAGTCTTACTTGTTTAGTATACTTATTTTTATACCCATTTATCTGATCTGACTAACACGGAGTTGGTCACCACCGGTGTTACTGGTAGGTAAATAAAGGGTATCCCCGACCACCGGCTTTGACAAGATCGGAGCTTTGCCAAGATACACTTTGATATGTTGGAACGCTACTTCACATTCTCCCCCTACTTGATAGCTTTGAAAAAGGGAAGTCATTTATTGGTCGATTGGCTAGCGAAATGGTTGAGTGATGCAAGGCATCCAGTTACCCACTAAATTTCTTTCAAAATTCTAAGAGACTTCATATCCGCTAGTGCTTTGATATTGTCTAGGTTAATCTCAATTCCCCTCTATTGAACTAGAAATACGAGGAACTTCCCAGACGGTACCCTTAAGATACACATATTCGGGTTGAGTCTCCTCTTGTATCTTCTAAGTACTTTAAAGGTTTTCTTCAGATCTGACTTGTGGCCTTCGGTCATGACACTCTTGGTGAGCATATCATCCATATAAACTTACATGCTCTTGCCAATCTGTCAGGCGAAAGTTTTTTTCACAAACATCTGGTATGTTGCACCAGCATTCTTTAGACCAAATGTCATTACTTTGTAGCTATATAGCCCTTGGTCTGTTGTAAATGTTGTTTTTTCTTCGTCTAGCTCACACTTCCTTATTCGGTTATAGCCCGAGTATGCATCCATGAAGCTAAGTAGCTCGTGTTCTGATGTGGAGTTGACCAGCTGGTCAATTCTTGGGAGAGGAAAATTAGCCTTCAGGCAATCCTTGTTCAAATCAGTAAAGTCGACACACAACTTCCATTGCCAATTTTTCTTCTTCACCAACACCAAGTTGGCCACCCACTTCAGGTACTTCACTTCCCTGATTGATCTCATAATTAAAAGCTTATTAATCTCTTCCTTAATTGCTTCGCTCCTCTCGGGGTTAAACTTACGCCTTTTTTGGATGACGACCTACTCTTGCTATGGATTGCCAAATAATGAGATATTACCTTGGTGTCTATCCTTTGCATGTCTTCATGTTTCCATGAAAACATATCCCTATATTCACCTAGTAAATCAACCAACCTAGCTTGGACTTGATCGGATAGCCATGCCCCTATCTTGACAGTTTGCTCATGTAAGTTCCTCATATTTTGATTGGCTTATTTTGTTAGACAAACCATATTTGGGATTTAAATTGTAAGGGTAGATTAGGCCCTCATTAAGTATGATTAAGCTTCAAAGGCATTCTCAAGACCTTAAGTTCAAGAGCACTTCAAAAGTATATTAGTTTTGCTTAACTCTTTGAAGTGATTTAGTTGCACGCACACACACACACACTCACTACTCATGCATGTTTTATTCATCTTGAATTTACGTTCATTGCTTATATGTGTGCATATATTACATATCTTACATTTGCACCTCATTGTGAGACTTAAGTGTGGTTGTGTGTTATGCATTTCGTTTCCTGAAGTATGTTTCGAAACATCCATGCTTGCACGATAGAGTGCTTGTCTTAGCGTGTTGTGTGACCACTGGAGAGGTCATTTTACCCTCTCTTAGATTGGTCTTGGGTTACATGGTTTTATACCATAAGTTTGGGCAATCTTGTTGTTGTCCAAATCGGATCTTTGGTCACTCAAATGACCATATCTCTTTCTACAGATAT
The DNA here is from genome assembly GCA_032871835.1 of Dipteronia dyeriana. Lineage (NCBI taxonomy): Eukaryota > Viridiplantae > Streptophyta > Magnoliopsida > Sapindales > Sapindaceae > Dipteronia > Dipteronia dyeriana. The sequence continues at coordinate 49,898,818 of CM065303.1, read as the reverse complement.
TGAACCTTATTTCATAATTCGAGTAGAAAGTAGACTTTCATACCTTTCCAATGGTATATCTTATGAAAGGGTTCGATGTCGTTTCGTCATGTTTTAGGTTGCTCGAAACTGAAGTTGTTATGTTATTGCATTTTTTTTTTAGAACCAAGGCGACCTGCCCTCAAAGTTGTTTTTCAAGTCATTTTTGGCACTCTTTCTCGATAGCAAAGCGACCTGACCACCAAGCCACCTTCAAGTCGCTTTTTGTCGTCATAAATCAGTTTTTCTTGTCTAAAACGACGTAGCTTCATTTAGGGTTGATATTTATACCTCATCTTCTCTCTTACTCATTCTTATGAGTCCAAAACATGACCCTAGTGAGAGAAAGTGATTTTTAAGAGAGAGAGACTCCCAAGAACCAATCTTTACTCAACCAAATGCATTCCCATGAACATCTAACATCATCCAAGCATCATCTAATCATAGGTCTTCTTTGGTTTCATAACTAGGTAACTTAAACATGCTCTTGAACTCTTTGTTTCTTTAATATATTCATCTTGCATAGGATTAGTATTTATTTTCTTGATTAAATGCATGACTCCTTGCTTAATATAGTTTCTAATATTTTTGAGTCACTTTTTGGATGTTAAGATTGCTTGTTGAAATATAGCTAGCATTTATGACCATTTTACCCTCTAGCTAAATCTTCTTGCTTTGCATTTAGATATTGATATCTAGGATTTGTGCTTATTGCCATCTTCATATCTCAAGATAAGCATTTAGTGTGGCATAGCATTAATTGTATGTTAGAATATTTTTACATATTCACATAGGATAGTTAAGCTTAGTGACTTAATGGATTAGTGCATATGCTAGCTGGTCCATGATCACTATTAAAGGCCATTTGGGTAGAGTGAAAGGGTTAGTGACTAAGAATGGTGTGACTTGAGGTCAACTTAGGTTGTAAAATTTCATTCAAATAGTGGATTTGAGGACCGTATGTGGCTAGATGGATAGCCCGTGAATTTTGTCAAGTTGGAAGGTTTCTCACATAAAACAACTAATGTGTTCTTATTGTTTTCCGCTTGTCTTGTGTTTATTGATTCATTGCTAATAAGGGGTAATTTTTGGTAATATTGATTAAGTCGAAAACATTGGTAATTAATCAATTAAAACATATTCACCCTCTCCCCCTCTAGGTTGATTTAGACACACTTTATTTATCTTCAGTTCATATTTGTTACTTTCGAGCATAACTTCTAGTGTTGGCTCTTTTTCATCTTTCGTAACTTAGGAAGACTCTTCTCTTGGATCGAGATCAAACATACTCTGTGTTTTTGCTTGGGCTTCCTTTTCATCAATCTCGAAACATTCTCCCTTAATCATTTTCACCTCCTACAATTCCATATTTGTCTGGTCTTTGTAAACTACTAGGTTCGCTAGCCTGACCCATTCTTGTGAACCTCTCATCACGCCTACCCCCCGATTCAATAGGAAACTTCACTATCAAGGCATAGGTTGTTGTGACCGATTTTGATTTGTTAACGAACAGTCTTCCAAGAAGAGCGTTGTACGACCAATTTTTGTGTCTGCAACTGCAAAGTCAAGCAAGACAGTTTTTTGGCTTGGTTGAGTTCCTATCTCGAACAGTAGTTTTACTGTTCCTATAGACCTTCACTTCTGCTCCACTGAATCCTGTTAGTGGAATGTACAAAGGTTTCAAATCTCTTCTATTCAATCTCAGTTGATCGTACACACCGGGACTTATGACATCAGTTGAAATTCTGTTATCGATCAGAACTATCTTCACTTCTTAATAACCTATACGAATGAATGCCACGATCAAGTCATTGGGTTTCATATCGATCCATATAAATCTGCTTCAGAGAGTATGATTGGTCCCAACCTTTCTTCATCCTCTTTGAATCAAGTTCAACTAAGTTCGCTTTTATCCATATATGTCATTATACTGCATTCTGTACCTCAGCTGATCTCTCCCTGTTACTGCACCCAGTATATGGGCCTCTAAATTTGGTATCGATTGCTCATTCATTTGAACCTCTCTTGGGTCTCGGTTCTCTTTTCTAGTTCCTTTCCTATCGATCATCTTTATGGGGTTCTTACCAGTGTTGTTATTGTTGATCATCCTTTTTCTTAAGGACAACATCTTTCAGGTGCCCTTCTCTGATAAGCGTTTTAATGTGATCCCTTAGTTGGTAGCATTTTGACATGTCGTGCCTATTCTCTTTGTGCAACCTACATATTTAGTGGTATCCCTCCTAGCAAAAGCTGACAATCTCGAGGGCTTCTTATACAGGTTTTTGTCTTCTATTACGACCAATACATTTTCTTGTTTCTTAACCAATGAGGTATAGTTCATGTACTGCCCTTGAAACCTCTATGCACCATTCTATGTGTCATATAGATGACTATCTTTATTCTTGTTCCAGTTGTTGTTCTTTTGGTCACATTTTATTATTATTTGCCCCACTCTCTTTAGGTTTGCTACTTTCTTTAGGACGACCACCATGAATCAGATCTCCCCCTTGGGTTACCTGTTCTTTTTCTGCCATTGCATCTACTCTTTCCACAAGATCTGCATATGTGGCAGGGTTAGCTCTCCTTAAATCAAAAGATAACTAATCATGATATATACTGCCAATGAAGGCTGGCACTACTGTCTCATCGTTGGGGTTATGGATTTCAGATACTTCATGAGAGAATCTAGTCAGGTAATCTTTCAGAGCCTCACTCTTGCCTTGGTTGTGTATAGCTAGACTAGCTATGGATTTCCTTCTTTGTTTGTTCCCCATAAATTGCCGAATAAATGATTAGGTTAGCTCTTCGAAATCTCTAATCAACCTGCTAGCAAGCCTTCCAAACTATCTTGATCCCCGATCCTCGAGGTTATGTGGGAACATCAGACACATCACGAGTCATCGTACGAGTATTGTTCCATTGTGCTTTGGTACCACCTCACATGCTTTTAGGGGTTGGTGTTTGACTTGAATTGCTCAACATGTGACATTTTGAACCTGTTAGGGAACCGTATATGGCGGATCGTGTCAATGAACGGGCTATCTGAATTGTTGATTAGCAGATTGTTTGGGCCTGGTTTTCGTTCTACAACTTCAATCATTTGAAGAATAATTCCTGGCTCACCTTCTGATTCTCCGCAGGCATCAAATCATTGGTAGATAGTAACCCATTGGCCTCACATGTGCCTGTCCCCTTCGGTCTGAACACCAGGCTGATTAAAGATGATCGGCGATCTCGTTGCTCGATGCCTCCTTCAAAGGAGGTCGTAATCATCTTCTAAATTTGATCGGGTCCTCTTTTGGGCATCTCTATCAATATATTCCTGGGTATGGTCTAATCGATGACTTTCATACATGTCTGCATCATCATGTCGATCATATCGTCCATAATCTTTATCCCTTCAGATATGTCCGTGTGCAAGTTAATGATCCGTCTGGCCCATTTCTGCTCTTCGAGGCACGAGTGGCGTGTTGACAATCATGGAGCGCGGTTGTGGATTTTGCTCCATGATAGAGGTGGACAACTCATATGGAAAGGATAAGTCTGTTGTCCCGGATATCATTATCCCTTGTCTAACAGCATCCTCAATAACCTTTCGCAAGGAATCCTGAACAAACTGGAATGCTTTGGGGGTAACCTCGTCCAATAAGTTACTGTGGGGGATTATGGTGTGGTTATTGGCTACAGTTGGGTTGCCTGAATTTAATCTTCCTCTGGGGGCATCGGCGATCACCTTTGGCCGCTGGTGTTATCCCCGTCGTTTGAAGATCGACTTCCAACATGATCCGAAACATCTTAATCTTGGTTGTTTGCCATGTGGATATATCACAAACTCCTAAATGGTTTATAATCCCCCCCCCCCCCCCTCTAGCGCCAATTGTTGACGATGATTTTTTGATAGTAGAAAAGTCAACAACAATTTCAATGTTTATGTAAACAATTCGTTTGTAATGTTAAATGGAAAAATCATGCAAGAATGAGAATACAAGATTTTACGTGGTAAAACCCTAAATTATGGAAACATCCACTGTTGTTGGAGGCGGCGAAAAGAAAGATTTCACTATGTTAAATCGATAAATACACACTCAATCTCGCATTCACTCTTGATGTTAGGGTTTCATATGTTGGTGACCTAAATTAACTTATTATTGGTGACAATTGATTGTTTGATTTCTTTGGTTCTTTTTTTCCATTTTCATCAATGTAGCTTGAATATGTGAGGAAATTTAGATATAGGCAAATTTCATTCACCGATACAGAGATTTTATACACTTTTTCTGACGTTTTATCTAATTAGCGATAGATTCTCGTGAGTTTTTAATTGAGAATCCTATTGAGTAAAATGGGATGTAATTTTTTATTTTTGTTTAAAGTGCTTACTAAAACCTTTTGGAAATCAAATTACTTGGACCTTCACACACAAGTCAGAAATTGAGCTTAATTTCGTCTCCCTCTAAAGGCTCGTTTGTTTTTTTTATCTAACACTGAACAATCCTGAATTTTTTTGAAGACTGAATATGGACTGAAATCTGAACCTATTTGATATGTTTGTTTTTTATTATTCATTTCTGAATTGTATTGTCGACATGTTTGTTTTTTAAAAATAAAATTGTCTAAAAATAAGTAATTTTACATTTATACTTATGATAGTTAAAAGAAGTAATTTAACATGTATCATGCTTTATAAGATTTTATATAAATCAAAGAATATAATTTATATGTTCTACAAACAAAGTTTAAGTTCAATTTATTGATTAAAAAAAAAGAGGTTCAAGTTCAATTTTGCACGGTGTCCACATTTCCAATATATATAATTCAGAACTATTTTTGTTATTTTTTTTTGTTTCCTGGATTATATGCACCCGGAACCAAATTAAAAGAAAAGGTTCTTATTAAAAAAAATAGGTTCCTATTTATGCACGGGTTTCCATCATATATATAAGTTAAGTAAAAAAATAAAGAGTTATTGCCATGATTTGATAGGAGAGAAATTCATTTGTTCAATCCCTATAAAATTTATGAGAGTTTTTTTCTTTCTTTCGAAAGTGATTAGGGTTTTTTTAGTTATAAAAACAATTTAAAATAATAAATATATTGAAAGAAAGAATTCTACACCATATCAAATTAGGATAAATTTAAAAATATATCTTCTTCATATGGATAGACTTGGAAAAAATCTTACTTTTTATTTTAAGTTATTTTTTGATATTCTTAAGTTGTTTGACCACTTAAAAACAAACAAAACAACTTAATTAGTTTAATTCAGACTTATTGAGTTTTAAGTTAAAATATAAACGACCTCTAAGAAATTAAGGAGTTGTTCACTTGTTCGGTTAAGGTTTTTGTTTTTTTGTTTTGTTGTTTTGTTGTTTTATATATTTTCATTTAAAAACAAGAAAATTGATTTTAATATTTTCAGAAGCTGACAATAAATAATTGAAAACAGTATGATGAACAATATATATTCATTGTGGGGCCAGACTATATCAACTCAAAGATCTGACTTAATTTACTTTTTTACCGTAATAACTCAACCACTCATGTGCTTATCTGCTCTTTAATCCAACTGTTTTAAAAACATATCTTCAATATATTGTTTAAATTAAAACAAAGTAAAAGAATATTAACATTTTAATCAATTTAAAATTGATTCGTGACTGTTCATGTTGTTTTAATAATTGAAACAATATTATGAATTTTTTATTAATATAATATATATTTATTGAATTTTTTTTTAATATATTGTTAGAGTAAAAATAATATTACGAGTAGTTGAATTATATGAGTAAAATTATTAAAATTCAAAACATTAGTCCAAAAATAACTCAAATAATATGGGAAGTAATTTGTTATTAGTTTGTAAATCATGAGATGATAATGATAAGATATTGACAAATCACTTTGAGATGATTTTTGAGTTAATTAAATGCTGATATATGGATTTTTTGTTTTTTTTTTTCAAAAAAAAAATAATTATCTCATTTTCAATATTAATAAAGCGATAAATTTATATTTTTTTTAAATAAAATTAAGCTTTTATGGAAAAGAAAGATATTCATAAAACAGTTTTATTTTTTTAATGAGATAATTATAATACAGTTATATATATAATACAGTTATATATAAAAAAAATTGGTGGGTACCATGAAAACAAAACTAAAAAGTTGAATCCATGAATTAATTGTTCTCACCAAACTCGGCTTCTAACTTTTAAAACCGAATAAGAGCATCTCCAATGTAACCGTGACTTTTGAAAGAGAAATTTTTTTCACATAAAGATAAATAGACCGTTTGTTAATAAATGTATCTTTGATGCAATTGTGAATATTCAACTTTAGATTGATGTAATAAATGTATCTTTGATGCAATTGTGAATATTCAACTTTAGATTGACGTGACGTAGACATTGTAAACATGATCGAGACGATTTGTTACATAGCCATTTTTTCAATTGATTCAGTAATTATTTAAAATTAATATTAATTTATTATCTATTTTTTGATAATAAACTAACATAAAATAGAAAACAAGAAATTATAAGGTATATGAAACAACTCTACAACATATCAATAATTAGTTGAAAATACTCTAAAATTGATTTTTTTTTTTAAATGGCTGGCAGACAACTTTTGTGTGTTTTGGGATTAAAAAAATGGAAAACAATTGTTTGAAAATGATACCAACACAACCCCAAGCTCCCTTCATTTAATTTCCAGTTAAATTTCGTTCACTTTATTACATTTTTAATTTGTAAACGCGTCTAGAAGAGAAACAAGTTTCATCAGAAAGATAATCAAGATTGAATTAAATTCTCTTTCCCACCAACATGAACTTAATTTATGACTTGTATACAGGGTCCACGTAACTAGGTTCTCAAAAGTTTTTAATATATCTATACTTTAATTACAATTTGAGAATTAAGTTCCTTTCCCTCATCAGGATTCATGATTAGTATATGTGTCTACATTTAAAAGGTTTGTAACAATTTTCCATAACCTTAAAAGATGTTTACTATTTTAGCCAAAAATTGTAGGGAACCTAAATAAAATAAGATGAGAACTTTGAATTAGCAGTAGAACATATTGAAAGTTTAAAAATCCATTTAAGTTGACATAATCACAAATTTCAAAAGGGAATAATTGACCTAATTTGACGTTTAAAGAACTATTATTTTTTTTTGAAAGGGAAGTTTAAAGAACTAATTAAGTAGAGCCTTGAAATGAAATTTAATTTGTAGAAGATTAGGATTACACTTTACCTTAATTCTGTATCTAAATAATTGTGATTTGGTTATCGTGATCTTATTTGTGGTCATCTAATATTAATTAATTTATATAATGACTTGGGTCATGTGATTGTGAGAGGGCAATGTGCCACATAATTCCTAATTTCCTATTAGGTCATGTTTGGTGCATTGTTTATTGATTATTTTGTTTATATTTTATAAGGTCAACAAAAAAAAAAACTAATTTCCTAGTTAATGTAAGTGGCTAATGATCTTCCACTACAAACATTTTTAATCTTTTGAATTGAAATCAAACTCATGGTCTAAGATTTTTTTTTTAAAATAAAATATTGTTGACAAAAGGAATTCGATGAGAATTACAATAAATTGCTTCATATGTCTATTCATAACTAAATTATGATCAAACATATATCCATTGTCATATTAATAAATAGATATAATCCATATTCTATTAGTTTCGAAAATAGAAAAAACATTCATATATAGGTCGTAATGAAATAAAATTTGTTCCAATATTATCACAGATGTGGGTGATTTTTTAATAATAAAATTTAAAATAAATTAAGGTAATTTGCTCTTGTAACATAATTAATTAATTCCTTTTAAAAAGTCATAATTAATTAATTTTCTACATGAAATTACGTTAAAAAAAAAAACGTATAGGTTAACACATTATCAACCAAACCATCAAATAGGATATCCACTTGTTTATAGGACCCACTTCCTTTATAAAAAGGTTTTATAGGAATATAATCCAATTGTCCTAACACTAGACCTCTCATGCACCTATGTTTGGAAGTTTTACCCTACAAAAGAATCATTAAAATTATATCTTCTTTGACTAGAAATCATCAATAATTGCGTATAAATTTCATTTCATCACCTTTTCTTTTCTGTCACTACTTATTTAGAAATTGTCATGCTTATAGAAAGTTCATTATCTAGTGGAATGGTATCATACTAGCATGATTGCATTTCAATTTTTTGTTGATTATGGCAATATTTTTTGGTTTGTGGTATGTTTAGATGTCTCAAAAGTATTCAAGGTTATGTGAGTTTGTGTGAAATACTTGCTTATATAAGAAAAAAAAAATCTGACCGTATGATTATGTTTATGTTTAGGGGTTATTAGATTTATAAAATTTCAAATAAAACTTACAAGAGGACTAATTATATATATATAAACGTATGTTTTTTTTTTGTTGACGGTTAAATAATGTTGAATTTATTAAAGACTAAATAGTGAATAAAAACTAAAGATGTGTCTTTTTCCATTAAAAATGAATATTTTATTGTAATTTATTACCTTAAAATATCTAAGAAAATGGCAAGATGAGATTGGCCTTATGAGTGGTCCCAATGACACCCCCACTACATGATTATTTATGTCACACTTTTTTAAATTTTGTTTTAATTATATAAAATTATATGATTTTTATTAATTTTTTTAACTTATTTTCAGGACTATCTTTTTACTTATTTTTTAAACTTAATACATCCTATATTTTTTTCAAAATAAAATAAAAATACACTTCATCTCTAATTTTTATATATCGTTTTCTCACATCCATTCACATGACTTATTTTTTTATTCTTATCTCATGGTAAAACCATCTTTATTAGATGCGTTTTTTTTAGTCGATTGGATTGTTGGTGGTAGATTGTGAATGTGATATTAATCGTCTGATGATTTTTTTAGCGACTGAGTTAGAGTTTTGGTGTGGTTTTATTTTGTCAGAGATTATATTTTCTTGGTTGTGATTCTTGATGCGATTTCGTTTTTTTTTTTTTGTAAATAACATTAAACTAACTATTCGAAATAAAATCTACAAAAGAATTGATACAAATTATTGTATACTTGAAAGATTTGAAATAAAATAAACAGAGAACAAAAAGTAATAAACATGGTGTTAATAGTCAAATTTGACTAGGGTCCAAAGGAAATTTTTTCATCCTCCAGTCTTCATGCAAGGGTCCAAATCTAGGCCAATGCAACAAGGTATCAAGGTCCCATAGGTCGAGTTACCATGCAACCCTGCAAGAGCAAGTCGGGTCATCCATACCCTCCAAACATCTTGCACGCATTCAGGCTCACCGACTAAAGCCTGATGTGACCATATCAAGCTCCCTGTACCAGGATAGGAGCCCGAAGCTAGGTCGACGTGGGAAGACTTGAGTTCCCTGAGGTCGAGGTATCTCACGACCTCCTCTGAAGCATGTTACCATCTCTACCTTCACCAAGAGACTTTTAGGGTGTCGAATTTGTCTTGCAATGTCTTCTCGCTTTGTCGAGGTATAATCTTGACCTATCCAAGCAAGGAAAGAGAAGCTCGCAAAGCTCCGTTGTCATCGAAAAGTGCCAACACAATTGGGTCAAGGTCCAAATAAGGCCTAGAGTGGCCGGATCAAGCTCCCAGTAATAATATCGGTACTGAAATGTATCTCGTCATTCAAGGTAGTAGGCGCCCTATTCGGAGACTTCCATGAGGCACCTCGCCAAGGCAACATACATGATCAAAGTCAACTCTAACGTGCATTAAACCATTACATGCATGCAGGTCAAGTCATTAAATCCGAAGAGGAAACAAACTTATCTCCCTCCTAGAGAATAATCAGCTAAACCTAAAATCTACAGTATAAATACGTCTAGACATGCATGAAGGAAGTGATCGAGACCTAAATTCACCACCGGTTTACAAAACTCCATTGTCATCGAAATTCTGTTGATAGAACACGGCCACCATCAGTGAATTTTGTCCACTTATCGACAGACACGAGGTTGCCGCCTTCAACCCAACTAGGAGAGATTGAGTGATTTACATACCTTGTACTTAATTCACACACTATCAATAAAGCGGTATCCATTTTCATCGAGTTTTACCCATATATCAATCGGTCTCCTAGCCATTACCACACTCAAAACCGGTACCGAAGGTATCTACCCCAACCGTTACCTTCTGAGGTGGTGGTCTTGAGGGTGTTAGCTGTAATTCCTCACCCTGAGCTAATTTTCAGTTCACACATGGATCTGAAATTTGAGAAGAAAAATAAAACAAACATGTAAAACAATAAAAAAAAAATTGGATCCTCTATTGATCTGATCTTTTTTTTATCTCATTTAATCTCATGACACATAAGCATCGTAATAAATGTGTGGTTAATATGTGATTGATTTCCATAACTACTTTACCAACAACTAATCACATGTTTTAAAAATGTCAGGAAAAAGATCATATCAGTAGAGGATCCAAATTCTAAAAACAATAAATACTAAACATTGGAAATATGATAAAGGAATTTGAAAGAAAATATAAACAAAAATAGTAATAAATTAATAAATATTAAATATGATAAATATGAGATCGAAAATCGAAAGAAAATATAAACAAATATAGTAACATTCAATGATTTGAAATAATCTATGTCATTAAACAATTTGTCATTAAGGTTTTGAATTAAGGAAAGTTATGTTTTATTAGTTTTAATTTGTACAAGATTCTTTTAATAAAAAATGTATGTCTGTTTAAATAATTTAATAAAGAAAAAAAAGAATACTAAATAATTTAAAAAGTGAGATATAAATAATTCGGTAGTGGGTGTGCCAATTGTATCACTCGTCCCTTATATCTATACTATGAGTTGTGAGGTTATCGGTTTGAGTCATATATCATCCATCAAACCCTGAATTATTGTAATATTTCAAAATAAAATCTAAAGAAAAATACTTTTACACTCATACCCTGTCAACTATTAATTGTTATATGTTTGTGTTTTAATATATTGAAAACAACGTAAAAACAAATGTGTTAAAAAATTGTAAAACAAAATTATTTAGTTATCGATAAGATTTAAAATTTTTGTTTTTTTGACTAATAATGTTAACTAAAATATTATTTGAATTTGTAATTATTTTTTAAAAAATAATCTCTCATATATAAGAGATTGAAAACTCGTCATGTACTTTTATTAGAGTTTTGATTGCATTAGCTCAAATAGGTATAAGAAAAAAAAATGGTAGGGTAATGAAATAGTATGAAATTTTATTTTTGTTTTATGGGAAAATAGTATGAAATTGTAAATAGGTAAATTTTATGATTATAGTTTTGGTTGCTTGATTGCCACCCATAAAAGTTCTCCCCACATCCATTTGAAAATTTAAATTTTTCAATTTACTATTTAACCCTTTTAAATATCAAAATTAGCCTTTAAATTCTATTACGTATTAATAAATCTAATGATATTGTTTTTCTCTTGAAACCTATTTAATCATTTTTTAAAAAAAAATCTGTTCATTCCTCGTACATTCTTTCTTGAAGAATATTGGCTAAAGATGACCGATGAACTTCCCCATTTCTCTATTTCTAATTGAGTAACGTTAGATGATCTAATTTTTTTAAAAAAATTTGTCCCAAATGATATGGCACGTCGCATCTTATAAATCATGAAGATTACGTGTTGAATTATGTGATGTTGACACCTCACGTACCACATCATTTGAGATAAAATTTAAAAAAAAAAAAAAAATTAAGACATCTAACATTACTCTTTCTAATTACACAAAGCTACATGAAAAATGTTTTCTTATCTTTCTTTCTTACAACCTTAATTTTGATAATTGAGAATAAACAACCTGTCTTGTTAACAAATTTAAGAAGAAAACCGATAAACATCATCATCTACTACCTTACAAAGCTGGAAAGGAAAATCAACCGTCCACACAGTTGGACTCCTACAGTTAAGGACCCATTTGGCCATACTATTTGATTTTGATTTTGAATATAAATTAGGGTTTGTGATGGGTGGGTGAAGAATGCTGATTTACTTCTTTTTTTAGTTAAATAATTATGTCCTTTTAAGTAATTTTAAATATGAATATTTTAGTTATAATTTTTTATTTATCAAAATGTGGGTGGCAATGGTGCCCCCCACCCTTATAGTTTTGGAGGAAAAAAATTCTCAGTAATTTTCTATGCATGAAAAAGTGAAAAAATGTTTCATTTTTTATTTATGTAATTTTTTGGGATCATTTCATATTTTTTATCAGTAAAAAAAATCACTTAATTAATCCGTTAAGGAATATGTATGTGCAAAGACAAATTACATCTGAATTTGATGGGGAATTGGCTATACCAATTACCAATAGCATAATTGATTTCAAGTGGTTTCAAAATATCTATCCAGCTGCATTAGTAGCTCTTAATTTCAATTGCTTTAGTAAAACGGTAGACTTTAGTCGATCGATAATTTATTTATTTTTAATTATTTTTCTATATATAAAATAAATATGAAATATCTTATAAAAAAATCAATATATAAATTTTAAATGATATTACTAGTATCTAAAAACGATTTTGATTCCAGTTTGACCGATTATTCAGTAAAATTAACTCACAAAATGATTTAAATTTTTTACGATCCATTTTATTTTAATTGAAACGGTGAAAGACCGTTTAGTGTCTATACCGATACCTAAATATGTATTTTCGAACACCGATTAATTCAAACTTTCGAAATCAGATTTATAATGCCAATAATTAATTTTGTCGTTCCAACGTTGGAGAGGACTGCACTCCTTTATACATACTTGGAACTCCGGTCTCTTAAAAGGGTAAAATAGAAAAGGAAAAACGGAAGACGTTGGCTTGGCAGTTGGCCAAACGTTAATTACTTTACAGCATCGTATCTACGTGGGCGCCGCCTGGCGACTCCCCACGCTCCTCTCTAACACGCGCCTATAACATCCCCGTTTTTCTGGCCCGCAGCCAATACAAAAGAGCGTGCCGCGGGTAGCGTGTACGGTCCGCTATCCTTTTCCACTTTTACGCGCAGGATTTTTATCTTTCTGATTTGCTTTTTAAATTTAAAAAACAAAAATCAAAAAGAGGGAAATGATTGCGTCACCCGCGGGTGTATGTTGATTAACTAAATTTGCGACAAGGACCGCGTTTGGCTTATCGTGAAAGAGAAAAAAAAAATAAAAAAATTCTTCAAAGGAAAAAACGCGTTTTGTAATTTGTAAAGTTGTTCCCTAGATGGGTTTTGCAATGATATAGAATTACATTAAATGTTGTTAGAACGATATAAACGGATTGTGATTACATTATTATTATTAATTCTTGACATTAAATGGGTTGAGGGTTGGTACGTACTTTCCATTTATGTAGAATTAGGGTCATGTACATATGAGTTAGACACCGGATCAACGAGATCAAATCTAGTGGTTGTTATTGTTTGAATAAAAATAGATCAATTATTGCAGTTTATTTCGTTCCATTACTTGTAGTGACGGTTAGATTACAGCTATATTTTCTTTATTATCTTACATTGTTGTTTCTAAATTCTAGAGGGTAGTTGATTATTCTATTTACAGTGTAGGCTATAAATTAGCTTGTTTGAATTTAATAAAGGAATGAAGAATAATAACCCAAAATATCTCTTCTCTCCTCTTTGTTTTTGACTTCTTCTTACTTTCCTCAACTCAAATCTCTATTTCTTATTCTCTCACAAAATTTTACTGTATCAGTGGTATCATAGCATTCGATCCATGGATGCCAAATTTGATGGTGTTCCTGTGAAATAATTGAAAGAGTATGTGAAGTTCTGCAACTTAGGAAGCTGGCAAACAGTGGTTGGTATGATAGGCTGGGTTTGTAGTAATTGCAAAGCTTGTATTTCAGTGAGGACTTAGTTGAGACTAGACTCATGTCGGGCTAAAGTTTTATAAACATCGTTACGAAACTTGGAATCCATGGATCGAATGCTCTTATACCACTAATACAGTAAAATTTTGTGAGAGAATAAGAAACAGAGAATTGAGTTGAGGAAAGGGAGAAAAGGAAGTCGGAAATAGAGAGTAAAAAAGAGATATTTTGCATCATAATTCTTCATTCCTTTATTAAAATCAAACTGACTAATTTATAGCTTACACTGGAAACAAAATAATCAACTACCTCTTAGAATTCAGAAACAACAATGCAAGATAATGGAGAAAATGTAGCTGTAATCTAGCAGCCACTAAACGTAATGGAACAAAATAAATGGAAATATTTGACCAATTTTATTCAAAGACTAACAACCATTAGACTTGGTCTGCTTGATCTGGTGCCCAACTCATACGTGCATGACCTTGACTCTGCATAAATGGAAAGCACATATCATTCCATCCACCCTAAATTATCCTAGTCAGTAAGGATAAAATCGAGATATGTTCTGAAAACATAATATGGGGATTGGTTTTGTAAAAGTTGGTTCGTACTATGCTTCCTCGATAGAAAGTTGCATTGTTGGTGAGACCCTTTTAATAAAAGGTGGTGGAGGATGTGATCATGTAGATGGTGAAGACTTAGAAGTAAACGGTGGTGGGGATGGACCAATAAATGGTTTAGGTGAGTGAGATGGCTTTAGTGCTAGTGGTTTTGGAACAGGTGATCTCTTCATTGATTGTGGTGGAAATGAGGAATCGTTTTGCAATTTGTTACAGTCAATAGGACACGCAATCGCAGAGGAACATTCTTTCGTAGATCGTTGATCAGCCTTGTCGGGAATGCAATTGTTGGTACCATTGCTAGTAACATTACTTCCAACATAAGGTGGTATCAGAGTCGGTTATAAAGCACTTCCGCTAGATTTGTGTCAAACTACCATTCCATTGTTTAGAGCAATGAATTCAGTCAGTAATTTATAAGCTAGATTAAGAAGTGTTAACATTATGTATGGGAATAATATTATCACACCGAATAATAATAGTCGGGTGATGGGTCAATGTCAATATGTTGACCAACGAGGACGTTGGCTCGGAAGCGTGGTGGAATGTTACGATCATGTTTATTTCAATTTTTTAAAAATAGATAAATGTTTGTTTTAGATTTAGATTTGAATAATTAGTTGTTATATATGATTTTTATCATATCCAATTTCTTTGTTATCTTTAAATTTCTTTTATTCTCATATAAATAGGACTTGTTGTGTCAATAATAAAAGTATGAATTAATTTGGCTATAAGCTATGTGTTATTCCTTTATGACTTTTGGGAGGTTCTGGTTCCCCTATAAGTAAACTAGCATTTTATTTTTGATTTAAAGAAACCTTCTCGTATCAATTAGTATCACAACCATTCGGTTTTATGGAAACACGTGGAAAATCCAATACGGAGTTCCGCTCGGAAGTCTATGAGATTCTAGCCACCCATGAAACCAGGCTTGAACAAAATCTTAACGAATTGCAAGCCCTACACCTGTAAGAAAACCAGCCAGTCACTGAATAGATTCACTCACTGGTGAGAAGGAAATCAGTCCACTCACAACAAGAGAATCATCACAAGGCAACCAGATCACAAACACTAATCACAATTATGACCGTAATCACACACCCTTGAAACTGAACTTTCCAAAATACGGTGGCGATGATCCAACATGATGGATTTTCAAGGCTGAACAATATTTCGAATGCAATGGTGTTGCTTCTCAATAACAAGTACAACTATCATCGTTTCATTTGGAGGGAGTCACACTTCAATTGTACCGTTGGTACACCAAATTTTGGGGGCTCTTGACCTGAAAAGAGTTTACCAAGGCCATCCTTCATCGATTTAGACCAACTGATTTCGATGATCCTTTGGAGACTTTGTCATGCCGCAAGCAAACTATATCAGTAAATGCCTACCATGAATCATTCAGAAAATTGTCACATAAGGTGGACCATTTGCCAGAACATCTTTTAGTGGGGTGTTTCATCGCAGGATAGAAGGATGAAATACAATTGGATGTGCGAGTCAAGCAATAAAAAATGTTGTCCGAAATCATTAGTGTGGCTCATTTAATTGAAGAACATAATCTTCTCTAACGAAACCAGGACATTTAGCAATCAGCAGTGAACGTGACACAGCCAAGACCCCAACCGAATTCTGCAGGTGGTCTCCTCAGACCTCTTCTGCCACAACGGGCTAATCAGGTTGTAGGAAATTTTCAAGCTCCCTTATGTCGGATCACAGATCAGAAGGCTCGAGAACGGTATGAAAAAGGGCTTTGCTCTTATTGTGACGAGAAATTCACACCGGGACATCGCTGTTATTGGCTACAATTATTTATGAAAAATGATGTTCTAGAAAGAAATGAAGCCGAAGATGTAGATATGGAACTCGAGTCTGCACCCAACGATGACCACGTTGATAAATCGGCCCAATTTCATCCTTGCAGACAATGATGATTTTTAGGGGGTGGAATGATACGAATCATCCGTGCATGAAGACCAAGTCTGAGAAGGGATCATGGGTTGTTCAATTAGCTTTATGGTTGTTGGGGATAATTTAGGACATTGAATAGTCTATTAATAATGGCATGAGGTGTCGCCCGAATCGTAGACCATTTATGAGGGCCTCCTATTTTCTTGTTTGCATTTTGTTATGTTAACGTTGTTTGTATAGTTATATATTGGCCACTTTGAATTGAATAAGATTGTCAAGTATTAAAATCTATAATATCTCCCTTCTAATCTTATCTTTGACTTCTTTCTCTCTTCCTAGACCCCTTCATTCTTTCTCCTTTTCTCCTATAAAATTTTACTGTATTAGCAATGGTATAATAGCATTCGATCCATGGATGTCAAGTTTCGTACGATGTCTACAAAACTTTGGACCGATATGAGTCTAGTCTGAACCAAATCCTCACTGAAATATAAGCTTTGCAATTACAACAAACCCAACCTATCATACCAACCACCGTTTACCAGCTTCCAAAGTTACAAAACTTCACATACTATTTCAGTTATTTCACAGAAACACCACCAAGTTGTGTTACTACTGCTGTTGGAAGTAGGTTACTGGCAATGACACTAACAATTGCATTCCCGGTAAGGCTGATCAACGATATACGAAATAACGTTGCTCTGAGAATGCACGTCATGTTGAGTGTAGCAAATTGCAAAGCGATTCCTCATTTCCACCATAATCAATAAAGAGATCACTTGTTCCAAAGCCACAAACACCAAATCCATCTCACTCACATAGACCATTTGTTGGTCCATCCCTACCACCGTTTACTTTTAAGTCTTCACCATTTACAAGATCACATCCTCCACCACCTTCTACTAAAAAGGTCTCACCAACAACACAACTCCCTACCGACGAAACATAGTACGAACCAACTTTCGTAAACCAATCCCAAGATTATGTTTTCAGAACATATCTCGATTTTATCCTTGTGGACCACGATAATTTGGGGTGGATGGAATGATACGTGCTTTCCATTTATGCAGAGTCAGGGTCATGCATGTATGAGTTAGGCACCAGATCAAGAACACCAAGTCTAGTGGTTGATAGTCTTTGAATAAAAGTAGGTCAATTATTTCGGTTTGTTTCGTTTCATTACGTGTAGTGGCTGCTAGATTACAGTTACATTTTTCTCATTATCTTGAATTGTTGTTTCTGAATTCTATGAGGTAGTTGATTATTCTGTTTCCAGTGTAGGTTATAAATTAGTCAGTTTGAATTTAATTAAGGAACGAAGAATTATAACCTAAAATATCTCTTCTCTACTCCTTGTTTCTAACTTCTTCTTCCTTTCCTCAACTCAGTTCTATGTTTCTTATTCTAACACAAATTAGACCTCATAAGTGGCATCAGAGCATTCTATCCATGGATGCCAAGTATCGTAACGATGTTTACAAAACTTTGGCCAGATGTGAGTCTAGTCTCAACCAAATCCTCACTGAAATACAAGCTTTACGATTACAACTAATCTATCATACCAACCATCGTTTGATAGCTTCCCAAGTTGTCAAACTACACATACTCTTTCAATTATTTCACAGGAACACCACCAAGTGTTTCTATACTACTATTGTTGGAAGTAAGGTTACTAACAATGGTACCAACAATTGCATTCCCAGCAAGGCTGATCGACAATCTACGAAAGAATGTTCCTTTGAGAATACACATCTTGTTGACTGTAGCAAATTGCAAAGCGATTCCTTATTTCCACCACAATCATTGAAGAGATCACATGTTTCAAAACCACCAGTACCAAAGCCATCTCACTCACCTAGACCATTTGTTGGTCCATCCTCACCACTGCCTACTTCTAAGTCTTCACTATTTACAAGATCACATCCTCCACCACCTTCTACTAAAAAGGTCTCACTAACAACGTAACTCCCTACCGACAAAGCACAGTACGAACCAATTTTCACAAAACCAATCCTAAGATTATGTTTTCAGCACATATCTTGATTTTATTCTTACGGACCGGGATAACTTGGAGTGGACGGAATGATACGTGCTTTCCATTTATGCAGAGTCAAGGTCATGCACGTATGAGTTGGGCACCAGATCAAGAAGACAAAGTCTCGTGGTTGTTAGTTTTTGAATAAAAATTGGTAAATTATTTCTGTTTATTTCGTTCCATTAAGTGTAGTGGCTACTAAATTATAGCTACATTTTCTCCATTTTCTTGCATTGTTGTTTTTGAATTCTATGAGGTAGTTGTTTATTCCGTTTCTAGTGTAGGCTATAAATTAGTCAGTTTGAATTTAATAAAGGAATGAAGAATTATAACCCAAAATATCTCTTCTCTACTCTCTGTTTCTGACTTCTTCCTCCTTTCCTTAACTCAATTCTCTATTTCTTATTCTATCACAAATTAAACCTTATCAAGGATCTATCAGGATTCAGATCTGTTGATTGACAAGATTAAGAACCATATGTGAAGTACTTGTCTAACGCTCTAAGGGTCGTTTGTTATTTTGTACTTAGTACTTAATACTTAATGAGTCTTAACTTGAATGATCAAACAATTTAATAAATTCCCAAAATAACGTAATATAAATAAGTAAGAAAATCATGGTTATTCATTTGATAGCAATAATACATTATAAATATCAAATTAATTGTTTTCAAACAATTTTATCCACAAACACAATACCTATGTTTGGGAATCTTATAAATAGATCCCATTCTAAGATCAGCAACACGCACTCTACAACCTTCAACCTAATTTTTACTCTTTTTAGATCTAAGAATATCCTCCCACAAATCCAAACCCAATCTCTACCAAATCCTTCACCAAATCACTTCCCATACCATTTTTTTTTCACTCCAATTCCACCCAAACTCAAAACCTATCAACAAGAAACATGAAATCTATACTTAGAGGAGAAGAAAAGCTTGAAGACTTGAAGAGATCGCAACATATCAATGGGTCTCCTCTCATCTCTTATCTTTTTAATTCTCCTTTGTGTATTCATTATGAGTAACTAAATCCCCTTTGTGGAAGTAGATGCTATTTGCCATGAATTTAGGCTTTCCACATGTATCTAATATTTGGTATATGGGTTCAATTCATTGTTTTTAATGTATTTAACATCTCTTTGCATTAATTTGGCATACCAATTCTTGATTTATTGTTGATGTTGAATTATTGCATGTTTTAAAAATTGGATTAAACTCCTTGGGTTGAGCAGACATACCAACTCTCATCTCAAGTTGAGATATCCACAATTGGTAAATAAAACTAGCTATCTAGAATGGAAGGGATTTTTGTGAGGATACCAATACAATATATCCTAACTCAAAGAGTGGAAGGGGAAGATTGTGTGCATATCAATCCAAGTCATCCTAACCACCTTAAATCTATCTCTCCACACTCAATTAAGCATAACAATCATTGTTGTGTGGTGAGAGTTAAGTGATTTTATATCACATTTATAGAAAGATTGAGCCCTAATAAACCAAATTGTTCTTAACTTGAAATGGATTGCCCATTATTTGTGTAATTATTGCATTAACTCCCACATCACCAAATCATATCTTATCTCATCATTCCATATTCTTGTTAGCATTAGTTGTATTTAGATTAATTTAGTTGTTAGTTGCATTTTAGTCTACAATCTTCCCAACTAATCAATACTTTACTTTTATGATATTTTACTTTTATCGTACTTATTAGAGCTAGAGATTTATTTTATCATAACTATCTGATCTATCCTTGTGGATGCCATCATACTTGTTTGTAAAACATTTTGAGCGCATTTTGGGATTTTATAAATTCTTTTGACAATCACTTTTCTATATACCAAAACGACGTTTGTCAAATTGGTGACGTTTTATGCTTATGTAGGTTTTTGCTTAGATTGGTCTCCTTAATTGGATTGTCCTTTAGTTATTGTTTTTTGCTTAGTTATTATTTCTTTGTATTGATATTCGTGGGGCAAAACTGGACAAATAGGGAAAATGAAAACAAAGCAAAAGGAACCAAGACAACAGAAACCAAAGCATCAAATATACCATTGCACAAATATACATTTTCCCACGATGATCTTTCACTTGACACTCATCGGCACTATAGCATTATTTCTCCATACAAACATAAAAAGAAAAACCTAAATATTTTCTTGCAACACCATAAACCAGTGTACAAATATACATTTTCTCACAATGTTACTTCCACACTACACATCACAACTTAATTATATATATACATATATATATATATATATATATTCATTATAATAATCACAACTAAATACTCATCATAATCATAGCATAAATGGTGTCATCATAATCAACACAACCAAATACTCATCATAAGCATAACATGAATGTGATGCAAACAACGCAGTAAGCTGAAGATTCTGCTACTCAACAAAAAAAAGGAAGGAAAAATAGAAGGAGACATACCTTAATACACTTGAGGATTCTGCTCCGTCAATCTATCAAGCAAATTGAGGATCCAATCAAATCCGTAAGGTTGTAGAAGCTCTTTACATTCTCAGCCCTATAACGAAAGATTTTTTCTTCTCTGAACTAGATTGTGCAATCTCTGAGTTGCCGTGAATCAGGACTGATATCAAGCTTACACAGGTGCTTCTGAAGACTAGAGAGAGAAACTTATCGTCCCCCATCTATTTTTAGGGTTTGTAAATGATGATGGAATCAGTTCAGTTGAAAATAGTATGCAAATTGTAAAGGAATTGGAGTATTGAAAAGGGAGATGGATATGAAGTATTGAAGATGGGTAGAAGTGGAGATGGATGAATGAAAGTAGCAGAAGAGATGACTGTGGAATCAGAATATGGTCAAAAAAGAGGAGGTTCAATCGTGGAAGGAAGAATGAGAGGGAAGGGAAGAGTAGCTGTGGAAAACACAAATGATGGTGGGTATTTTTATCATTACAGTTACCGTTATGTGGGAAGGGTAATTTAGTCCATCATGGGACATTACATGTAAAGTGAACTTCAATAAAAGATGTTTTGTAAGTTTATCAAGGAGACATTTTTACTATCTCAAACATAACAGTGACCATTTATGCAAGGGCCCCTTTTTTAAAATTATAGACTAACATGTCCCTCTATCGAAGTTTGTGAAAAGTTTAATTTGTGAAAGAAGAGGAGAAGAGCAGAAAGGAATGAAGCAGAGGAGATAATTTGTTTGTCTAATTGCTTACCTTATTTCCATGTTTCAAGACTATATATATAGTCTGATACAAGTCAACAACTAAAACAATAATTCCAAATAAAAAGGAAACTAACTAAAGTGGCGCTGCACATCTGCATAACAAGCGGTGCACAACAACCATAACCTGAAACTAACTTATTGAACCGAACCCATTAATGCTCTACTAACTAACGGCTAACAAGATGACTAATTCTTTACATGTCTCTCTCTGCATGGAACCACTTGCATAACTGGCATGAGAACCCCTGCACAAATAAGCACATATCATTCCCCCCTATTTAAGGATCCTTGTCCTCAAGGATGAAACTCGGATATGATTTATTAAAGCGCCATTCATTCTCCCAGGTTGCGTCTTCTGCAGGTGCTCCTACCCATTTCACCAGAATTTCAGATTTTGGACGATATTTGCCCTTATGAATCATACGTCTATCGATAATAGCTTCGGGCTGGGGAAGAACGGTTGTAGTCTCTGAAACTGGTGGCAGTTGGATAGATGTTGGTATCACAGGAACCAAATGCTTTCGTAAAAGACTAACATGGAACACATTATGGATTTGGGAGCCAAGGGGCAGAGCCAATCTATAAGCCACCGATCCCACTCTTTCCATGATTTGGTAAAGACCAAAAAAACGTGGGGCTAGTTTCATAGAGCTTCGAAAAGCCACAGATGTCTGCCTATAAGGCTGCAGTTTTAAATGCACATATTCCCCAATTTCAAAAGTTACCTCACGCCGGTGTTGGTCCACTTGACATTTCATTCGATCTTGAGCTTGGTGTAGATTGTAACGTAATTCACGTAAAATGTCATCTCGGTCACGTAGGTACTCGTCAACAGCCTGGACTCGGGAAGTGCCTGGAACATAAGTCAGTAGACTTGGAGGTTTAATACCATAGACTGCCTCGAAGGGTGTCATTTTGGTGGAAGAGTGAATGGATGTGTTGTAGCTAAATTCGGCCCATGGAATCCACTCTAGCCATTTCCGTGGTTAGTCACCTGCAAAACATCTCAGATACTGCTCCATTGTACGGTTTATAACTTCAGTTTGGTCATCGGACTGTGGATGATAA
The DNA here is from genome assembly GCA_032871835.1 of Dipteronia dyeriana. Classification (NCBI taxonomy): domain Eukaryota; kingdom Viridiplantae; phylum Streptophyta; class Magnoliopsida; order Sapindales; family Sapindaceae; genus Dipteronia; species Dipteronia dyeriana. Next base: position 49,876,040 of record CM065303.1, on the reverse strand, counting down.
CTTGAACTCATATTCAACTTGGTTCCCTGCAGCTGGAACAATGTATGCCAAAATGAAAATACCTTGTCTCGGTCGCTCACAATTGATGCAGAAATGCCATGGAGACGAACTATGTTGGCAACAAACGCTTTAGCGACAGTCACTGCAGTAAATGGATGCTTCAATGCCACGAAGTGAGCGTACTTCGTTAATCGATCAACGACCACCATAATAACATTATACCCATTAGAGGACGGTAATCCCTCGATAAAGTCCATCGAAACATCCGTCCACACTCTATCCGGAACTAGCAATGGTTGGAGCAAGCCAGCGGGCTACATACAATCAGTTTTGTACCTTTGACAGACATCACATTGTTGTAAAAAATACTTCACAGTCTGACGCATACTAGGCCAAGAGAAATTAGGTTTGATGCGTGAGAGGGTCTTGCAAAATGTCCACCAATTGGTGATTCGTGGCAGTCAGCAATAATTCTAGGAATCAATGTTGATGTGGAACTCAGAAGAACTTTATTATTTTTGAACCAAACCCCATCTCTCTGGAGCAACTGGTTAATTGATTTGAAGGAATTTAGTTTGATTAGATCTTCATAAAAAGAGTCCTGCTGAACCTCTTTTTGAAGAATTGGCCACCAATCTACACGTGGCAAGGAAATTGATAGAAACTAAAATTCGACAACACGAGACAAAGAATCCGCACCTTGATTTTCAACCCCTTTTTTATACTCAATTTCATAGTCGTAACCAAGTATCTTTGGCAACCATCGGGTTTGTGCTAGCGTAGTAATTCGTTGTTCTAACAGATACTTGAGACTCTTTTGATCAGTACGGACAGTAAATGGTTTCCCAAGCAAATACGAACGCCATTTTCTGATTGATTTGACAATCACCAACATCTCCTTCTTGTAAGTGGACAAGGTCAAGGCCGACCCCTTCAATGCCTCACTAAAATAAGCCACCGGTCGGTTTTGTTGGGAAAGGATTGCACCTATTCCGATTCCGCTTGTGTCACATTCAATGACGAAACGTTGAGAAAAATCTGGTAGACTTAAAACTGGTGGTGAAGTTAACTCTTCTTTCAATTCGTTGAAGGCTGTCTCAGCTGCCTCATTCCATTGGAAGCCTTTCTTGGTCAATAGACTGGTTAAAGGAGCCGCTATGCAACCGAAATTTCGGATGAATTTTCGGTAGTACCCTGCTAATCCAAGGAAACCTCGGACCCCCTTTGCCGTTGTCGGTGTAGGCCACTCAATGACAGCTTGTATTTTGGTTGGATCAACCGCCACTCCTTGCTATAAAATTATGTGTCCTAAGTACTCCACCTGTAACACACCAAATCGGCATTTCGATTCTTTGGCAAACAAATTGTTAGTTGATAACATTTCTAAAACAATTTGTAGATGAGTGAGATGGTCTTCCCATGATCTCGAGTAAACCAAAATGTCGTCAAAGAACACCAAAATAAATTTCAGGTGATAGGAATGAAATAGGTCGTTCATGAGACTTTGGAAGGTTACAGGTGTATTTGTAAGGCCAAATGGCATTACTACAAATTCGTAATGCCCTTCATGAGTCCGAAAAGCAATTTTCGGAATGTCTTCCTCTTTTACTCTGATTTGGTGATACCTGCCCGTAAATCTAATTTGGAAAAATATCTGGCTCCATAAAGCTCATCCAATAGCTCATCAATAACGGGGATCAGATACTTATCTTTGATCGTAATGTTGTTCAATGCTCGATAATCTATACAAAACCGCCAAGCTCCATCCGCCTTCTTTACTAACAAAACCGGTGACGAAAATAGACTGTTACTAGGTCTAATCAAACCTGATTGCATAAGCTCCTTCACCATCTTTTCTATCTCAGTTTTTTGGTAGTAAGGGTATCGGTACGGACGAACACTCACAGGTTCTGTATTTGGTTGCAATGGAATTTGATGGTCATGTGGCCGCCTTGGAGGCAAACTGGTGGGTGATGCAAAGATATGGGAAAATTTGGCTAGTAGGCATGTCATATCAGGTGGATGAGTATTCGTTTGGTGACTGTGGTTGGAAGGGATTATTTGAAAAAACAGTCCAGTACCTTGTAACCCATTGAACTCTTTGTCTGTTAAGGCCTCAATGCTTGCACGTCCCAATCCCTGGAAGGTGTGAGCAACCCTACAAATTTTGAAGGCCATAGTTAGCTGCTTGTAGTCCGTTTCGATGGGTCCGAGAGTTTCGAGCTGCTGCACTCCTAGTACTAATTGACATGCTGCGACTGGAAGAACGTAATAATCCGCTGTGACAGAGAGACCTTGAATCGTAAGGGTGAGAGACTGACACTGCCCAACACATTCTATCTTTTCTCGATTTACAACCATGACTTGGAATTTCTTATCTCTGATTACAGGCAACCCAAACTTGAAGACAATGGCTTGATCGATGAAGTTATGTGTGCTGCCGCCGTCTATTAATACTGTCACATTCTTGTTCTTCAGTTTTCCAAGGACGCGAATTGTTTGTGGATGTTCAGTCCCTGCTATAGCATGAAAATAAATCTCAGGCATCACCTCATGATCCACGGTTTCTTGTCGAATGTCATTGTATTCATCTGCACTCAAATGAGGTGTATCTTCTATCATAACTAATTGTGGTCGTTCACAACGATGGCCAGGAGTGAACTTCTTGTCACAATAATAGCACAACCCTTTCTCTCGGTGCTCTCGTGCTTCTTGGTTGGTGATTCGACGGAATGTGGTTGGTGGATTGGTTGAGCTTTGGTTGATGTGTTGATTTGGTGGAGGCCCCAATACTCCGGCCGTCGGGTTTGATGTCATCCTTGGTGCCAATGAAACAGATTGTGGGTGATTTTGGTGACCTGATTTTCGTTGTAACAAGTTTCATTCCTCAATTAGCCGTGCCACTCCTATTGTCTCTACGAGCGTCTTTGGTTGCTTAATTTTTACATCCAAGCGAATTTCATCGCGAAGACCTGCAATAAAACAACCTATTAGAAAACTCTCGGGGAGGTCGTCAACCCGGTGGGACAGTTTTTTGAAAATTTCTTGATAAGCTGCCACGGTCGAAGTTTGTTTGAGCTGAGTCAGGGCTTCCGACGGGTCCTCATAATCGGTTGGACCAAAGCGGTGTAGAATAGCCTTAGTGAATTCGTCCCACGTGAACGGTCCGTGGAATTTTGTTAACCACCGATGCCATTGTAGGGCAATCCCTTCCAGATGGAATGATGCTAGTTGGACTTACTGTTCAGGTGCAACATTTTTGAAATCAAAATATTGCTCCGCTTTGTAGGCCCATCCCATTGGATCGTCTCCATTAAATTTTGGGAATGATAATTTGAAGTGATGATTGGTGCGGTCTGTGATGGTGTTAGTTTGGTTTCGACTATTGGAAGTGTCACCAGAAGCGAATGGGTTGATTTCAATAGTAGGGTGGGTTAGTTGTATGGTAGGCTGGGTTTGTTGCAATCGCAAGGCCTGTATTTCAGTGAGTATTTGGTCGAATCGAGACTCGTGACTAGCGAGGATTTCATTGACATCATTACGGAACTCAGCATTTGATTTCCCACGTGTATCCATGGATAACCTGCTCTGATACCACTGATAAGTTTAATTTGTGAAAGAAGAGGAGAAGAGCAGAAAGGAATGAAACAGAGGAGATAATTTGTTTGTCTAATTGCCTACCTTATTTCCATGTTTCAAGACTATATATATAGTCTGATACAAGTCAACAACTAAAACAATAATTCCAAATAAAAAGGAAACTAATTAAAGTGGTGTTGCACATCTGCATAACAAGCGGTGCACAACAACCATAACCTGAAACTAACTTATTGAACCGAACCCACTAATGCTCCACTAACTAACGGCTAACAAGATGACTAATTCTTGCCTTGTCTCTCTCTGTATGGAACCACTTGCATAACTGGCATGAGAACCCCTGCACAAATAAGCACATATCAGTTTGTTTGAATTTCCTTAGTGAAAAAAATTACAAAAGGCAACGAAAATGATTTCAATTTACATTTTTTAGCTTACATGGATTTTGATAATCTCCCATTGTCACACATTATTTATTTTTAAAATAAAATAAAAAACTAATTTGTATTATATTTTTAAAAAGTTCATTGTAATATATGTTTATATGTCACACGTTATACTGTAAAATGCTAAAAAAAAAACAAATTTACTTAAATAATGGAATTTTAGTATTAAATTTTTTTATTATAATATGGGTGAGTCACTGGGATTAGAACTTTTTTTTAACAATAAAGTTACTCTTAAATTAAATTAGATTTGACACATGAATTTTGTTCAATCATACAATTAAGGATGAGCATTTATCCTCCGATATCCAAATTCCCACTTTCTCATACTTATTTGGGTAAAAAAATTTAAAGAAAAAAAATATAGAAATGGTTAAAGATGTGGAAGATTTTCATCCCAAATTAAAATAGGGATAGAGATGACAGGATGGGGGAGGTCCCACATCCTCATTTCCTTATTTTTCTCAAACCATATATTTATTTATTTATTCTTTCTATTCTTATATTTTTGTGTTTGTATTTGAATTTTTAATGGATTTTTTTTTAGTATGTAGATTTTTGTAAAACGGGAAAACAAGGTAATGGGGAAAACGGAAAAAAAAAGGGGCGGGGGTGGTGGGGGATAAGGATCGGGATGGAAATACCTCCTCCAAAACTCTCCACTCCTTATTTTCCACAAATATATTAATTCCTATTAGAGATGCACACTTTTCCCCAGGGTCTCAAATCCCCGCACCCTCATCTCCATTTGGAGATTTTTTTTTAGGGAAAATGGGGAAATGGGGGGATGAAAATCATCCCCAAATTGAACTCCTCATCCCTATTTTCCTATTTCCTCCAAACGTATATAAATATAATTATAACATATATTTTATTTTTATTTTTTATTCTTTGAAACCCTAGGTATATAAACATATTTATTCTTTATTTTTCAAAGTACTTGACAATGAATTGACTGTTAATCTTTCTAGATTATCTATTATGTAAAGTTTTTTTGTTAAAAACAGTTTGTATTACTTCACATATGAAGTTGATTTAGTTTTAAACTTTGAATTATTCGAAACACTTTATTTTGTATTTGTAATACATTAATGGATTTTATTTTGTATTTGTAATGAAATGTTTGTTTTTTTAGTTTAATTTTTAATTTTTAATTAAATGGGGGAAACGGTGAAATGGGGGACCGAGGGAAACAGAAAAACGGAAAAAAACGGGAAAATTTAAAAACTATGGATGATAATGGATATACCTCTCCCCAAAAATCTCCACCCCTATTTTTCCCAAATAAACCAATGGAGGAAGGGGATGGGGGAAGGGTTTGAGAAGTGAGGATGGGGATGAAGGAACCTATATCCATCATTATTTCCTAAATGTGCATCTCTAATTCTCATTCTCCAAATGTTCATCCCTATATACAACCTAGGTCTATACAAAAATTTAAGTGTGGACTTTTGTATATGAAAATTATTCATATAATTAGTTTGCCGCTAAAAAAATATAATTAGTAAATGTTATAGTCAAATCATCTCGATTGAAATTTCATATTAAAAAAAAATCTAGATTGGATTTCTAGTAAATTTAAATGAGCTCGGTTCAATTTCTTAAAATTATTGACTAACATGTCCCTCAATCAAAGTTTGTATGAATTTCATTGGAGAAAAGACATTATAAAGAGCGGGGAAAATGATTTTAATTTAAGTTTTTTTAAACTTATCTCTAATGATATGTCTAATTAGTGTGCTAATATTAAAATTTAGTATAGAATAAAAAATCTTCCTCTAATACAGTGTTAAATACTGTATCCAGTTTGACAAATGCTATATTGTATTTCAAATTTGACACACAATATAGTATATTTCAAATTTGACACAATAATAAATTTTTTTTTTTAATTATAAAAATGTAATTATATACTTTTTAAAAATATTTAAAACAATTTAAATTTAATATACATTAATTATATTTCAATTAAAATCTATTTCATTTAATTATTTTTCAACAATTTAATAAATGTATTAATGGTAAGTGTCGACTTTAATAATTTTAATTAATAAAATAATAAAAATTACATGTGAAATATAACTGTACATTGAAGCACAATGTTAAATTGTTATACCAAATATAACATTTTATATTTTTTATACCAAATTTAATATTGACAATAAAACATGCATTAGATATGATCTTTAGTTTACATTGATTTTGATAATCTCCTAATATCATACATTAATTATTTTTAAAATTAAAAAATACTATTTTCTATTATATTTTTAAAAAGTTCTTGATAATATATAGTCACACATAACACGTTATACCGTATAATATTAAAAAACAAATTTACTTAAATAAATATCTGAATTTTAAATAAAATAAATAAATTATATTTTCAAATCTTGTTGAACGGTGATTCTTTTATATAAATGATTTAAAAAATTTATTTCATGGTCATTCGTTCTATAATGTACATAATCAACTTTATAGCATATATATATATATATATTAGATAATTTTATATAAAAATATATAATTAGTTTTTTTTTTTAAATATCCTCTGACCAGTTTGACAAGCACATCAGAAAATCAGATGATAACGAACAACCAACCCCATGACAGGTCCTGTGATCATTGCCGTACTGGATACGGCCACGAACGCAGATGACAACACCAGCTGGGCTAGCTGTCAAAACACACTTTCACTTTCTATTCCCATTTTTAGTTAATAATTAATTTTAATTCATCATTTACCATTTAATAATAAATACACTAATTACTATTAAACTAATTATGTTTATTCTTTAAAAATAAACATAAGTTTATAATGTACTCGGATTCAATTGAGTTACTTATGTTTGGAAATGAAAAAAAAAATCAAAATCATTTTCTATTTCTTTTAGGGATTTGATTTTTGTGGGTGCTTTAATATTTTATAATCATTTTCGAAATGAAATCTTAAGAATCAAATTTTATTTTATTTTAAAAAAAATGGTTATATTAATTTGTGTGGAATTATATCAAAATCACATCTTTAATTTTTTTAATTTTTTATACAAATAATAAATAAGGATCATTTGGAAAAGTATTTTACTTATAGTTTAATTTAAATAAATAGAGTATATAATCTTTATATTTTAGTCCAAAAAAACTCATCCTACACATTTTGGGTACCGTGATTTTGATAAATCATAGACGTGGATTGTCCAATGCAACAATGTAAGATCCGTATGAAAAATAAGGTGCGAACCTAGTACAAAACACTCTATAATCTATGATTTATAATTTTTAAGTCAAAAAAGTAAAAATGAAAAAAAAAATATACAGCTGGACTAGTAAACCAGGTGTGGAGTAGCTATAAGAGCATCAACTCCCACCAAACACTCCCTCTCTCTCTCCCTCTCTCTCTCTCTCTTACATCAAAAGCCCCTTTTCCCGGCGATGGAGCCACCGCCTCTCTCCTCCTCCACCGCCGCCGCATCCACCACTACCAACACTCCCCAACCCTACCCTGACTCCCTCGAATCCTCCCCGCGATCCCGCCACACCGACTCCTGGGATGATCCTCCCCTCTCCAACTCCGCTGCCGTCGCCGCCGCCGTCACATCCCCCAAGCTCCGCCTCATGTGCAGCTACGGCGGACACATCGTTCCTCGTCCGCACGACAAGTCGCTCTGCTACATCGGCGGCGATACCCGGATCATCGTCGTCGACCGGCACGTCACGCTCGCGTCCCTGACGGCGCGTCTGTCCCAATCGCTGATGAACGGGAAGCCGTTCGTGCTCAAGTACCAGCTACCGTCCGAGGACCTCGACTCGCTGATCTCCGTCACCACCGACGAGGACCTCGACAACATGATCGAGGAGTACGAGCGCACCTCCTCCAACATTCAAAAGCCCAGCCGTCTCCGTCTCTTCTTGTTCCAGCCGAAGCTGGAAGCCTCTCAGTCGATCATCGAGAGCTCCACCATCAAATCCGACGAGTGGTTTTTGAACGCCCTCAACGGAGCCGGTTTGTTGGACAGAGGGTTTTCGGATTCGGCTTCGGTTAACTGTTTGTTGGGTCTTGATGATGAGCTTGTTGGTGGTGTTGCTACCGGCGCTAGAGGAAGTGGTACTGGTGGCGGCGGCGGCGGCGGAGGTGGTGGGATTAATGAGGGTTCTGGTGGGTTGCAAAAGAAAGTGCAGGATGTTCACTCGGTTCCCGATTCTCCGATGATGGAGACATCATCGTCTTTCGGGTCGAGCTCGTCGTCTCCGTCGTTGGCGAATTTACCGCCCATAAGGGTCCACGTGGAGGAAGGTGGCGGTGGTGGTATCAAGGTTCAGGATCAGAAGGTGGTGGTGGGTATTGAAGAGCAATTCGCGCAGATGAATGTTGGCGGAGGCGGTGGTGGGCCGCCGAAGCAGCAGCAAGAAGAGGGCTTTGTGGTCTTGTCGTCACCGGCGGCGGCTACGACGGTTGGCGTGCCGGGGATGGTGGTTCCGGGTGAGTACATGAACAGGGTGTTCTCCGACGACGAGAGATCGGATCACGGCGTGCCTGTTGGTTATCGAAAAACAGCACCACCGCCTCAACCACAGTCGCAGTCACATCAACCACCGCCGCAGCCACAGACGATAAATATTCAATCCTCCCAACAGAAGTCAAGCGGCGGAGGCGGCGGTTTTGAATTGCAGTCCCCGGATTCAGTTTCAAGGTCAGTTTACAATTTCGAGATCAAATTGATTTGTTTTCATTTTTTCAATTTTATGTATAAATGAGTGGAATCTGAAGTTGTTGTCTATGTGTTTGTTTAAATTTCTCAGTGATAGTAGTCTCACAAATGCTATTAATCGTCAAAAGCCTGTTATGTATCAAGACCAAGTTATGCAAATCCAGTCTGGACCCAACAGGGTTGCTGGTGTCAATGTCAACCCTATTGATCCAAAGATCAATGTCTCCGATCCGAACGCCGCGGCTAGGGTTCATATACAACAGCAGGTTCAGGATTCCAATCCCGGGTACATTTTGCAACCCCAATTTGAACAACAGCAGCAACAACCACAACAGCAGCAGCCGCAACAACAACAGTTTATCCATGCTGGTACACATTATATCCAGCATCACCCGGCTGGAGGAGTGCCAATTTCAGCTTATTATCAGGTGTATCCGTCCCAACAGCAACATCAGCAACAACATCAATTACAGCAACATCAGCAACAACATCAGTTACATCAACAACAACAGCTTGATCAGCAGTATCCGGTGTATTACATGCAACAGGCTAGACAGGCCCAAGCCTATAATATGTCGGTGCAGCAACCCAATACTATCAGTGAAGCACCCACTGCAATCCCCTCTAACCGTCCCCAAACACCTCCAAGTCCTGCCATGGTTCCTCAACCTACAACTTATAATCCGATGAGAAATACCCATATTACTAAACCCGAAATGGCTGCTGCTGCTGCAGCAGGTGTGTACAGAACGACAACCACTGGTGGTCCGCAATTGGTTCAAGTGCCTTCTAGTCAGCATCAGCAGCAATATGTTGGATACTCTCAGATGCATCATCCATCTCAGTCTGTTGTTCCTACCTCAGCCGCAACTGCTAACTATGGTTATGAATTTGCCGATCCTGCTCATGCCCAGATATACTACACTCAGCCTCTGGCACCCACAATGCCGCCTTCTCATTACCAAACCATGACAGGAACCTCTGGTGTAGTGTTGCCGGAAGCTTCTGGTCAGCTCCCCAATGACAACATGAAGCAGCAACAGATCAGAACTTCACAGCAGCTATAATGTAGAATCAGTCAAGAAAGATTGAAGAAACAATTTTGAAGGAAGGGTTTGGTCCATATATCCAAGTTTTTTTTCAAGTTTTAGTGTTTTTTTTTTGTTATTGGTATTATTGGGTTGTGATATGTACTTGTGCGTAGATAATAAGGAACTCTGCTTTGTTTTTAACTTTATTTTTTTTTCCTTCTTTGTATGTCATATGTCATAGGGAATCAAAATGGTCTGAGATTATACTGTAAAAGCTCAAAACTCATATACTGGTGTGCTTTGTGCAGTTCATATATCAGTTACTGAATAATGGTGTTCTTTTTAGTAGCTTTAATAGATACTAATTTCGTATATCAGTTATTGGTATATTCGCTCGAAATCTGCTTCGATTTGTTTGGTTTTGTATTTGCGCTGTAGTTATATCTCAATCGATCAGCGCCATCGACTAACTTACTACTTCTGGTTCAACATTTTCATTATTTTGACAGATGAAATGCCTCTCTTGGTTCTCATTAACCTGTGATTCAGTGGCAGAGTCTTCATATCATATCTGGGATTATGATCCTTGACTGCTGCAGTCTTCTTTTCGATGTATGGGTCTCCGATTTTGGATTGATCCTAAACCGGAGATCATTCTCCAACTCCATTTCCATCCAAGACATGAAATTGCATCCATTATTGAATCCTTGAATGAGAAAAGGACTAGAAGAAGGTATGTATGGTGGCATGGTATCTACCAGCAAAAAAGTTTTTAGGGAAAAGAGAGGAGATGATGCTGGGTGATGCATTACTATATTCAGCAGCAATGACTGATCAGATCAAATTTGTGATTTATTGGTGGCAATGAGTACATACACTACACACACATGATTACAGGAATGAAATAAGGGAGATTCTATGGTTCCATTTTTTGTGGGACCCTTTTCATGGAAACTACGTTTGTATTGACAGGTTCAAGTTCTACCAAGCAGTCCTATCAAATAATAAAATATTAGCGAAAAGAATATCATTGATAAAATTCTGATCATTGTAATAGATTTTGGTAAAATCAGATAAAATCGATCAACGATATGATGGGAAGATGGATACAAAAAGGCATTTGATAAATTTTAAATAATTCCGTAGAGATTTTTTTTTTTTAATCTGTATTTATATATATAACTACTGCAATAAATTCGAGTTTCACGTAGGGATACAACTCGAACCACAACCACATGTTGACGTGTATTTAAACTATAAAACATAAGTATTTTCAATGAAATTAATCATAATTATTATCGATAGAAATTTACTCTTGGCATATATTACATTCTTTAGAGTAGAAATTGTTAAAAATAACTACAACTATTATGGAAATTTTGTTTTTAATCACATACGAAAATTTATTCGTTAATAGCCATTTTTTAAGAAATTACTTGAATACCCTCATATAAAAATCATCCTCAAACACTTTCTCTCTATTTTTTCTCTCTTTTTTTTTCTCCCTCATTTCCTCTCTCTCCCCGATCTCTCTCACACAGTAGTGTGCCGGCGAACCGTCACCGACCTCCTCTCTCTCTCTCCTCGCACCTCTCTCTCTCTCCCCGTACCTCTCTCTCTCTTTCACTCACCTCTCTTTCTCTCTCACACGTTGTCGAAGGCTTGCCGAAGTGCCGGTGTGTTGTCGCCTGAGCTTCACGACCGTCCAGCAACGACATCGAGCTCCCCCTCCGCCGGTGATTAGATCTGTAAAAAAAAGGGAAGAAAACGAAACTTAGAAACCCAAAATATTTCAAGTTTCAACATTTCAATTGAGTACAAGATTTCAAGTTTCAACATTTCAATTTAGACAAGATTTCAAGTTTCAACATTTCAAAACGAAAAACTTAAAAACCCAGAACATTTCAAGTTTCAACATTTCAATTTAAACAAGATTTCAAGTTTCAAAATTTTCATGTTTTTAGAAAAGATTTTAAGTTTCAACATTTCACTTTAAACAAGATTTCAAGTTTTAAAATTTCATGTTTTTAGACAAGATTTCAAGTTTCAAGTTTCAAGTTTCAAGTTTCTGGTTTCTAGTTTCTAGTCGTGATTTCAAGTTTGATTCTAGATTTTAGTCATGATTTCAAGTTTGCTTTCAGTTTTAAAGAAAAAATCAAATCCAGAGGTATTTTTGTAATTTATAGATATACACTGATTTTTTAAAAAAAAAAATGGCTATTAACAAATAAAATTTCAAAAGTGGTTACAAACGAAAGATTAATATTTCTCATGACTATTTTTGATTTTTTCTCTTCTTTATAATATACCAATGGAAAAAGAGTTTGATTTATTGTAGCTTATTATTATTATTTTAAAATATTACGATAATTTGTGGTTTTATTGGGGAAAGGAAAGAGATTCGAACCCACAATCTTGTGATATGGGTGTGAAGCGAACTCACCTCATATCACATTCTAATTAATATATGTACATATATTAATTTTTAATTTTTAAAATTAAAAATTATATGATATACTACTAGTCCAATTTTATCTTATCATATCACAGTGTAATTAATATATATAACAATTATCGTATGCAAATCTCACGAGTCAAGACTTAAGTCATTACTGTAATGCAACCGGTTCTCATATTGTTATATCTAATAAAATATAATTGTTGAGTTATATATTTAATGATTTCTCTTAATTTCAAATGTAAAACTATCCATGGAATTGATAAGATAAAACCGATCTAATAATTTACCTCTTACGTCTATACCAGGTTTGTGGGTTCCGGTATGTGCCAATCTCAAATCCCAAATTAATGTACCCACATAATTAATAGGGTCACTGATTCACATGTAGGTGAGGAGTGAGGAGTGAGTAACTGACACACTAACTTGGTGATTCCTGTTTTGTTAATTCATTCATTAATTATTTGTTTAAATCGAGTAATTAATGTACGAGGTTTTCTGCTTAGTTTTCGAGATGCGAGAGATTTATGGCTGTTTCTCTTTAATCTTTCGTAGAACACGTGATCCGCAGCTTTGGCTGGGGGCGTTTGCAGCTTGCCATGCCTTAATTCGATCAACATTTTTTACGCTGACTCCTTTCCACGCAATGTATTGTTTTGTCTTTACTTCAAGAAACACACAAGTTTTTAACTTATGTTATCAGTTATACAAAACATAAGATAATTATATTTTTCCTAAGCTTGATACCGACGGATTAAGACTTAAGAGTTCCAAGACCCATAAGATATTCTCTCCTTTTTTTGGATTCACATCGACCGATCAAGTTATATCATGACCTACTTGAACCAATCATTTACAAATGTGACCCAAATAGTTACAGAGGTCTTGACCATAAGATATCTGTTATATGACTAGAGAAAATAAAGACAATGATACGTGTTCACATGTTTTATATTATATAGATAATAGATTTAACTTCAACTTTCAATATGTTAGGTTTAATGGTCTAAAATTTATTTGTGTCGACGGGTTAAGTGAATTATAAATTTAAAATAAAAAGGTTGAGCTAAAGATTCCCGGACAATGTTTTTCTTAAAATAAAAATAAAAGGTTATAGATTTGAGAATTACTTAAATGAGATATGAATAAAACTAATAATTGTATTGATATAGATGTGAAAGGATTACTATCGAACCATTTCAACTTTCGTTAATAGATAATCTTATCAAACTACATATATACTCTAGAATTTTACAAAGTAATTGATATGCATAAGGGAATTGTAGTATTTTGCTTTGAAAAACATAAAATTTTATTTTAATTGTAAATTATAGTATTTTTTGTATTTTTGCCATGATCCAAGCCATATGATTCTAGTCGACACTACTTTAAGGAGAACATGGCTTTTCAATGCAGAGAATGGTCAGTCAAATGGGCAAAGAGTGTCGTACATGACTGTATATATATAAAAAGAATAATATCCAGAAATAGTTCATATAGAAAAATGGTTGAGAGCATTCAGTGTTGTACAAACAGAACAAGTCATACATATAGGACTCGAGCATGCTTCATCGGCCACCATGAGAAAAAGCAAAACCAAATTCTACAAAATGTACACCAGCCTACCGATTCTCAAATCAAGTCAAATTCAATGCTTTAATGGAAGAATCTTTAAAGTGCATGTTTGATGCGGTTTTAGAAAGCATAACAACATCTCCGATACACCAAGTATTTAGTATTCTGAAAGAATAGAGTGTCATATAGAATAAATAATTAGATATTAAAGAATTTAAAAAAATCCTTTCCAATATAATTATCTAAATTGAATATCATCAATGATGTGATAAAAAAAATTAAAAAAATAAAAATAGAGAATATAGAATTGAGTTTCTAATTCTAATTCTAGAAACTCCCCTAGAAATGCTGATTAGGATTTCTAACTTTTTTTCACCAATAATATTAAAACTCATTTAATTGTAAAATAAAAAATAAAAAAGAATGTAATAAATGTTTTATTATGATTGGTCATAAAATATATACATATTTTGACTTTATATAATTGTATTGGAGATGTGAACATACATTTCTCTAAAAAAAAAAAAAAAAAAAAAATAGACCTATAATGAATAGAAATACTGATGTGACAGTATTTAAAAACTCAAAAAATACATATCTGTATTAGAAATGCTCTAAGAGCTTCAATAGGTCCGGGCCAACAGCAATGTGCACCTTCTATTTATATCATGTCTTCTATTTATAACACGTTATGTGACATAAAATGTCTAGTAATTATCTTTGGATTTTTTCGGTCTCGTTTTCCAAGTACCACAAAGTAAATACATTCCTTCGGTTTCGTATGACAGAAAACAAGTTTCAAAAACAATACCTAAAACCCCTTTAGCTTATAAGAAATTCAAAATTGTAAGGCACAACATGAAGTAGTTAGCAAACTTTTGTGAATCCTTGAAACAATCTATCAAGGTCTTAAAACAATAGTGGCTTGTGAAAGTTTACACTGCTATCGAAAATGGGGTCCATGAAAGGGATTGCTATCTAACATTTCCAGGTTGAACAGAAGAGAACTAGCTGTTATGTATTGATATCAAAAAAAATTGTCCATGTATACATAGGAATTATGTAATTAATCAAACACTAACCTCGAACACTCTTACACTATTATCAGCTCCACAGGAAGCAAGCTGCTGCAACGTTTGGCTATTTTCCGTCCTTTCGTGATTTTTCCATGCCAGGCGATTCACTGCAGAAACGTGGCACATGAATGGATCAAGCTTTATGATGAGAGAGGCAGCTGCACTGGGTACTGTAATGCTACTACCGTCATCAGTTCTTGTGAGAGAAAGACTCCACAGTTCAATGAGTCCGCTTTCCATTCCAACGGCGAGAACCCCATTATTTTTCTGACGATCAAGACCGACCCATGATAGGGCAGTGACACTGCTGCTGAATGTTGGTAAAGTCAAAATATGCTGAACGGAAAATTCCTTTTCTATGGCCCAAATCTTCACTGTTTTGTCCCTTGAACCTGTTGCGAATTCATGACCAAATGGGTTCCACGAGCATGACCATATTATTCTTTTGTGTGCCTCTTGTCTCGCAACAAGCTTATATTTGATTTCACCGGTACCTAAATAGAGACGAAGAAAACTAAATGATTATAACCTTTTTTATATCCATCGGATAAACTTATTAAGGGCAGTGTCCATTCATGTGGAGGGACCAATAAAGAGTGACAGCATAAAATCGCCATCAGGTTTCGTATCAAATGGATATCGATCTCCATTTGATTGTTGATAAACTAAGGGGCATAAAATGGAAGACAAAGCATGCTATTCCTTCCATTATTGATAAATAATTTCTTACGAAAGGAAGGGACTCACAAGCATCCGCTTGTTCCAGGTCACTGAGAAGGTAGCAGTATTGGAAATGAATAAAAATATTTCTTTTTTAAATAAAAAAACACTAAACATATTTATCAATGCCAAGATGAACAGAGGTCACAATAAGGCAAAGTAATACCACGAGGTAGTGCTGGTACCTGAAATCATAACATTATTGTGTTCCATGTGCTTGACTATAAAGAAAATAACCAAACCATGTAAATGCTTTAATCAAATTTTTTTCTAGTGTTCCCATATATCACAGCCCATTATTTCATGCACAAGCAAACAGAGCACGCTTTTTACGGAATACTTTTCTTAATACAATAAAACTAACCAGAAGACCACAAGAAATCTCAGCACACTAAATGTAAACAACTGACCACAGAGAAGCAAATACCTGATAAAACTACTAATATAAATATGGGTTTACAGTACCTGTCCTGTGAATTGAAAAGATGGAGAATTGACGATCCCTTGACACAGATAAAAGCAGATTATCATCATGAGAGAATTCAATCTGTGTCACTGTTAAGCTGTGAGACTGCAGGCGCCCAACTGCCTTCCACGAACCCACTTCCCAAAGCCATATTTCTGCCACTGCCATTGATTGGGCCTGCAAAATATTTAACGTAATATCCTTACATACACATCTCATATAACCAACTCTACTATAGCACATAAGAAGCACTAGATTGAGAATATAACTATTAAATGCCATCGAATACACGTCATAACAGGGGACTGCAAAACCATAGGCATCCAACAGGTGTCTTGCAGTGTATGAAATGAGTTTACAGTGTTTATGGTTACCGAATATTTAGTATAATCTGTCAAAATTCAATTTGGGGATGTACCAAAACAAGTAAAAGAAAGAGAAAAATGTTTGAAGACACAACAGGTGCAAGAGTTAATCAAGAATAAACAAATCCCTGCAAACTTATTACTTTTACTGTTTTAAACAGTGAAGTCCATCATATAGCACAAGTTTTATAAATGAATGTAGCAAGTAGCAACTATACGTTAAGAAGGCACCCTATACCTTGCATGATGACGCAACAAGCTTTCCCTGATGGTCACAGCATAGTGAAAACATCTCATTCCCATGACCATAAAGTTTGTGTGACTCTGGCCATAATGTATTCCATGCCAGCTGATCTTCAACGGGAGGTTCAGTAAACACAACTGGAACAGCATCTGGAATACTTTCAAGGGTGTCAAGACCATCATTCCCATTTCTATCTGGGGTCTCACGTGTAGCTGCATAAGAAAATGGCTCATTAAATGATCTACATTACGTACAAACTATTAAGACTAGCTACTATTTAAAGAAAAACTAAAAGCTTAGCGTATGAAAAGTGAGCAAAAGTAATAACAACATAAATGAATTCTTTTATCTTTGATTTTTTCCTCCCTCCAGATAGGTAAACAGTAAACTCCGAAGAGGGTAAATTGGGATAAATGCAAAATCCTAGAAAGTTGAATTAGAGTTTTCACAAGTAGGTAAATGAAAACCCCTAAGCTCACAAAAAGCACGTCAAACAAAAAAAAAATCATGAGAAAAAAAAAGTGACGTTAACAACCTAGCAGAAAAAGAAAATATGTAGGCACTTAAATTGTAAAATTGATGAAAACAGTTCCACCTACAATACCCTTTTTTTCTTGATGAGAGAGAGACCTACCATTCACATAGATAGGCTTCTGTGACAGGCCAAGAGCGGACATATTAGCACCCAAAACCTGAATATCCCCTTGGAGATCATCACGAAAATCAGATGTTTGAGACGTAGCATGATTCAATGTCTTCAGAAACGATAAAGGAGCTTCAAATACTCTTGCAACTTTCTCATCAGCTCCACTAACAAAACGATGGTTCCCCTTTCCTTGGACGATGGTCACACAATTAATATCGTGACCATGAACTTGAGGGCGAGCAACTTCATGCCAGGAGTCTCCACCCATGAGAGAAGTTACATTTTGCCATGGAACAAATACACGAGTTGTCTGCAGTCATAGGTTGCAAAATAAGTAATGTCTACACTTAGTTTCATTGAAAACTTAAATGCATTACTCAAAAAAGAAAAAGAAAAAGAAAAAGAAAAAAGAAAAATGCGGGACATGCATGTTACCTGGTCATGACTGACTGACAGCATGTAGCCACCAGACCTCGACCATGCAATATCTGTCACAGTAGCAAAGTGTCCAGAGGGAACCTTTTTTGGTTGCCAATTATCTATGTCAACACCAACATTTTTCCACAGATGAAAAGATCCACCATATCCATGTGCCAAAATTGAATTTCCATCTGGGCTCCAATGGCCACCATAAAAACCTAAAGCAGAATGACTTAATTCTCCAACAGTGACTACATTCATCCAGATACCAGTTGTCCTTTCAGGTTGCCAAATCATCATTGTCTTGTCCATTGATGCAGATAAAATACTTAAGGGTTGTTTGTAGCCAATCCCATCTGAAGACGTAGCGGAAGGAGGTTCCCACTCCACTGAATACACCCAATCCTCATGGCCAATTAGAAGAGATTCCAGTGAAATCTGGTAAGAGGATGAACCAGCAACAAGCACAGGACCTTCAATGTAAGCAGCCAGGCTAATTTTCACCTTTTTGTCTGTCCCCTTGGTGTCAGCCAAAGAACCTCGTAGAGCCATCTTCCATATACGTATGCCTTTGTCCTGGGATGAACTCACTAGTAAAATACTAACTGCTTCACCACTGGTGCATATAGGTAGTGAGAAGTCCAAACTCCGGATCCAATCTGAATGTGCTTTTAACTCACAAGCACGACCAAACTGAATACATAAATAAATACAAAGCAGAATGTTAACATGCCACGTAACATTTCTATGCAGTAACTTATAGGGTAATATATGTGATTGAAGTTAGATACCTTTCCTGTCCTCTGCCCGCAGTATAGATGAACCTTGTTATCCAACCCACCCATTGCTAGGACTAAGTGCCCAGTATCTCCAGGCAATTCTGCTAAGGAAAGTGCCACCATAGGCTTTGAACCAACAAAAAGTGATTCCAGACATGACACAGTACAGTCACCTAGAAGAAATAGAGGTGACATTGTTCAGTGCTTCAGTTAGCAAACAGCTTTCTTGTCATAAATATTTGCAAATAGCAGAAACCAAGATCGAACACAGATGCAGATTCAGTTTCTTTGATCAATCTCTGGAGAACAATTCTTCTCTGCCTTCAATGACCATCCAGATACCAAATGTCAGCCGCACCTCATCATTGTCAACCGTCCAATATACGAAGGTGATATGGAGTCAATAAATTGCTCCAAGAATGAAGAAACTAATTCCAATCTCCTTCAGTTGCTTAACGGGAACTAGTTCTTCAATTTCTGGAAATTCCCTCCATCTCATAATGTAAAATGAACATTATGTTGGCATTTCCGAACCAGCTAGCTATGGCTACTGGAATGTCCCCACTCTCCCGAAGATGGCAAGTACATGGGCTGTACCCTTGCAATTCAGATTCTGTGCACTGCTCTACACAATGTGTTTTCCAATGTGTTTGGTCAACTTAACTTTCTGTTGAAGGGATACATATTTCAAATTGGGTTGGTGGAGTTATAGCAAGGACACCAAAAGATTTTATCACTATTTTGGTACTGCTAACCTCTATTTCTGAGTGCAATTATTTTGTACGGTGGATTGGCATTAAGGGTTTTCTTGGATTTTCACATAAAAATACAGTTAATAAGTGTTATAGGGTTAGTGTTTGTCTGATTTTGTAGGATGGGATTATCATTTAGGGTTTTGTTTTATTTTTGGATGAAATTACATTTTACTCTCTAGTGAAGAAACAATTCTCGTTAAGCAACTGCAGGAGATTGGAATTAGTTTCTTCAAAGACACGAATTCTTGGAGCAATTTATTGACTCCATCAATATCCATATCACCATTGGATATCGAAGGGTTGACAATGACGAGGTGCGGCCGGCAATTGGTATTAAACAATTCTGGATGGTCATTGAAGGCCGAGAAGATTTTGTTCTCCAGAGATTGATCAAAGAAAAACCGAATCCGTAAGGGAGAAAAATAGAATCGAAGACTGGCATATTTAAATTGATATCATTTTCCTGGTCACAACCCATGTCAATCAACTAAGAAGCCTACAACTGAAAAAACAAATTCCAATAGTTATGAATAAAGTGGATTATGAAAATCTATTTGGCTAACTACATCCTAAAACGACTCTGAAAAGATAAACAATTTCCCATCTGTAACAGTAAGAACAAGATAAATGCTACTAAATTGCAGGTTCAATGGTTTGTATTTGTCACTGTCAATGGAAAACTCCACGATTAGTCAACAGAATAAAACATGTAGGGCATAAATCATTTATATTCTATTAGCGTGGTGTCTTCCACCTCAAACCCGTTAAGCTGAAGCATAAAAAACTCTGAAGGGAGGAAAAAAAGAGCAGAAAAGAAAAGGCAGCCTTCTAATGTAAAACCACGTTATAAACATTTTCCAGTAACCACAGCATCAAGCGGTATCGTAGAGGTGGGCAAAAAGTAACAACCTTCAATTCAAGTCTATCACATCAATGAAAAGGATTCAATTATTTTCATTTGTAGTAAAAAAAATTGACGTACCTCCCAGAGTAGATGGAAAGATCATTTCCCATACATTAACTACACCATCAGAAGAAGTAGATGCAAATATTGCATCAGTTTGCGAAACCATGATTCCTGTAATGCAAGTAACACCCTTTTTGTGTGATTGTGGTAACTGTAACACATGCCTCCACTGAAAAGACAATGACAGAAAAACAATTGTTATAGTGAATTCAAAGAATAGAAAAATCACAAAATCAACAATAGAGAAAATATCCAACAAGCAATGAAATCTGAGATAAAGCAGAAGCTGAAACAAGAAAAAGAATTAAATGTGATTACTACAATAAATTATAAATACAATAATGTAATGGTTTGCATACCTTTTTGTCAGCTATAGAAAATTCCCACAGAATAATAGCACCATCAGCA
This sequence comes from Dipteronia dyeriana, assembly GCA_032871835.1. Taxonomy (NCBI): domain Eukaryota; kingdom Viridiplantae; phylum Streptophyta; class Magnoliopsida; order Sapindales; family Sapindaceae; genus Dipteronia; species Dipteronia dyeriana. Next base: position 49,855,378 of record CM065303.1, on the reverse strand, counting down.
TCTCCAGAGAGCAGATAATGGTGCTCCAAATGTTTAGCTGTTTCAAACAACTCAATAAGGAAATGAATGTAAACATCTTCTTCTTCAATTCTTAACAGAATAATAGACTAAATTGTTTTACTATTCCAAAAATTTCAAGCTCAAAACACAATAAAAGCAATGACTTTGGAATTTTGACTGAACTGCACAAAAAGGTTGTACCTTTAAATGCAAACTTGTTACAAGGAAGCCAGTGAGTGCAATTGACAGAGGCCTTGTGACCCGGAAGTGTAGTCAAAATCTGAGCAGTCTGTCAAATATTACACAAAAAAAAAATCAAGTGAGTCCCAGTTTGATATTTGAGAGAGAGAGAGAGATGGGTGTGTGGAGAGGGAGGGGAGACCTTAGGACAGAACAAAGCGACGGCGTTTTGGGCACCGAAGGAGACCAGACCAGAGGCCCCCCATGAAATGTTGTTGACTATTCTGTTGCAACCTGCTCCTATGAAGACCCTCTTCACTTCTACTTCACCACCGTTCGTGGACATGTTGTGTTAGAGTCACAGATAGAGAGGGAGAGATAGTTTCAGTGATGAGTATGGTTAATGGTTTGTCTCAGAGAGCGGCTCGCTTGACTGCAGGTTTTTGCTGGTTATGGCAAAGACAGATTTGACGATGAAGGTTTTTGCTAAACAAGCAGAAAAAAAAAATGTTGGAAGTGAAAAGTGATTTGGGCCTGGGTCAGGCCAATAGCCCAATTAAAGGCATAGGTTGGCATTTCCTTACAGCTGTTTGGTAAAATTGCAGGGAAGTACTTTTGATTGATTTTAACTTCTCCTAATTTCCAACCGAGTTTTTGAAAAGCTACTATTTTTAGTTTTTGGATTTACGCTTCCTAGTAAAGCAGTTTTCTCAAAACGTGCTATTTTAATAAATTTTATCAATTTTCCTATTTTATCCTTGCCTTTCAAAAATTTTACCACCACGAAACTCACTAGACCCTTTTCACGGTAGTTTTCGCTTGCAAAAGTTGGAGATCGGTTTGATGATGTTGGCGAGACGAAGAAGACCGTGATCTGCTGGAGACGAGTAGTGAGATGACTACAACGTCGATCTGGTTCGTGACGGTTGCGCTTCATAGGGAGGTGAAGGTCTGATCTGGTTCGACCATGGCTACCCAGCAATAGGTTGAAGATGAAGATTTGGGGGTTTGGTTCGTGAATGTTGGAGGTTGAAGATGAAGTCATAAATGGGTCTGGTGCATTTAGAAAGTACTTGGGTTTCAAATTGACTATTTTTTTTTTGTTGCAACATAATATTTATATAAAACAAAAAAAAATTGTATAAACGGCTGAATTAAAATTAAATGTTTGATCATATAAATATCGAAAAATAATAATGATAATTCTATTATATTATTATTATATTTTATAGAAAAAGAGAAATTATTATTATTATTATTATTATTTTAGTTCCAAATATTAACCTTCATTTTCAATTATTAAAATCCCTATAAAAAAAATATGTTAAAGTTCATCAAAGAATTTTAGTGGACAAGTTTCATTACAATTGTGTTCTTTTAGTAATTTTATACGGTCATAGCACCTTTTACTTCCAATTTATCAAACACATTGAAATTAATTTTAGTTCTTACAACACTTTTACAAATCAGTTTACCAAACACTCAGCTGATTCTTCTCACAGTAGATGCAAAAGCAATTCCCCCTACAATAGATCAAAAAGCAATTCCCTTCATAACACAACAATGTCAAATTGGGCCCAAATGTTTGCTTATTTGTATTGCCAAATTCTATGTGTTATCTTGTTTCCACAATTGTATTTTAGAGGTGTATTGGATTCAGATTTTAATAGATAAATTTAGGGTGAAGGATTTTATGAATTTGTATACTTTTAAAGATTATTATGATTATATGGACTAGATTTTTAGGATTCTGAAAGAGTTTTTTTACTTTATTTATAGGCTATTAGGAGTATCTAAACTTTAGTTTAAGACTTTAAGAACCTTTTTAAAGCAAATGAAGGAATGTGAATTGTTATAGCGTAATGTGTTCAACACTTCAACAAGACTGCCAACAGAAATATCAAATATGGATTAAGGAAATGGAAATTTGTTATAAATATTTGTCTTTTGATTCAGCGACAGGAACCCAATCGATCACTTGGATGTCCGATGCTGTAAAATGATACTTTCAGGGGTGAGTCTAACAATAACATTATCATCTCCCACCCTCATGTTAATTATGGCAAAATTAGGTGCATTCATGTTTTCTGGATCCAAATTCCGAGCTGCGATCAAGGCATGGGGAACTCAATTAGAAAACAACATGTTCATGCGAGATATTCTTGATCAAAATTGAAGATGGACCAGTTCTTGTCCCCTGGTCTGCAGAGTGCCAATGCTATCTTATCAAAACAAGTTGCTGCTACTACACAATTCGAATAAGAAGCATCGATGGATGATACTTCGATTTTATTAAAGAAGTGTGAAATGTTGAATATTCCACTCAGATTTTTGTCATTCGTTTGAAGGTAATCTTGAAAAGATGAGATTGTTTTCACAAAAGGAAGTGGAAGTTAGACTTCGGAAAACAGATTAAAGAGAACAAGAATGGGATCATCAACATCGGTGCCAATGGACATTGCAAGCCAACCTTCGGAAAAACCACAACACAACCCTCCTTATAAAGTTTTCAGTAGACTAAATAATGTTTGAGATTACTTTTGCTTGAAAAACAAGTGATTATTTCTCGAGTTTTGAACAAATATGTGTTTGGTAAACTTCTTAAAAGCAATTTATTTTACAATTTGCTTCTCAATTAATCAGCTTTTGAGAAGCTGAGTGGAGGTTACTTCTGGAAGCAGAAACTAACTTATTACTTATATAATGTCCAAAATACCCTCACTGTTTTAATAAAAGATAATATTACCCTTATGTTTAAAAATATGATAAAAAAAATGTTCGGATTGGTGGCCACAGCACCCGAGTTGGAGATCGGAGGAGATCACTACCCGACCACCACCTCTACCGAAGTCGCCTCGCCTCCCTTGCAGCCGCCGCCTCTGTGCGACACGACGACATCAGCTCCACTAAGGGGTTTTGCCTCACATCTGGGTTTTGCCAAGCTGACCATCCTCGTATCTGGGAAACTACAGAGGAGCGTTGTTGGTTCAATATACTCCATATGTTGAGATTACGGTTTGTCTTGTGGCTGGGAAGGTTTGTACACAATAGTGGAATCCACTCATTCTTGTGAGAAATAGATGGTAGTTCCCTTAAGGGTTGAATCAGGAGTTGGACAATATGAGCGCTCTCTTAATTCCGTGAGGAAATGTGATTTATTGTCTATTAGAGAATCAATGGTACTTAAAGGATATATGTAATTAGAGGGGTCTAATGGACATTATGGCCCTACTCTAATTATGAACTACTATAGAGGATCACACCATATGTAATAGCTATATCAATGGACACCGAGTTGTATCGGTTTGTGTAAAAGCTTCTACAATTGAGAGAGTGCAGCTTCGGGTTTTTAGAGGAATAACACTGGAGTTAATAATCAAGGAATATTAATTAAAGAGTTTAATTAATGATTCCGATGATTATTGGAGCTCAAAATACTGTGGGTCTATTAGGTCCCCTTGCTAGCCCGATTGATTTAGGTAACAAGGATCAAGGTAAATTAATTGGATTGTCCAATTAATTGTGTTGCGAAAATGACACGTACTTATTCGGGAATTAATTGAATAATGGGATTAGTTAATTAATGAATAATAGTGATTAAATTAATTGAATAATGAGATTATTTAATTATGTTATTAATCACTAAATGGAGGGGTTAGTTGATATTTGATTTTAAATAGAATAAGATAATATGAATATTTTATTTTATTAAATTAAATATATTAAATTGAATTTAAAATTTTTAAATTCAAAATAAATATTTAATTATTTTTTAAATAAAAAATATGAGATATTTTTTATTTGAAAGATTTTAAAATCAAATAAAAAAGATACGAGATATTAGTTTTTAAAAGAGTTTTAAAGAATCAAAAAAGGTGATCAGTTTTTTTTTTCAAAAAAAAAAGATAAAATATATATTATATATTATTCCTTGAAACTGAACACTAGATATAGACATGACCACGGTTCGATTCGAACCGTGGAACCGAACCGAACCGTAACCGTATAAAATGAACCGTAACCGTATAAAATGAACCGTAACCGTAACCGGAACCGGAACCGGAACCGGAACCGGAACCGTGGAACCGGTTTCGGAACCGTAACCGGAACCGGGCGGTCGGCGGTTCAGTTCCGGTTCCTTCTCTTGAAAAACCGGTCAGGAACCGACGGCTCGGTCCCGGTTCAGGAACCGCCGGTTCCTGGCCTTTATTTAAAAAATAATAATTGATTTAAAAAAAAAAACAGTCTTTGGGCTCCAACGGCTCAAAAAAAAATTTAATTTTTTCTTTTCTTTTCCCCTTTAATTCTTTATTTCCTATAAATACCCCCCTAATTCATTTCTTATCATACAATTGCTCTCTCAAATCTCAATTCTCCAAATTATCTTCAATTATCTTCCAATTAGTCAATTATTTATTTGTTTATATTTAGTGTATTACAATTATTATTTTTTAAAATCATTTTAAAATCCTTGTCAACAATTTTTATCTTAATTTTTTTGAAGAGTTTATTTACAAATTATTTTTTTCGATGGTAGATGGTAAGTGGAAGTGGAAGTGGAAGTGGAAGTGGAAGTGGAGTAAAAGATATTCCACCAAGGCATTCCGTTTCCAGAACCGGTAAGGGTCGTATGTCGGAGCCGGATCCGGTCCAACCGGATAATATCGGTTTTGATGACACCGCTTACCATGAGTTCCTACAACGGCAAGCCTATCTTGAATCTCTAAACTATCCAATCAATCCAAATCCCCCTTTAATAATTTATGAACCCAATTCTAGCCAGCCTAGCGCCCCTAGCCCTAGCCCTGGTAATATGACAAGCCAATCAGAAAATATATCCGATTTTGCTGCAGATCCAAATTTTGAAAAGCCGGCAGAGAAGGATAAGAAGCATCTAAAATATGATCTATTCGTTCTCCACATGAAGAAAGTTACGAAACCGAATGGAACATGTTGGGCGGTGTGCAATTACTGCTCTAAAGAATACAAGTGGACTAAATCTGGAGGATACGGCACATATAGGAAGCATATTACGACCAGTCATCCAGCAGAACTTGCCAAGGGGAATGCACAATCTTAAATTTCCAGGTTTTCTACCCCTGACACTCAATTATTTAAATATAGTAATCAAGCTAATAGAGAAGAATTAGCTAGGATGGTAGTTGTAGAACATTTACCTTTTAGTTTTGGTGAAAAAGTTGGTTTTATTAAATATTGTCATAAAGCATTAAATCCTGTTACATGTCGTGTCCCTAGGACCACTCTCATGCGTACAATGTATGATATTTATAAAAAGGAAAAAAAGATTTAAAAAAAAAATTGCAAACTATATAGGTCGTGTTTCCGTATGTGCTGATATATGGACTGACCATTGGCGAATACATTCATACTTAGGTGTAACTTGTCATTATATGGACAAAGCATGGACAATACAAAAAAGAATTCTTGCATTTAGAGTTTTTGATGATGCACATATTGCTGATAATATTTATAAAAATATGAAAATCATTTTTGAAGAGTATAAAATTAAAAGCAAAATTTTTTCAATTGGTTTTGATAATGCTTCTAATAATACAGCAGCTATTCCTGCTTTAATTGAATTATGCAAGCCTTATTTTAATAGTAATTTTTTTCGTCAAAGATGTGCTTGCCATGTTTTAAATTTATGCGTTCAAAAATGTTTGGAAATTCTTCAAGCTTTTATTAAACCCATTAAAGAGACCCTATCATATTTGTGGAAACATCCTAATGTTATGAAAGCATGGGTAAGATTTTGTAAACAGGCAGGTAGATATCCCATTAGATTTTCTCGTAATGTTCCAACACGTTGGAACTCTACTTATAAATTGCTTTGTGAAAGTTATGAATATAGGGATTTATTAGTTTCTTTTATGCAATATAATGTTAGTCAAATCAATCTTTATGCACACCATTGGGATGTTTGTACAAAAATTTATAATTTGTTAAAAGTTTTTAATATTGCTACTAACAATTTATCAGGTATTTATTATCCTACTACTCAATTATTTATTATTGAGGGTTGTAATATTGTTGGTGCATTTGCTGACTGTTCATCTGATATACAATTACAGGCATGCATTGAAGCTATGAAAAAAAAATGGTTAGACTATTATAGGGAGTTTCCAACTATTTACCTGCTTGCGTTGTGTTTTGACCCACGTTGTAAACTAGATGTATTGACAGATTATTTAACTCTTTATTATAAATGTTTAGGTATATAATTAGAAATTAATACTTGTGCTGCAATTAAGATATTATTTTATCAGTTATATGATGAATATCGTAGAATTTATGGTCCATCATTAAACATTAGTGTTCCACAAAATGAAAATGTCTCCCAAACTCGATCTTCTGGAGTGTTGGGGGCAGGGTCTGCACTTTTATCCCAAAAGATCAAAAGATTGCGAGGTTCTTCTTCTTCTTCATCAAGTCCGATCTCGTATGATGAGATAGAAACTTATCATAGTACCTATTTTGAGTTTATAGGAGACGATGATGTGGATAAATTTGATATTCTACATTGGTGGAGAGAACATGAAAAGCACTTCCCAATCTTGTCTATAATAGCCAAACAGATTCTTGCAACACCGGTTTCTACAGTGGCTGTGGAACAAGAGTTTAGCGCATGTGAAAATATTTCGGACGCAAGACGGTCGCTTTTGAGTCCAGAATCAATTCAAGTCCAAGTGTGTGTTGATGATTGGACAAAGGCTGGATATAGACAACAAGAAATGGAGCCATACGTTATTTATGATTTCTTCGATGATGATCACACCACCGGCACCGGAACGGATGGCAGCGATTAGTTACAGACTTACAAAATTACATATGTAAAAGATAATAAAATGTAAAAGAAATACGTGGTCTTTGATTCCTCTAAACCCCAAGTTCGAGAGGATACGTAGGCAACTTAATTTTGGTACAAATTAAGTGCAAGACCAATTTTTTTAATTTTTAGTTTTATACATTTATTTCAATTTATGTATTTAGTATTATTTTTTAAAATTTTAATTTCGGCTTACGGTCTTACACAATAAAATTCATTTACAAGTTCATATTATTACATATCTTATGTTTTCGTATTTTTTTAAAAATGAGTATAAATGTATAATAAGAAAAAAAAAGGAACCGAACCGGCCCAACCGGTGGAACCTGAACCGGAACCACGGTTCCACAGTTCCACGGTTCCGATTTCGGTTCCGGTTCTGGCTCCTTCCGGAACCGGAACAGGAACCGGTCGAACCGGGGTCATGTCTAACTAGATATCAACATAAGAGTTTTGCATATGGATGCAATTGGTTCCGGTGTGTGAATTCATATCAAATACAACAACACAAAAACGTGTACAAAGAAAAGACATAAGTTATTTCTCTCATGATATAACATATATGCATCAGCCAAATGAGATTGGCCATAGTGCATGTGCGTTAACATGTCGGCAGTTCGGTTCAAACCGGTGAATCGAACCGGAACCGAACCTTCGAAAATCGAAACCGAACCGTTTTGGAAGGTTTGGAACCGGAATCGGATACTGTAGCGGTTCCGGTTCCAGTTCTATATTTATTGGAAACGTCTGGTTTGAACCAGAACGGAACCGGCGGTTCCGGTCCAGTTATAACCGGACGGTTCCAACAAATCTTTTTTTTATATATAATTTTGTTTAACTGTTAGCTGCAACCCAAAAAAAAATTACCTTTACATATATGTAATATTTTAAAGAAGAAGAGAAGGAAAAAAAATCGAACCGCCGGAACCGGGCAGAACCGGATTCGATTCCGGTTCAGGTTCTGTTCAGGTTCTTCCAGAACCGGAACCGCCGGTTCCGAACCGGCGATAAGTCTAATGTGCATGAGACGCATGTGAGATTGTGTACGTGAGACGCATCAAAAAGAGAAGTCGCATCAAAAAAAGAAGTCAAAAGTTTTGATGAGGATTGTGCATTAAAACAAAAAGAAAGAAATATTAAGGTGGGGTGCAAGTCGTTGCACTTAAGCATAACATATATATTTAAATATTATTTTTGCTTCAACAACTAGAATGGTTCTAGGTAGAGATGTTCACGGTTTGGTTAAACCGTTCAAAATCGAACCGAAATCGTCCTTCTAAAATCATAACCGAAACCGAAACCGAACCATAACCGTCGGTTATGAAATCGGTTGGAAACCGGTTTCTCGATGATTCGGTTACGGTTATCATTCCCTAAAAACCGTCTCAAAACCGACAGTTTAACCGACGGTTTTGATATATTTTATATATATATAATTGACCAATAGTATTGTGACACGTGGCAATTCATTTGAAAAAAAAAACTGGTCGTAACTGAAATTGGCCCAAAACCGACGGTTACATAAACGAACCAAACCGTCTCACTCCGGTTACAGTTAGACCATTTCACATAACCAAAACCGGTGGTTCAGAACCGAAACCGAACCGTGGACACCTCTAGTTCTAGGTAGTTTCCATTTGGAAGAAAAAGTTTCTTCAACATTCTATACATCCTCTATTCAAGTTCCTGAGACCGTGATGTGCTCACACGTAGTTATCAGTCCTGGGATATAGCGAGGAAGATTATTGGTAGAGATCAGGAGCATATCGTAAAGTGAATGAGCTTCCAAACGTTGGTATGGTTTTATTTTCTTCTTCTCTTTCCTGTATATACATATATTTTATTATTGTAATAATTTTATACGTATTAGTTCCGAAAAAATTATGATCTCAAGTTCACTGGTTCCAGATCGTTTACGATCTTTATAAAAAAAATTAAAAACCTATTTTCGCTGCATTACCAATGAACGAGGTTCCAACAATTGGTATCAGAGCCAATTTTATTTTCGGAACATGAATTTTTTTTCGATACTTCTGTATGTATGATTGTGTATGCATGATTTAAATTGATTGTATGATGTTTTTGTATGTATATATATATATATTAATTTACAAAAACATGATTGATCTTTAATTATATGATACTGTGGATTTAGGATTTATGGGTTGTATATTTTTTTTTTACTGTTATTGTATTGTAAATCAAAAAAATGTAACATATATTACATACCTAGAAAGATCACGAAGAATGATTCATGAGATGAATCAGAATGACCTGAAGAGACTGGAAAACTCGAAAATTACAAGAAGACCAATGAATGCCTTGAGGGTATTTTTGTAATTTTAGATTCCAATTTTTTTAGGTTAAATAGTCCAATATACTCCGTCAATTCATGTATGCATTATATTATGTGATGATAAAAATATTGTCATGCATATGTATGTCCTTTAGATTAGATGTGCCTACACAGATATATTTGATATGACATACATGCATCATAGCCTGATAATTTATGTATTTTTTAATGTGATTAAATTGGGTAAATACATAATTGGCTATGAAAATGAGATTAGTTTTTTAATAGTTCAAAAACTTGGTAATTCTCATTAAATATTATTCTAGTTATTAAATAGTTTAATAAGTTAGATTAATGGTGTCATTTATTATAAATAGGATTAATATGATTACTTACCTAATAATAAATGAACCGAATAAAGTGTTAAAGTTTTAATAGTTAAAACGTGGTAAATACTATCATAATAATCTGACCTTAGTAAATAGTTTACAAATGCTTAGATTATTCACTAATATATTAGATTTTTAATTGATAAACATAGTTAATAATTTATTAGTTAGTTTGAATTTGATTCTAATTAATTAATGCGCTAGATAACTTGATTAAAGTTTACTGTTTGCTCTTGTAGAGTCTAGGTGCATTAAGGGATAATAGAAAACTCTTTTTATAAAATAGTGAGTGGGAGAGGGATATATGACATATATATTCCGCAATCTCCATCATTAGTTCAACACTGTGAGATCCGAGTGGGGCTTCGTGACGGCTTTGCTTTCATCCTCCCTAAGGAGGGTTTCCACAAAGATCAATACCAAGGTTAACTTCCTAACGGATAGGATTTATGTGGGTATTTCGGGATTGACCAACCCTAAGGCGGTAATTCTCGAGTTAAGCTCGTGAGATCTGAAATGGTGGGTTACAGTCACGAAGATTTTAATTAAGTTTGTTAATTAAAAACCTGACTGAATAAACGATGGTTGAATGATATGAAATAAGAGTTATTCTAGAATATCATTTGATTAAGAATGTCTCGGTCCAACATGAAAAGACTTGACAAACCCTAAGGCAGCACTTCTTTGTGGTATGTTGTATTGTCGTGGTATAGTAACCAGTTTTAGGGTAGTTATAGTTCGTTAAACATGTTCATGCATCATGTTTAAATTTATACCAAAGCACCCACACTTGTTTTAAATAAATGACTGAATGAATGTTTTATTTATTTTAGCAATAATGTCTTCTGCATTACTTCAAATTCTCGCAAACGACAAATTAACCGGTGATAACTACACTAAGTGGAAACTAAATATTAATGCAATATTGGTCACCAAAGACCTCAAGTTTGTGCTTACAGAGGAATGTCCTCCAGCGTCTGCTGCCAATGCCACACGAACTGTTCGTGAGGTATACCAGCGATGGGTCTCATCCGATGAAAATACCCGAACATATTTGTTGGCTTCAATGACAGACGTGCTTGTCACAAAGCACGAAGCAATGACTTCAGCATTCAAAATCATGGAGTCATTGCAAGCTATGTTCTGGCAGCCCTCCAAGCAAAAGCGACACGAAGATGTTCGTTCCGCTATGCTCACTCATATGAAGGAAGGTACATTAGTTTGGGAACCTACTTCAACATAGCAGAAGTCAATGGCAGGGCCATTGACGAACCCAGTCAAGTGAGCATCATACTGACGACTCTTCCGAAGAGTTTTGATCAGTTTAAAAACAACTACAGGATGAATAAGTTAAAGTTCAGTCTCACACAATTGCTCAATAAGCTCGTTACCTTTGAGTCCTTGACTAAGGCCTACAAGGGAATGACCGGTAAGGAAAATGTTTTCGAAACATCTTCCTTCAATAATAAGAAGAGGAAGAGGTCTGCTGGGAAGGCGAATGGTAAGCTCAAACCCAAGAAAGCCCAAAACAAGAAGAAGTCCAAGAAAGGTAAATATGATTTACTTGTTCTTGAGTCATGTTTAGTGGCAGATGATTATTCACCCTGGATAGTTGATTTAGGGCCACTAACCATGTTTGTTCTTCTTTGCAATGGATTGATTCTTGGACACAACTAGAGGGGGGACCTTCTCAATGTGTGTGGGGTTAGGGGATGTCGTGTCAGCACGAGCAGTGGACGCAATTAGATTACGTTTTTGTAATAATTATATATTGTTGGACAATGTATTTTATATTCCTGGAGTTACACAGATTTGATCTCCGTTTCTAAGTTGTTAGAACAAAAATATTATATTTCTTTTAATAATAACTCTGTTATTATTGGAAAGAATGGTCTGAATATTTGTTCATAAATTAATGAAAATAATTTGTATGTGTTAAGACCGTTAATACATACTACACTACTCAACACCGAAATGTTTAAGGTTGAAAACTCAAAAACTAAACGACATAAGATTTCTCCAGATAATGACATGTATCTCTAGCATCTAAAGCTTGGTCAGATCAACCTTGGCCGGATAGACAGACTAGTAAAAAGCGGACCTTTAAGTGAGTTAAAGGTTGGCACCTTACCTTTCTGCGAATTTTGTATAGAAGGTAAGATGACTAAGAGACTTTTTACTAGAAAAGGGCTTAGAGCTAAAGAACCGCTAGAGCTTATACATACAGACGTCTGTGGACCAATGAATGTTAAAGCTATGGGTGGTTGTGAGTATTATGTCACCTTTATAGATGATTACTCAATATACGGATACGTCTACCTAATACAACGGAAATCGGAAACATTTGAAAAGTTTAAAGAATTCCGAGCTGAAGTTGAGAATCAATTAGGTAGGACTATCAAGTCACTACAATTGGATCGTGGAGGTGAGTATACTGACCAAGAGTTTGAAGACTTCATGGTCGAGCATGGGATAGTTTCCCAACTCACAGCTCCCGGTACACCTTAAAAAAATGATGCAACGGAGAGGAGAAATATAACCCTGATGGAAATGGTGAGATCTATGATTAGTTTCTCATCATTACCAAATTCCTTCTGGGTATATGCGTTACAAACAGCGGTATACATTTTGAATGTAGTGTCATCCAAATCTGTTCCTAAGTCTCCCCTAAAGTTGTGGAATAGTCGTAAAGCTAGTTTGTGACATTTCCGTATATATGGGGTCCAGCACGCGTGCTGAAGAATAGAAGTGGAAATCTAGACTCCAAGTCTGTGGTTTACCTGTTTGTAGGATACTCTAAGGAGACCAGAAGTGGACACTTCTATAGTCCCAAAGATAACAAAGTATTTGTATCGACAAATGCAACGTTTCTTGAGGACAAATATATTAGTGACCATAAACCTCATTCTAAGATTGTATTGAATGAGTTGTAGCCTGGTGAGACTAGTACTTCATCAACAAGAGTTGTTGATCCATAAATATCTGAGAGTCAGATGTTTCTTAATCAGGATACACTACCACCTAGACGTAGTGAGAGGGTTGTAAGACAACCTGAATGCTATTTAGGTATAGGTGAGGGATAAATTATTGTCTCTACTGATAGTGTGGAGGATCCATTAACATTTAAGAATGCAATGGAAGATTCTGATAAAGAGAAATGACTTAAAGCCATGAATCTCAAGATGGAGTCCATGTACTCTAACCCAGTCTGGGATCTTGTAGACTTACCGGATGGGGTAAAACCCATAGGGTGTAAGTGGATCTACAAAAGAAATAGAGGAGTAGACGGGGAGGTAGAGACCTTTAAAGCAAGGTTAATAGCCAAGGGTTATACCTAGAAAGAGAGGGTTGATTATGTACAGACCTTCTCGTTAGTAGCCATGTTTAAGTCTATTAGGATTCTTTTATCCATTACTGCCTATTTCGATTATGAAATTTGACAGATGGACGTTAAGACTGCATTCTTGAATGACAATCTTGACTAGAGCATCTATATGATGCAACCAGAGGGATTCGTGTCTTCAGATCAAGTGTAAAAGGTTTGTAAGCTGCAAAGGTCCATCTATGGACTTAAGCAAACATCTAGATCTTAGACATCAGGTTTGATGAAGTGATCAAAACCTATGGCTTCAAGCAGAACGTTGATGAGCCTTGTGTCTACAAGTGTATCATTGATAAGAAAGTAGTTTTCTTGGTCCTATACGTAGATGATATCCTACTCATTGGGAATGATGTTGGAGTGATGTCTGATATAAAGGGCTGACTGGCTAGTCAATTCCAAATGAAAGATTTAGGAGAGGCGAGTTATGTTTTTGGAATTCAACTTATAAGGGATTGTATGAACAAACTCTTAGCATTGTCTCATGCATCGTGTATCGACAAGATTCTTGTACGATTTTCGATGCAGAACTCCAAGAAAGGTAATTTACCTTCCAGACATAGAGTTTACTTATCTAAGGAACAGTGTCTTAAGACACCTCAAGAAGTTGAGGATATGAGACGTGTACCATATGCATCGGCAGTAGGTAGTCTCATGTATGCTATGCTATGCGCGAGACCGGACATCTGCTATGCAGTGGGAGTAGTCAGCAAATACCAATCAAACCCATGATTAGATCACTGGGTTGCTGTCAAGGCTATTCTCAAGTATCTTTGAAGAACGAAAAACTATATACTAGTGTATTCCGAACAGGATTTGATCTTGTTAGGATACACATATTCTGATTTTCAATCAGATAAGGATTCTAAAAAAATCCACGTCTGGATCAATATTCACCTTAGGTGGTGGAGCCATTGTGTGGAAAAGTATCAAGCAATCTTGCATTGCTGACTCCTCTATGGAAGCCGAATATGTAGTTGTTTATGAAGCTGCTAAAGAGGTTGTTTGGCTCCGTAAGTTCTTGAGTGATCTGGAAGTTGTTTCAGATCTATATAAGCTCATTATACGTTATTGTGATAATATTGGCGCTATGGTTAATTCCAAATAGTCAAAAAGCCACAAAAGAAGGAAGCATATGGAGAGAAAGTATCATCTCATTAGAGAGATAGTGTAGAGAAGAGATGTGATCGTCACAAAGATAGCCTCACAAGACAATCATGTTGATCCATTTACAAAGACCTTACCGACTAAATATTTTCGGGTCACCTAGATGGTCTAGGGTTACGAAACATGCCTCACATACTTTAGTGCAAGTGGGAGATTGTTGGGGTTTATGCCATACAGATATAATTTGTAAATAGATTAATGAAACAAATAAAAAGAAAAGTTCTATTCATTCTTGTTATGCTGTTTATTTTATAACTTGTGCATATATTTAAAATCCAAGATTGCCGGATGTAATCTCGAACTGTGTATATGAGTGTCATATACAGATGGATACAGTAAGAGACGTGCAATCTAAAGAGTCAATAGATAGCAAATAAAGCTGGGTACTTTATTTGTGGTTAATCTATAGTTGCGGTCCATTCCGTAATGTACGGTGATTCTATCCTGAATCATTCATATGAGATATGGAAATGGAGACACCTTGTATGATCGATCATACAGAACTGAATCATGATCTATATGAATCTCTCACCCAAATCCGTTTACTGATGAGTTTCATATAGATCAACTAATGATGGTTATATGTGGGTGATCTTAATCTTGAGTGTCTTATCGACTCCTTCAGGTTGGATTGTGGTCTTTAATGTACCATGGGTGAGGTCAGATGCATTTCCTAATCAATATACTTCATATGTTGGGATTACGGTTTGACTTGTGGTTGGGAAGGTTTATATACAATAGTGGAATCCACTCATTCTTATGAGAAGTAGATGGTAGTCCCCTTAAGGGTTGATTCGGAGCTTGGATAATATGAGCGCTCTCTTAATTTTGTGAGGAAATAAGATTTATTGTCCATTAGAGAATCAATGGTACTTAAATGATATATGTAATTAGAGGGGTATAACGGACATTATGATCCAGCTCGAATTATGAACTATTGAGGAGGATCACACCATATTGATGGACACCGAGTTGTATCGGTCTGTGTAAAAGCGTCTGCAGTTGAAAGAGTGCAGCTTCGGGTTTTTAGTGTAATAACACCGGATTTAATAATCAAGGAATATTAATTAAAGAGTTTAATTAATAATTCCGATGATTATTGGAGCTCAAAATATTGTGGGTCCATTAGGTCCTCTTGCTAGCCCGATTGATTTAGGTAGTAAGGGTCACAGTAAATTAATTGGATTGTCCAAATAATTGTGTTGTGAAAGTGACACGTATTTATTAATGAATTAATTGAATAATGAGATTATTTATATTCAATTAATTCATTAATGAATAATGGTGACTAAATTAATTGAATAATGAGATTATTTAATTATGTTATTAATCACTAAATTGATGGTGTTAGTTGATATTTGATTTTAAATAGAATAAGATAATATGAATATTTTATTTTATTAAATTAAATACTTGAAATTAAATTTAAAATGTTTAAATTCAAAATAAATATATAATTATTTTTAAATAAAATATATAAGATATTTTTTATTTAAAAGATATAAAATATTTTTTATTTAAAAGATTTTAAAATCAAATAGAAAGATACGAGATATTGGTTTTTTAAAAGAGTTTTAAAGAATCAAAAGAGGTGATTACCTTTTTTTTTTTTTTTAAGGTAAAAATATATATTATATATATATTATTCTTTGAAACTGAACACTAGATATCAACGTACATAAGAGTTTTGCGTTGGGATGCAATCGGTTTCGGTGTGTGAATTCATATCAAATACAAGTATACAACAACACAAAAACGTGTATAAAGAGAATACATCAGTTATTTCTCTCATGATATAACATATATGCATCAGCCAATTGAGATTGGCCATAGTGCATGTGCGTGAGACGCATGTGAGATTGTGTACGTGAGATATA
This sequence comes from Dipteronia dyeriana, assembly GCA_032871835.1. NCBI lineage: Eukaryota > Viridiplantae > Streptophyta > Magnoliopsida > Sapindales > Sapindaceae > Dipteronia > Dipteronia dyeriana. The sequence continues at coordinate 49,839,243 of CM065303.1, read as the reverse complement.
TCAAAAAGAGAAGCCAAAAGCTTTGCTGGGGATTGTGCACTAAAAAAAAAGTAATATTAAGGTGGGGTGCAAGTCGTTGCACTGAAGCATAATATATACATTTATATTTTTTTTTTCAACAACTAGAATGGTTCTAGATAGTTTCCACCTGGAATAAAAATTTCTTCAACTTTCTCTACAATCTCCATTCTAGTTCCTGTGACCGTAATACGTCCACACATAGTTACTAGTCTCAGAATGTACCAAGGAAGATCATTGGTAGAGACCAGGAACATATCATAATATGAAGGAGTCTTCAAATGTTGATATGGTTTTATTTTCTTTTTCTTTTTATATTCATTTCAGTTTCCTGCATATACATATACTTTATTATTGTAATAATTTTATATGTATTAGTTCTGAAAAAATTATGATCCCAAGTTCACTGGTTCAAACGATCTGTATAAAAAAAATTAAAAACTTATTTTCGTTGTGTTATCGGTAAACAGGGTTCCAACATATACATATATAAAACATTAAGCATTGAATTAAAAACATAAAATTTGCATATACATACACTTTAATCCATGGTCGGTAGAAGTAGTATATTGATGGTTACCTTCAAATATATCAACCAAGAAGAAGAAGAAGAAGCCGTGATGTTGGTTCCATTGAAGCGAATTAATTACTTGTAATGATCTGCAATTCTACAAGTACAAAAATAGTGACTCAGAGAATCAACTCATCATTAAGGTTTCTTGATCATCGTACAGTGATGGTGGGTGTTGAAGAAAAAGATGAAGAATGAAGCTTTAATGGGAGAGATTAAACCTTGAATCGTGAATTCCTGAACTCAATTCGAAAAAAATTGATTTGTTTTCAAGCCGATATGAAGAACTTGATCGATGGCAGTGTACAAGTTGAGAGATTTGGCAGGTGGGTTGTGATCCTTGTCACAAACAGAAGTTAAAATATGTCTTCCATTGCAAACAGAAGGAACCCATCTCCTCCCAAACCTCGTCAAACCAGTGGCCATGTCTAATGTATGAGTTTCTGCAAGTCCTCCTCGAGTTTCTTATGTTTTATTTATGTATTTGCTGCGATTGTGATGGGGAATTATTAACTGGGTTTTGAATTTTGATGAAGGAGGAAAGCCTTTTTCTTCCATGTATCATAACTATCTAAGGGAGAGTTGAATAAGCTGAATTTGAGAAAGCAGAAGAAGAAGAGAGTGAATTGCATAGCAGATTTGAGAAGCCTGCAACTAGGGGTGGGTATAAAAACCGAAACCGAATTGAACCGAGCCGAACCGAACCGAAAAAGGGTGTTTGGTTCGGTTTATAGTTTCTATTCGGTTCAAACCGATTTCAAATTTAAAAACCGAATTGAATTCGGTTCGGTTTCGGGTTTGGACAAACAAAACCGAACCGAACCAAATAAACCGAATTGTCTTAATTAATTATTTTGTAAGGTTCAATTTTATTATGGATTGTTTGTTGATGATATTTTATTTTTGGACTACATATATATACTATATTTTTTTACTTCTATTTATAGAATTTATGATGATTTTATATTTTGATTGAGTATGTAGACCGAATATAATTGAAATTTTAGATTCGGATTCAAAATTGGATTGAATTTTGTTTAAATTAATTTTTACATATTATGATTTCTTAAAAAAGTTTATGGCTAAATGCCAAAAAAACAACTTAAAAACCTAAAAAATTAAAAAAACATATTAAAAAACCTTTAAAGCCCATTAGGCCCAAAACCGAATTGAACCGAATCGAACCGAACCGAGATAAAGGTGTTCGGTTCAATTCGGTTTTCAAATTCAAACGGTTCAAACTGATTCACATTTTTAAAAACCGAATATATGTCGGTTCAATATGGTTTTGATCAAAACCGAACCAAACCGAACCATGCCCACCCCTACCTGCAACGAGTGGAAAGTTCGGAAAGTACTGTGGTCGAGGGCAGGACAATTTTATGATCTTGCTATTTATACAATTCACCGAAAAGTCTGAATAATACATTTTATCGTGAAATTCTATAAATCTTGATCTCAATTAAATACAACCAGACAATTTGTTACCTCTTAAAAATCTGAATCCAATACCACAAAATATTATGAACATTTTTAAAAATCTTAAAAGTCCTGATCGAATACCACTAGATTTATCTAACAAGTTAAAAAGTCTCAATCCAACACCAACAGACTTTTGCTTCCCAAAATTTTATAATAAAATCATTAACCAATACACCCCCTTATTTTTTTTCCATTGTGAATTGACGATTCCTTATGTTATTATACACATTGTTGAGATCAGTGAAATCAATGCAAACGCGTAAATTTCTATTCTTCTTTTTCACGACAACGACATTTGCTAGCCAGTCCGGGTATTTAACTTCTCTGGTCGACCCATTATCGGTCAATTTTTGCACTTCTTCATTGATCACTTTGTTCTTTTTTGTGTGAATTTCCTTCTTTTCTGTTTTAATGCTGGATGGTCGGAGTCTACCTACAAATGATGAACAATTACCTGTAGGTCGATTCTTACCATGTCGGAATGCGATCAGGTGAAACTCTCGTGATGTTCCTTTAAGAAGTCGACTAGCTGCTTTCAGATTTCCTCGGGTAGCCTCGAACCGATAAACACCTTATGCTCCGAATAATCTGGGTGGATCAACACTTCATCGAGCCCCTCCATCCTTGGCTTGTCCAGGATTGGTTATGGTGAGGGTTCCTGTGATTGCTACAATAGTTCATTCCTCTTATTCATAGCATTCTGGTAACATTCTCTTGCTACTCTCTATTCGCCATATCTGAGCTTATGGTAGATCAAAGGACTGCTTTCATCTGGTCTAGGCAGACCTAGGATGGTGTTGTACAAAGAGGGGTTGTCGAGCACTAAGAAGTTTATTTAGAGGTTTACTCTATCAGCATAGACTGGTAGCATGATATCGCATAAAGTGTTTTTTTTTTATCGTCACTGAAACCAATCAATATTGTCGATCGATGACTTATTTTGGACTCTTCAACTTGCATTTCCCTGAGTGCACTGTAAAACAATATATTGCATGAACTACCATTGTCGATCAAAATTATTTTAGTCAAACAGTTAGATATATGTAATGAAATGACTAAAGCGCCATGATGGGAAGTGAACAAATCTAATTTGTCGGATACTCTGAAGGTGATGATTTCGTCAGTCTTCGACTCATGTTTTCTCGTAGGTTGGATATTTGATTTCAACACTTGTTGAGTGTGTCTCCTTACAGCTGAATGGGTCACGTTACTGACTACTGATCCATCTGCAATAAAGCTAATGACCCTATCGTGTCGATGAGGCTCTAGTGGACTCCCATATTGACTGGTTTTCTATTTTTCGTCACGTCGAGCCAATGTCTCTTTTCCTTTGTCAATTAGGAATTCTAGCAAATGCCCTTGCTTTAGGAATTCAGCTACTTCTAGTTTGAGTGATGCAGTCTTCTGTTTGATGAGTGTGATCTCCGTGAAACTCGTATTGAAACTTAGCATTTCGTTGTTCTTAGGGATCGTTCATTTTTCTTGACCAATTGACTGTGTTTTCCATTTCTGAGGGTGTTTTCTGGGATAGGTATACGCGATTGACCAGTCATTGGCTATTTTTATTCGTACGACTTCTTGTTGTCTGATCCGTTGTAATGAGATTGATTTCCATGTCAATCTCTTATTGGGTAGGGTTCGACTCGCTTGTTGGTTGATCTTCGATCAACACGATCATTTTGTATGTTGGTTTAGTTGTTTGCTTGCATGACATTGTTCTCTTTATCCTTCTCCTATTTGATCTGAGCACATGCTTTGGCTAGCACGTCTTTCATCGTTTAGCACTGGTCCTCGGTGAGCTCTTTGTAGAGTTCATAAACGAATCTAAGCTCTTTCCTGAATACGGAAATGGTGGTCACCTTATTACAGTGAGGGATCTGCACCTTATCCCTATTGAAACGTCCGATTAAACTTCTCAAGTTTTCACCATGTTTTGGGATTTGGTGTAGAGGTCGACTAACTGCTTTTCCAGCTTTCGGCTGCTCATGAATTGCTCCACGAACGTATCTATAAGTTGTGCAAAATAAGTTATTGAACTATTAGGTAAGATAGTGTACCATTGTAGAGCAATACCGTTTTGTCTGGATCCAAACGTTTTACACATACATGCCTCTCTAAGGTCGCGTAGGATCACTGCGGTGAACATGCACTGTTTGTATTATGCGATATAGTTGTATGGGTCTGTCGTGCTCTTGAGCTATTTCTTATTTAGGAAACTGAATTTCTTAGGCATCTCGACCAAGGCAATTGCATCCACGAACGAAGCGTTCGTGAAGCTGTTCACCGTGCTTTTCTTGATAGAGCCTAGGACTCCTGGAATTTGTTGTATGAGAGCATTCATTTCTGCAAACCTATGAGAAAGTTCTGGGTCTGAAAAAACATGTAGACATGGATTGGATTTTACCAGTTCTAGAGTCGACTGAAGGGACACAAGGGTTCTAAAGGCATTCTCCCATTGCGGGCCACCACCCAGGTTTGGTTATCGTGGTATTCCCTAGGGGTCAACATGTTAACCAGATATGCTTCAACTTAGACCGTCTAGGTCTTTGTCTAGGGATTTATTGCTTCAACAACATCCTTTTGCTCCAGCGTTTGGGATTCTATCGTTGGTGCGACCAGATCCGCCTTGTCGACATCTTGCCTGGTGTCAACCAACTGGACCAGAGATGTTAGTCGCACGTTGTTAGATGCACCCTCGATTATAGTTCACAATTCTGCATTTCAGGTTCAGACCACATCAATTTTCGTCTCGAGCTCTCACAACTTCTGTACGTTCGCCGCTATTTAAGCAGTCAGTATGATGATCTACTCCCCGACCGTTGGTGGATTTTTATCTCCTAACATCTTGAGAGAGTAATTGCCTCGATTTATTTAGCTCGTAGTAAAGTTTCAAAGGGCTTCACGGTGGGCGCCAAGCTATATATGGTCGATCTACACTTGATGTGGACTAGACTGGTTGTAAACTTAGCCCAAGCAACTTGTTGTCTGATTCTTATCGAACCAAGGTTGTCAACTGCTTTGTTAACCTGTAAAATGATATGAGCGTGCAAATAATCTGATGATCCTCGAATTTGACCTTTTTTTGCTTGGACTGAGTATGGTATTGTTTACTGTAAGGATTCGAGAGAATCAACTAGTAGATTGGCTATAAAAAATGTCAAAAGGCAGGTGGTTCTGGTAGTTCGAGCTTTGATTTGGGCAAAGTTTCAACACGCTAAAAAGCTTTTAGTTGTTCGAGAAATTAGAATCTCTCTAATGAGAAGGGGATTGCATTTATAGACCTTTACTCAGAAAGCTTCGTGGTTCCCTTAATCCTAAATCCATGAGATCAATGATAGATATTTTAGGATGAGATAACAGCCAGACCAAGTCAAATGCGCCAACCGATAGTTATCACTATCAGATAATTGGCTTGACTTGGTCAGGTGTCTATTAAGGGTGGAGGCCTGGGCTTTGGGTCGACCCGTAACATATGGGATCTACCTGTATCTTTTGTCAGGTTTTTCGTGGGCTTGACGGTTGGGCCAAGAGTCCAGCCCATTTTTGGTTACCATAGTGATTAGCCATACGATGTTTACATATTTGATTTTAGATGATTGTTTTGGATTTAGATGATTGCATTGGAGATGTCAATATGTATTTCTATTTTTTAATATAAATCCATTTTTTAATAGAAATGCTAATGTTACCCTTGAGAAACTCAAAAATGAATATTTGTTAAAGGTAAGAACCACAATTTATCTACATGAGGCAAGAACTGATGAAGGTGTAATTTCACCAAAATCCTTATTTTTTTTTCGAATTATCATCTATTTAAACGTTTTTATCATAATAACAACTATAATCCCTTCTTTTTCTAAAATATATCAATTTAGTCCATTTGACAAAATTACTAACAGTCAACTATAACTAAACATACAAAAGGTCAATTTTACCCCTAAAAGTTTTTTTGTTATTTCATTTTAATTTTCCAAAAAAAAATCAAATACTTTTTTTAATATTAAATAAAAATCAAATCAAGAATTAAAAATTTTTAAAAATACATTTTCTTAAAACATGTGATTTTTTTTTATTATGAGCATAATATTAATTTAAATATTAAAAATTATGATTAAAAAATATTTAAAAAAAATATTTGTTTTATGAGATCCAATTGATTTTGGTTACCTTGTTGAAATTTTCAGATCTCTATCGTTTCAACAAGGTAACCAAAAACAAAAGCTGAATTTGAGTAATCAGATAAGACCAATCAGTTCGTTTGACAAATCAACCAAATGACTAACTGCTTTGGACCAAACAAACAAAAAGAAATGATCTTTATGGTTGAAATTAGGGATGGCCAATGAGGAAATGGGGACGGATGTAGGTCCCCCCATCCCCAATCCTATTTTCCAAGATATCACTAAGGAATAAGAACCCGAGTAAGTCTGAACACGAGTACTCGGCACATTATGTTCTACTTGGGACAGCACAAGAAACCCGAGTAAAGAAGTTCAACATATGATTCACATACGTGGGTAAGCCTGAGAATCATACTCCAATACGTAAAACCTCCGTGTTAAAAAGAGTTTCTAGAAGAATAAAACACCAAATAGAAAACAAATCTCAAATTAGGCAACAACTCTACTATTCTAGAAAACTACACGCCGATAAGGAAATAAGTCCTAAACGGACTATACCACCAGAATCCCATTAAGATTCAAACTCAATTTTCACAAGGTCTCCGAAATAGGAAAGGAGATAAATGTGACTTCAACAAGCAAACAGTCTTAATTAAAATACAATTCTTTTTTCTTAGCTATACAACAAGGATTAGGGTTCTATGTAAATATAAATAGGCCTATAATCTCATTGTAAAAGAGAGAGAACGACATAGAGAAACAACTCAAAAAAAGTAATCACTGCAAAAGATAGGCAAGAGAGATCGAGTGGTGTAATTCTTTATTTAAATAGTGGATTTGGTTTGGTTGTGTATTCAATCACCCGTGGATGTTTCTCTGATCATCGGAGTTTTACCACGTAAACTCGTGTCATAATAACTTTGATTGCATCTCTTTCTCTTTCTCTTTCTCTTTCTCTTTCTCATTTGACAGGTAATAACCAAACCCAACGTTGTTGACTTTCTCATCCATCGAGAAACTGACGTCAACAATTGGTGCTAGAAGGAGAGGGGTGAACCTCCGGTTTGTTTAAGCAATGACTGGTAGCGGAAGCAAAGACAGTTTCAGGGACATCCAGAAATCTCCAGATAATGCTCATATAGACGGGACCACTCAGGATCCTACCACAACCACCGGGAACCAACTGATATCCCTAACTGGTATCCAGCAAGTCCCTCATACCAGCGAGGATTTAGCGCGTTGTTTCCGTGATGTGCTGCAACAGTTACTAACGGATGCGGTGTAAGAAGGAATAGATCTATTTATCGCGGGAGAGGCGTACTCGCCAAATCCTCCATCACCTTCTAGGCTCCGATCGGTTGTAGTTGGGTCGGAACCAAATGCACCAATAGCCGTTAGGAACTCAAAACTAACCAACCAGGACAAGGATCGTGAAATGCCCGTAGAAGAACGGCCCCACCAAAGACAAAACCACTGTCAAGCGGGCCATGACAGGTATAAAAATATAATCGGTGAAGAGATCGGTCATTGTCATCAGAAGACAGTGACCGACATCATCGTAAACATCGTCATGGAACCATACGTCTGCAAGGATAGCCCATGAGACTCGGAGGTAAGATGAAAAGGAGATGACTGCTATGACAGTCACACGACGGGTCGACCATCGGGGAGAGCCGGTGGGTGATAGAGATGTCGTGATTCAGAGCCTAACCTTAGAGATCGAGAACAACAGGCGTCAAATGGACGCGTTGATTAGGCGATACAGATATAATAAGTTGTCTGACGATGATTCTGATAGCCTTTTTACTAAAAACATTATACGGACACCGTTCCCGAAGAGATTCAGGATGCCACATGTGGAACAGTTTAAAAAGGATACAGATCCTAAAGAGCATGTCAGACGATATAAGAGCGCCATGGCCCAGTATGCCCACAGTGATCCTTTGTTGTGCCTTAACTTCCCACAAACCCTTGGGGATACTGGTTCAAGATGGTTCGGGAGATTACCTCCGGTGAGTATTGGGAGTTTCAGCGAGTTAAGCATAAGCTTCTCAAGACAATTTCTAGGGAATGTGCATAGGAAAAAATCGGTGGCTTACCTTTCTCAGCTGAAGCAAGGGAAAGATGAGTCGTTAAAGAAGTATCTAGGAAGATTCGGCCAGGCGGTCTCAGAGATTGGCAGCATGAATGACGAAGCAATAATCGCTGCATTCATAATCTAACTAGATACGCGGATATGATGGATATGGCAGATGGATATGGCAGAAGAATAAGAGTTGGCAATAGGAGACAGTTACATACATGGGGGGAGACCCGAACAAAAGAATGCCGAGTCAAAGTCACAAAACCTTAAAGGGAAACAAAAAGGAAATAGCAAAGAAAGGAGCAAAGACGAGGGAAGTGGACGTAATACTGACCAAACCAGGGAAAAAATCCAAGGAAAATATATGAACTACACCCCGATTCGAAAAAAACAGGAAGAGATCCTGGCGATACTGGAAGAAATCTGGTGAAGGAGCCATATCGGCAGTCTCAATTTGCCCAATGAGACACAACGAAATATTACAGGTTCCAAAAGAAAACTGGTCACGAGACCTCCAAATGTTATAAGAGACCATCATTTGAGGAGGACATCTGTAAGATATAATCCTGAAGAAAGATGAGAAGTCAGAAATTCAGAAAGAGACCAAGATGGGAGGTCATAATTCTGGTCGGAACAAAAGAGCCAGTCCCGAGGTGAATGGAGTGATATAGACCATCTTCGGAGGACCATCAACCAGGAGAAGTAACCGAGAGCGAACTCAGGAAATCTGAGAGGCGGTGGAAGCAAGACATAATTTTGACGTTAACTCCATCGAGCCCGATCCGAAGAGGATAAAGGAAGGATGAGACCCAATAATATTCACTGAAGCTGGTCGACGTCTGACCGAATGACGTTCTCGTCATAAGTGCCCGAATTGGAAATAGAGAAGTCAGGAGAATTTTAATGGACAATGGTAGCTCGACAGAAATCCTCACTGTGGCTGTTTATGATCAGCTCAGATTGGATCGAAAGGACTTGCAACCTTTCCACACCCCACTCAGAGGATTCGGGGGAGTCGAGGTTAGGTCTCTCGGAATAGCGAAGCTGCCCGTGAAGATCGGAGTAGCTCCTTGCCAGAAAATAGTGTTACTCGATTTTGTGGTGGTAGATCTGGACAACTGGCCTTATAATGCGTTACTAGATCAACCTTTTCTGAATAAAACAAAGGCGGTAACAGCTACCTATGCTCTGATGATCAAGTTCCCAACTGAATGGGGGGTAGGAATAATCAAGGGGCCGCAAGAGATGGCCAGAATAGCTAATCTCTAAGTTTACAAAGACAGAGATAATAGTGAACACCAAGTATGCACCTTAACACAACCAGATTATATCAAGCAAGAATAATCACTGTTGTTTGAGTTCGATCCAAGGGAAGAACCAGAGACATTAAAGAGTGAACCAATAGATGAGGTGGTCTTAAAGGAAGATGAATTGGATAAGCAGGTCAAACTAGATCTTATTGATTTGCTTAGAGAATACAAATATATGTTCGCATGGAGTCATGAAGACATGGTGGGGATAGATGCACAATTAATATCACATCATTTTACAGTGGATCCAAATATGAAACCTGTAATACAAAAGAGAAGATCTTTCAACCTCAAGAGAAGTCGGGTAATCAAGCAGGAGGTGGAGAAGTTACTCGATGTGGGGTCGATCAGAGAAATCAACTACCTTCAGTGGGTAGCAAATGTGGTTTTGGTCCAAAAGAAGAATGGTCAATGGAGAATGTGCGTGGACTTCACGGATCTGAACAATGCCTGCCCAAAAGACAGTTTTCAACTTTCGAGAATAAACCAACTGGTCAATGCTACATTAGGTCACGAATTATTCATTTTTAAGGATGCTTATTCGGGATACAATCATATCCGGATGAATAAAGCTGATGAAGAAAAAACAACATTGACGACCGATCAAGGCTTACACTATTATACAGTAATGCCCTTTGGGCTAAAAAATACCGGGGAACATATCAAAGATTGGTCAATAGGATATTCGCTCATCAAATAGGAAGAAACATGGAAGTTTACATAGACATCATGTTAACCAAAAGTACTCAGTAGACAAGCACACTTCGGACCTGTGCGAAACATTCGATGTCCTGAGAAGGTATCAAATGAAGTTAAATCCGAACAAGTGCCTATTTGGGGTTTCTTCAAGAAGGTTCCTCGGGTTCCAAGTTCACCAGAGGGGGATCGAAGTGAATCCCAAGAATATCCAAGCCCTTCAAAAAATGACTTCACCAAGGACGTTAAAAGAGGTATAACGCCTAACAGGATGCTTAGCTTCCCTGGGCACAGATAGATGTGCTTCTTTTTTCAAAGTGATCAAAAAGGGGAAGGGACTTGAATGGAATGAAGAGAGTGAAAAGGCATTTCTGAGGATCAAAGAATACTTAGGTCAGGCTCTCATCCTTTCAAAACCTAAAACGGGAGAAACACTCCACCTGTACTTATTCCTTACAGAGTTAGCAGTAAACTCGGTTCTAGTCAGGACAGAAGACAGGATACGGAGGCCTGTGTACTATACCATCAATGCTCTTCTTCCAGCTGAAATCAGGTATTCACAGGCAGAAAAAATGGCTCTAGCATTGGTTTCGGCAGCAAGGAAGCTGAGGTCATACTTTCAGGCACATACGATCCAGGTTTTCACCGACTGTCCGCTTAAGCAAATTCTATAGAAGCTAGAAATTTTGAGGAGATTAACTAAATGGGCGATCGAGCTGAGGGAATTCGATGTTCAGTACATGCCCAATACATCACTCAAAGGCCAAGCAGTGACAGATTTTGTAGCAGAATTTACAGAACCAAATCTGGAAGCAAAAAGAATTTTGGGCAAGAGTTTCTCATGAAGATTATATGCCGATGGTTCATCGAATACTCATGGCAGCAGGGCAGAGATCGTGGTATACACCCCAGAAAGAGATGATGTTGAATGTGCCATGAGATTCGATTTCAAAGCAACAAATAACCAAGTCGAATATAAGGCATTGCTAGCAGCGCTTAGAGTTTGCATTGCTCTCGAAGCAAATGAGGTTGAGATATTCAATGACTCACAGGTAGTCGTCAACCAAGTCTTAGACGAGTATCAGGCTAGAGATGAAGGTATGATGGCTTATTTGGGCATAACAAAACAACTACTCCAAAAGTTCAAGGAATACAGGATTGTCCAAATCCCTAGAAAAGAAAACGGAAAGGCAGACGCTTTGTCCAAACTAGCATCAGCAACAACCATAATTAGGCCAAAAAACATTTCGGTTGCACATCTTCTCAGACCAAGTATAATTAAGCCAAAAAACTTTGAAGTCTAAAAAATCTTAACACCGTTAGACTGTTGGATGACTCAGCTACAAATTTATCAGGAAGAAGATATACTCCCGGAAGATCCCTTAGAAGCAAAACGCATCAGGTACCGGTCAGCAAGAAACACTGATTGGAGGAGAACTGTACAGAAGAGGGTTTTCCCGAACACTCCAAAGATGTGTATTAGAGGAAGATGCATACCAGATACTATAGAAAATCCATGGTGGAGTATGCGGGAACCATACTGGAGGCAAAAGTCTAGCACACAAGGTACTCAGGCAAGGTTTTTACTGGCCCTCTTTGTTCTCGGATACACAGCGATGTTCAGAAAGTTGCAATGCTTGCCAAAGGATCGCCAATGATATTTGACAGCCCCCTGAACAACTTAGAAGCCTCACATCCTAATGGCCATTCGTCATGTGGGGCCTGGATTTAATTGGTCCAATGCCAGCGGGATATGGGGTGGAGCGAAGCATGCAATCGTGGCTGTTGATTATTTTACTAAATAGGTGGAAGCTGAAGCACTAGTTCACATCACGGAAACAAACACCACAAACTTTATAAAGAAAAACATACTCTATAGGTTTGGAATCCCGAGCACTATTATCACTGACAATGACACCCAATTTGATAATTAAAAGTTTAGACAGTTGTGCAACGAGTATCAGATTGCAAATTATTATGCCACACCCTCAAATAAATGGACAAACTGACCCACCCTCAAATAAATGGACAAACTGAAGCAATAAACAAAATAATCAAGCATACGCTCAAAGGGAAGCTAGATGCCAAAAAGAGCAGTTCGGTCGAAACACTTCCTGAAGTATTATGGGCTTATCGAACAACAACAAGAACTTCTACGGGAGAAACTTTATTTTCCTTAGCATTCGGAACAGAGGTTGTCATCTAGGTAGAAACGTTGTATATGTTGCCTAGAGTCAGGCTATATGATGAATATCAGAATGTCGATATGTTGTTATAAAGCCTAGATGAGTTGGAAGAGAAAATGGAGAAATCCCGAGTACGAAATGCAGTATATCAGAAAAGAGTGGCCCGACACTATAACTCTCATGTTCGGATTAGGAAGTTCCAGTTAGGAGACCTGGTGCTCAGAAAGGTATCGCTGAACAGGAAGAACAAAGCTACGAGCTCATTGGTTGACAAATGGGAAGACCCAAACAAAATTGAAGGAATAGTTGATCATTAAGCATATTGGATTGCCAGACCAGATAGAGGGGTTTTACCCCGACCAGGCAATGCCCAATATTTAAAGATCGTCTACCCTTGATTTTTTTTTTTTAGTCAGGATATCTCTATTCTTAGCAATTCTTTGAGATTTTCATATTGTTAGTTTTACAGTTATGAATAAAAACCCTACACGGGATTTCAGAAATTTGAGCATATGATAATAAGAACATATGAAAAAGATGAGCATGATAATAAGAACATGCAGAAAAAAATGAGCATAAGATAAGAACATATGAAGAAATTGATTGCATAATAATTTAAAATGTTCGAGGCCATTAATTTGGTAAAAATCCTGAATGAGCGGAGAAGCTCAAAAGAGCATGCCAGCCAAGCAAGGTCAGCCAAGACCTTAGCCAAAAGGCAACCATGATGCACCAAATTCTGAAAAATGACTCGGGGCACCGTCAGAAAACCCCGGTGAGTTACACAGCTGTGTTAAGCAATTCATAGATTAACGATTCAACAAACCCTTGCTCCGGCAAAACTAGGAGACATCCTCAGTGACTTGCGTAAGAACTCGAACGTATGATCGTGGTGAGTCTCGATGTAACATTTGGGTAGCAACCGAGTATAAAACACGTACAAATCTACTTGCCTATTTCGAGATGACTCGGTTAATAATATTAACTGGTTAATAAGATACTTGACACTTAAAAATCGCGTTAGCTAGTTAATAAAGATACTTGGCATTTAAAAATCGCGTTAGCCATTTTAATAAGATACTTGCCACTTAAAATTGTGTTTGCCAGTTCATAAGATGCTCAGCGAAGTTACTCGGACAACAGAGTTAGCCAGTTAAATAAGATACTTGACGTTTAAAAAAAAAGTTATTCGGATATTGACAATAGCCAGTTAATAAGATACCTGACATTTCAAATTCACAAAAGCAATCTTGCAAAATATAGAACTATATTAATCAAATAAATCTTTACAAATACATATGTGGGGTTGAGGATTTATAACTCTTGCCAATGCTCGGATCGGGCACCATCTCATATTCACAAAGGAGACTTTCATTCGAAGGACAGGTGATTGTGTCAACCGAATCATCCATCCATTCACTGTAATCAATCCCAGAAACTGGTCCAACGTTAGGCTCCGACCCATCCACATAAGTTTCTTAACTGGTATAAAAAGTCAAAAGGGAATGCTCGAACGGGACCTCTAGGTGCATTGGATGGGGATCTTTACCTTTACTGCGACAATAAACCTTTCATTCCTTCATTTGAGTCCGAAGAGCCTCCAAGGAACGATCAACATGATTTTTAATTGACAATTCCTAATTAGCCTGAGCCTTATCATTTGCCCGATTTTTGACCTTGAAGAATTCGCCAGCGGAAACCAACCCTGTTGGAACTCCCTAAGAAGTAAAGCATCATAAGCTGGGGACCTCTTGAAACGATTAACCCCTTGAACTTCAAGTTCCAGCCTGGCCTTCTTTAAAAGGGGTTGAACAGTTAGGGCTTGGGTCTTAAGGTCTTCAATTTTCTGCTCATAAGACAACTTTGCTTGTTCAACCTCTTGTTCGACCTTAAGCATCGATTCCTGGGCAACTGAAAGCAAGTCTTGAAAAGATTTAGCTTTTTCTTCTACGGCAGAGGTCTTCTCCTCGACGTCCATCTGCTTCGCTAAACAGCGATCGGTAAATTTCTGAGCAAAACTAGTCTCCTTTTTGATAGGCCATCTCAATCCGAGCACGGTTATCCTCACTTTCCTTTAACTGAGCTTCAAGACACCTAATCTGATCAGCTTGATGTTGTTGCATCTGAAAAGGCTCAGCAAACTCAACAACCACTTGAGGGGAAATGAGTTAAAAATCTGAATTAAGGCTTATTAAGGCAAAGTTTGAAATAAAAGACTTACGTAGCTTGCGCTGTTGAAAATATTCTAAAGACGATCTGTTAGGGAACCACTCTTGAAGCTGCTCCAGTGGTTGTCCCCGTTAAAAGCCTGGCCGAATGACATGATTCTCAACATATCCTGGGGGTGGGGCCCATAGGTCTTTCCGAGGATCCCAAAGCACCCTTAACCTCGACCCCAGAGGTAGGAACACCTTTTTTATTTAAGTCCTCGTGAAGATCCTCCCCTCCCAAAGATTTCTCCACTTGAGCACTCGGGGAATCTCCAACGTTGGCATCCTCGTCACTCGACTCAACAAATGACCCCACTCGGGGAACTTTTTGATGAGGTTGAACGAGAGAATCAACTGCTTTTCTCTTCTCAGTTCGAGTAAGATGAAAGTCGAGGTCAGCCACATGATCCTCTTGATCTTCTGTGATATCTCAAAAATGCTCAAAAAGATCAGGATGAAGATTAACCTGCTCATCAGGGGATTCCCTAATTCTTTCCTCGTTCCCAACAGTAAACTGCTCAGCAGGTACTTCGTCAACCAAGGAACTAGGCTCACCAGACTCTGCACCACTAGGATGCCCTTCCTGCCTGCCTTCATCCAAAAATACCCTATGGGCACTATCAATTCCAAAAGGGGCCTCTCAGACCGCTTGATTCCCCCGCGATTGGCTGAATGACTTCTTCAGGAATATACTCATGAACTTGCTTATCTGCCTCGTCGGAATCCTCAACTGACTCATCATCAGGCGAAGCAATCCCTTCCTTATTTTGGTGAGAAACTTCCTTGTGACTCGCTTGAATAATCGATTTCTCTTGGCGAGCCTGGATGTCGCAAACGATATCCGAGTCATACACTGAATACAAACGAGTTAGAAAGGAAACAGAAAAAAATAAGTAAAATAAAAACGTAAAGAGATTCTACTTACGACGTCTACGATAATCCAAAATATGAGTAAAGAAGTCGAGAGCTATCATTTTCTTCTCATAAAAAAGATAGGACTTGTTCATTTTCTAAAGAGTATGTGCAACCTCTCGAGCAAGGTTAGTCAACTCGACGTCAATGAAAGTAAGCTGCGACTTGTTCCATCGAGTAGGAGAGCAGAAGAAACGAGGAACCTTTAATATTTCTCTGTTTTCCCCGACTAAAAGCTCAATTTTGTGTCCCCAGTTTCCTCCGGTGAAAAACCAGTTGTTTTTCCAGTACTTATTGAAGGTAAGAAAACCTCATACAAAACCTCATACAAAACCTTTCTTCTTGACGTTCGAGGAGATATCGACTCCCTGGTTCACCTTCGTCCCCTCAAGAATCCAGCTATCTGGCTGGCTGGATAGAAGAAAGTAAGTCCCAGTCTGACCGGACTGCCTTAGAGTATAAAAGTGTCTAATTTCGTGAGGAAAAGACGGTGGCAAGTTCATCCGACTCCACCTGTGCCACATACACATCAAGATCCTATAGTTGTTCGGGGCAAGCTAGGTTGGAGCGATCCTCGCCTCAGCAAGGAACCAAGCAATGAAAGGCTGGAGGGGAAGAGTCACACCACAGTAGAGCATGGATCCATAAATTGCTACCATGTCCGGAGGAGGGTTTCAAGTGGCTCTATTACCAGTAGGAACCATTAAAACCGAATCATCTAGATCAAATCGAGCGTGATACTTTTCGATTTTTGCTTCCCCGACCACGTTCGACTCGGTATCATACACACTCAGAAAATCAAGAGAAAATGAGATCCGAGAAGCCCAATGCTTTTCCTCGACGTCATTCTCGTTAATTACTTGCCTCCCAATTTGAGTGTCGCTTGAACCATGCTTGTGAATCATACGATTACTTTGGTGTTTTCCCATCCTAGATCATAGAGGAACCCAGTGATCAGAAACGAAAGACTCAGAGTTGGAAGAAGATTCAGAGCTAGAACTGAAACGAACATCAGGATAAAGCCCGAAAACATCAACATTTAGAAAATCAGGCTCATCAGGAACATAAGAAACCAATTGAAAATATCTATGCTCAAGCGCATCGAAAGCTATAACAAAAAGACGATGTCATGAAAGAGGATCCATCTGAACTGACTAAACTACTTAAATGGTCACGAAACCTCAGGGTTTCAAGAAGAGGGAAAAATCAAAAGAAAGGAATGGACATTTGGTGACGTATGCATCGTATCTGATAGTCGACGAGTCGCGTCTCATAAATTCCCATAGATATACAAAACAATAAAGGACACGTGTCGTGGAAAGAACAGATTAAGCCGTCAGGATTTCAAAACGTCACAATTATTGGGATTTCGCGTGAAGAGACAAACCGCACATACATGGTTGCCATCGAGACACGTCATTATGTAATGAATTGTTTAAGGATTATTATTCCTGCATTAATGAGAAATTAAGAAGGGAAAGACAAAAGGCTAGTCGGGATTCAAAACAATTAAAATATTTCCGCCAAAATGAATTATACTTGGCAAAAATATTTTCAGGGGGTATTGTTATATGTATATCTTGTTGAATGTACACGTCACCAACCGGTAAGACAATCCTTTAAAAAGATCACCAAATGGGCATCCGAGCTGGCAATTAGAAGACAACATCCAAGACATCACTAAGGAATAAGAACCCGAGTAAGTCCGAACACGAGTACTCGGCACATTATGTTGTACTCGGGACAACATAAGAAACCAGAGTAAAGAAGTTCAACATATGATTCGCATACGTGGGTAAGCCCGAGAATCATACTCCAATACACAAAACATCAGTGTTAAAAAGAGTTTCTAGAAGGATAAAACACCAAATAGGAAACAAATCCCAAATTAGGCAACAACTCTACTATTCTAGAAGACTACATGCCAATAAAGAAATAAGTTCTAAACAGACTATGCCACCAGAATCCTGTTAAGATTCAAACTCGATCTTCACAAGGTCTCCGAAATAGGAAAGGAGATAAAGACGACTTCAAAAAGCAACCAGTCTTAATTAAAATACAATTCATTTTTCTTACTTGTACAATAAGGATTAGGGTTCTATGCATATATAAATAGGCTCATAATCTCATTGTAAAAGGGAGAGAACGGCATAGAGAAACAACTCAAAAAAAGTAATCACTGCAAAAGATAGGCAAGAGAGATTGAGTGATGTAATTCTTTATTTAAAAAGTGGATTTGGCTTGGTTGTACATTCAACCACCCGTGGATGTTTCTCCAATCATCGGAGTTTTACCACGTAAACTCGTGTCATAATAATTTCGATTGCATTCTCTTTCTCTTTTGACAGGTAATAACCAAACCCAACGTTGTTGACTTTCTCATCCATCGAGAAATTGACGTTAACAATTTAATATTTTATTTGAAAGAAATTTAAGAAATTTAAAATGTAATATTAAAAAACTTTTAAGGGTAAAATTGAACATGCATATATTTTTTCGGTTTATACTATCCGGTTTTCGGGTGGGACGGATCCACCATACGGTGCAATCAGCCCTGTCCACACCCCGACTAATCCGGACTCGCACCGGGTCGGCCCACTTAAGGGGTAAAGTGCTCCCAATGTATGTAACTCTGCTCACAAGGGGGGTTGAACCCACGACTAGTGGTGTAAAAATGGGCCGACCGGTGACAGGCCGGTCCGGCCTGCCCAGGAAGTTCATGGGCCGTGCTGGGAACGGCCCGTGAAGGAAGAGGGCCAGGCCACGTGCCGGGCCACTGGGAGGAAGCTCGGCAGGGCGGCCCGCCTGGCACGCCAGATTGGCGTGCCAGGCCTGTCGGACCGATCAGCCGGTCCGTTCGGCCCAATTTATTTTATTTTATTTTTTCAAAAATCCTCCAACGGCTAGAATTTTTTTCTAGCCGTTGGAGGATTTTTTTTTTACCAAAACCCCCCCTAAAATCTTTTAAATTACATTTTGACCCACAAATCAAATTTTTCTATAAATACTTCCATCCATTTCATTTTCCATTAACTCTCTCTATCATTCTTTCAATCTCTCATTCTCTCAAATCTCAATCTCTAATATATTCTCCAATTCTCTAAAAATTTTCATTCAATTTGGTTATTACTATCTCTACAAAATTCTCTACATTTTCCACCAACACACCAAATTTTAAAGGTACAATTTTGTTATTACTTTTGGTCTAACATATTCTCATAGTAAATTTATATGTTTATGTTTAGATTTGAGTTACTTAATGAAAACATTATCTATTTAGTTAGTTACTTTATCAATTTTTGGGCTTTAATGTTAATATTATTTGTTTAGTTTATTAAGATTTTTAAGTTTAGTAGTAATTTTAATATTTGTTATTAATAAATTTAGAAAGTTAATTTGTATTACTGAAATTATTTTTGTAATAAGTAAATGATGAATGTTAAGTGTAGTAATTACGTTTGATATTGTTTTTTTCATAAATTATAGTTTTTCATTTGTAGATTATGTTAGTAAATTTAAGAGTAGTGGTTCAAATCATCAATTTTATATTAGTATATTATGTTAGTAAATTTATCAATTTTATTTGTAGTAGTGAACTAGTGAATTAAAAAAATTTTGTTAGTAGATTATGATTTTTTTGTTTATTTAATTTGTTTTTTAAGTAAGTTAATTATTGTAAGTGTCGTATTAGTTATAGTAATTATTGTTAGTAAATTAAGATTACTGTTAGTAAATATTGATTTTTAATTTGACTATTAACTACTATAGTGCCCATATTTTTATTCAGATAATGGATCCTAACCAGTAGCCTTATTTTCCGGACGGTTTGAATATGCTCAACGATGAATTTGATATTTTAGAACCGACCCATACTCAAGCGGGACCTTCTGGTTCCGACGTTACACCAACATCACGTCCTAGAAAATTAACATCAGATGCCTGGCAATGTTTCAACATAGTCCAAATGACACTCCCAAACGGGACGTCTGGCCTCAGAGCTAAATGTAAGTTTTACCATAAGGATTATGCTACAAGTACGGGGGGAACCAGATATTTGAGATGGCATATGCATAAATGTATGCCTGCACATGGACAGGTAGACAATACAACCCATACAACTTCAACGGCACCCAGACAGATCCGTTACGACGTGGCAGTTCGACGCCATGCACGCTAGAGAGTGCTTGGCACGATACATTGCACAAACTGATCAACCGATCAGTATTGGTGAGAGTCCATTTTTTAAAGAATTAATCATATCTGCATATAACCCCCAATATGAACCTGTTTCTAGAACCACCACTAGAAATGATTTGATACGATTGTTTGAAACCCAAAGGGATGACTTAGTTGCAGAAATACATCATTTAAGTGTCTCTGTTGCATTAACTTTTGATATTTGGAATGCATGTTCCAAACAGGACTATTTATGTGTCACGGGACACTATTTAGATTCTGATTGGAGGATAACAAAAAGAATTTTTGGTTTTCATCCTATGGATTTTGCACATCCGCAGAAAACATTTTTAATGTCATAATGGAAGTTTTAGAAACTTATGAAATCACGCATCGCATTCTTTCAATCACATTTGATAATGCATCTGCAAATACTAGCTCTATTGCATTGTTTGTTGCAAGAAATATCCTGTAAGATGGAGGTTATTTCTTTCATCAATAGTGTGCATGCCATATTATAAATTTAGTTGTACAGGCTGGTTTAAAGCAGGTAAGCGACCAAATAGATCGCATCAGAGATGCCATTTCTTGGATTTGCAGTTCTAATCCTAGATTCAGTGAATTCAAGAGACATTGTAAATTAAACGGTCTCAAACCCTGACGATTCCAAACTGATATGCCGGTAAGGTGGAACTCTACTTATTTAATGTTGCAAAATTGTTTGGAATATGATACAACCATTACATGTTTTTATAACATGAAATTGACCGAAACAGGACAACTTAGTCTAAAATTACTTACCACTGATGATTGGTATGTGGCAAAGATTTTTGTTCAATTTTTAAAGATTTTTTACAATGCCACTGTAACTCTTTCTGGGGTATATTACCCCACATCTTCCCAGGCAATTCATCAGATAGTGGAAATGTCTGAACTGTTAAACAGTTTTAGAGAATATGAACATCTAGGCGCTGCAGTTGTTGTCATGAAGACAAAGTTGAAAAAATATTGGGCTAACATTCCCCTATTTTATGCCATTCCCTTATTTTATGCCTTAAGTGCTATAATAGATCCCATGGTTAAATTATCTGGTTTAGAAGTTTTGCTTGAGTTTATTGGTATTAATTTCTCAATAGATTATTCAAAACAAATTACTGACATTCGAACCAAGTTGTTCGAGATTTTTCGTATTTATGAGACCAGGTTTGACAACATTGACATCCCCCAATCAACACGACCGGAGACAGAGCCGAAGCAAACAAGTTGGAGCCTTCTGAAACGACGAAAAAAAGACAAATCAGCAAGTACTTCTTCAGGGCAAAGATCTAGCACATCTTCTTGTACCGAACTTATTAGTTACCTTGAAGCACAGTTCGATGCTGTTGAAGACAAGGAAGAGTTTGATTTGTTGTTATGGTGGAAGAC
Source organism: Dipteronia dyeriana (assembly GCA_032871835.1). NCBI lineage: Eukaryota > Viridiplantae > Streptophyta > Magnoliopsida > Sapindales > Sapindaceae > Dipteronia > Dipteronia dyeriana. The sequence goes on along the minus strand of CM065303.1, from coordinate 49,818,053 downwards.
CTATACGTACAGGTATTTAGTTCTGTCACACTTAGCACGTGACGTACTGGTTATTCCAGTGTCAACGGTGTCTTCAGAACAAGCTTTCAGCACCAGTTGTCGCATAATTGAACCAAGAAGAAGCTGTTTGTCTCCAGAGATGGTGGAGGTATTAACATGCCTTCGAGATTGGGAGCTTGCTAACAAAAGGTTACAAAATCTAACTGTAGATAAAGAACTTAATCTAAATTTCGACAATCTATATATTGATGACCCTTCAGGTAGTGGCTAGGGCCAGAACTAGGTTATACTTTTACATATGTATTTATTATTTACTTGTAAGTTGTAAAACGGTTGCACTCTTTTTCCCTTACCAAGTTTTTATCCCACTGGGTTTTTCTTGGTAAGTTTTTTAATGAGTCAATCATGTAGATATGTATTACTGAATTCCATAAGTGAAAAATAAATAAATAATTAAAAAATTGTTCGTTCTCTTTATTCATTTCAAATCCTAATAATTGTTCGTTCTCTTCATTCATTTTAAATTCTAAACCCTTAACCATAAACTATAAATCCTAAACCCTATACCCTAAATCCAAAAAAACGTAATTTGGAAAAAAAAAATGGACCAAAAAACTAACCCGCCAGACCAGGCCCGCCAGGCCAGCTAGAGGGGCCCTGCGGGCCGGCCTGACACGGCACGCAGGCACGGCCCGCCTGAGGCAGGTTGGCGTGCCGTGCAGGGCCTGCTTCTCCGAAAACAGGCCAGGCCGGGCGGGGCCGGGACACCGTCACGTGCCAGGCTCAGCCAGGCCTGTTTCCAGAAATGGACTGGCCAGGCCGTGCCTAATGGGCCGGGCCAGTCCATTTTTACACCACTACCCACGACCTTACTTAAGGGATGAGAGTATCGAACCACTCACACTAACACATGATTGATATATTTAGTTATAATTGATAGTTAGTAATTTGGTCAAATAGACTAAAGTAATCTATTATATATATAAAAGATTAGAATTGCTAATATGAGAAAGATATTTAAATAGGCGACAATTTAAAAAAAACATCAGGGACTATAGTGAAATTACCCCATTGATGGATTGTCGTGGTCGACAGCATTGAAAATGGTTGCTTGTCTCACTGAAAAATAGAATCTTTATTCTTTACACGAAAATGGCAACTTCCCTTCAATTCCAAATTCAATCCGATATTCGCTTTGCCTCCTCCTCGCTCCTCCGCTTCTTCGCCCCCAACAACCCACTTCTCCCCCCGTCATGCGCCGCGGCTGCGCGTCGTCTTCCCTCGCGGTTGTCTCGGGTGCTTGCATTTTCCACCACCGACGACGCGACCAAGCCGGTCGTCAGGAGGGAGGTCTCCGAGAAACCGCCGATATGTACGGCCGACGAGCTCCACTACGTCTCCGTCTCCGACTCCGATTGGCGTCTCGCTCTCTGGCGCTACAATCCTCCCCCTCAGGTCCCGTCACTTTTATTTTTTTGGTTAAATTTTCAATTTTTATATAATTTTTTAATGAAATTTTTGAATTGTATTGATAGGCTCCGATGAGGAATCACCCGCTTTTGTTGTTATCTGGAGTTGGAACTAATGCTATCGGATACGATCTCTCTCATGGAGTATGTGCTCTTATTTTCCTATATCAATTAATTTAATAGAATTATTAGATAATTTGCCAATATAAATTATAAAGCCAATAAATTTATATGTTTTTTTTAGAATTGTATGTTTGTTAGTTGTTTGTTAATGTTGATAAGCTAAAAGAAGCAATTTTGAAATTAGTATTGTGAATGTGAGGAACATTAGGGTTTCGAAGTTATTGTTACGACTTACGAGTTTGTTTTAGTCAGATGATGAATAATGTGATTCCATGTTTGGTTATAGAGATTTTGGTTTTTATAGCTGCCTGTATGTTAAATTTTAGTAATTCATGTTCTATGGTTGCAGTCTTCATTTGCGCGATACATGTCTGGCCAGGGGTTTGACACTTGGATACTTGAAGTTCGAGGTGCTGGGTTGAGTTTGCAAGGATCAAATATGAAAGAAGTTGAGCGGTCCACTCAGGCTGTATCAGAGCAGATGGAAGCTGTTGCTGAGAGTGCAAGTGATAGGGTTTATTCTAAAGAACAGCAGCTGGCTGATGATGTTTCTGGTGCATTGTCAGTTTCAGAGGTTTCTCCTGTCATGGAAGAACCGACGGGGTTAGCAACAGTATGGGATAAATCGAAGCTGGTCACAAAGTTGACAGAAACTTTTATACGTTTGTCAGAAAGACTCTCTGGATTTCTTAGCGATGGTCAATCAAAAAAAATGTCGGCTAAATTGGTTGATCAAATATCAAAACTTTTAGAAGATTCTCAGTTATCTGAACGATTTAATGAAATAAGGGGAAAACTTTTGAGCTTGCTGGAAACAAGGCAAAATTCAGTTATTGCAAGCCAAATCAGGGATCTAAGTCAAAGACTTGTAAATATTATTGAAGAAAGTCAACAGTCTGTTTCACCTCAGTTGTTTGACTTGCAAGAGCGTCTTGTTTCAACGATAGAAGATTTTCAGAAACAACTTGACTTGATTGTGAAGTATGATTGGGATTTTGATCATTACTTGGAAGAAGATGTTCCTGCTGCGGTGAGGTGACATTTTATCTTGCTGGAAGGCTGTATATCATATGGTGTATCGTTTTAGTTTCTCTGGTCTAATGTTACATTTTCAATTAGAACTGAATATATCATTTTTCTTGTTTCATGTTATTGACTCTTCTCAATTTGAATTAAAGGTCTTCAATTTTGTTGATGTAGATGGATTATATAACAGCACAAACCAAGCCAAAGGATGGTAAGCTGCTTGCAATCGGACACTCCATGGGAGGTATCTTGCTTTATGCAAGGCTGTCAAGATGTGGTAAGATACCATGCAATGTGGCATATTTCTTATGATCCTTTCTCATTATAGTATATAAAAGACGTACTTGTACTTCTTATGACACGTAAAGCATGCATATGCACTCTCAGTAATTACCAGGATGCCTTCAAACTAGTCGATGTTACTGTATCAGATGCAAGGAATTTGTGCCTACGGTTAAATGTTTGCATTATACTTCATCATGGTGTGTTTTTAGGGACATATAGAAGTTATTGCCCATTATTTGACTCATGAACATGATGTAATGACAGTCCAATAGCATGTTGTCAATACTTTTCATATATGGAAGGGCACAGGTTAACAACCATAAATATATTATAAATGGAATGTATTTTTTGTCTCAATCAATGCAATAAATGTATTTATGTAATAAATGCAGGGCACAGGTTAACAACCATAAATATATTATAAATGGAATGTATTTTTTGTCTCAATCAATGCAATAAATGTATTTATGTAATAAATGCTTTCCATTTATGGCATATTTAATTGTTAACCTATGCCCTAAGGGCTCATGTTAACACCACCCTTCATATATTTATTGTCTTTGTTGTACTTAAGGTATATCTTTGTAGGATAGGTTATGGATCTGTTAATTCTAGATGTTTGATATGAGGAGAAACATATTGGCTCCTAAAATTTGGCGACAAATGTATTTTTTTGAGTGTTCTGGCAATTGCTGTTGCTTCTGTATGTAGTTTTCAACTTGTTTATTCTCTCCTAAATGGTAGACTGGAACATCTCAAACCATGTCTGTGTAATGGGCATAATTTGTTGAATGTTTCTTAGATCTTGCCTATTAGTGCTTTACTCTAAAATATACTAATATTACTGCATTATATAAAACAGTTGGCCTTTTTTTATAACTTTTCATTCCTACCAAGTCTAAGATGAAATATTTCTTCAACTTGTTCGTTTTGATTTTCTATCTTATCTGCTTGTTGGTCTACTTTAAAATTTTCTTTTTCAGTCACCCACTCAACCATCCCTCTTAACATAAGATTTTCTTTGTTGACATTAATCTATCGTGTTCCATCTCATAAGGTTTTGAAGGAAAAGAATCTAGACTGGCAGCTGTTGTTACCTTGGCATCATCATTGGACTACACTACTTCAAAATCGACACTCAAATTACTCTTACCCCTGGTAAATGGATGAGTAATGCATTGTTGTGTGCACCAATTCAACATTGATTTGAGTTTGGGAACTGTTTACATGTAATATTTTTTGAAGAAATAGCCTTTACTAAGAAAGTAATATCTAGTTATTTTTTTATACAGGCTGATCCTGCACAGGCTTTAAATGTCCCTGTTGTTCCACTAGGGGCATTATTATCAGCTGCTTATCCTCTGTCATCTAGTCCTCCTTATGTCTTCTCTTGGCTTAATAGTCTGATATCAGCAGAGGACATGATGCATCCAGAGTTGTTGAAAAAGCTCGTCTTGAACAACTTCTGTAAGTATGGATGTGTTTCCATGTTGACATGACACTTAAGATCACAGCTATGTGAAATATGGATACCATTAATATCAGCCATTAGGGTAACAACCAAATTTAGTATTAGCAATTACTTTATCACAATTAATATCAAACTTAATATTCTGTATGTTTTCTGAGTGCTTTAGTATTAACAATTACTTTATCGATTGTCACAACCAAATTTAACTCTCCCCCCATCCGATAATGGTACTTACTGATTCTGTTCATGCATATGACTTGATTATGATATGGCAGGTACCATACCGGCCAAACTTATTCTGCAGCTTACAACAGCTTTTCGAGAGGGTGGGCTATGTGATAGGAGTGGTAAATTTTTCTACAAGGATCATCTACATAAAGGCAATTTGCCAATCTTAGCTATTGCAGGAGATGAAGATCTAATTTGCCCACCAGAAGCTGTAGAGGGTACGCTTTGACTTTTGCCTAAGATGTTATATACACAAGCAAATAAAACTTGTATTTTTGGCAAACTTATACATTCTTAACTTTTTGATTGCCATGATTTGAACCAGAAACTGCTAAGCTCCTTCCTGAAAATTTGGTTACTTATAAAGTTTTTGGTGAACCTGGGGGTCCACATTACGCACACTATGATCTGGTTGGAGGACGATCGGTATGGATTTCTTTCTTCCTCCAAAATAAACTCTGGAAGAGTTCATCTGATTGTTAATTGCACAGATATCATATTTCTTATGTCCCTTTCTAAATGCAGGCAGTGGAGCAGGTGTATCCTTGCATAATCGAATTTCTTACTCGTCACGACTCCACATCATGATCTATAGACTGTAAACCTTCATTCCCACCACAGCAAAAACTTGGTATCCAACGGGCTTGCTTTATCTTGGCTATGCATATCCTCCTTTTCAGCCATTTATACCACTCAAAAGTCACAGTAAATCTGTGCATTCATCTCTTGTAATGCTGCTCTGATGAAGCATTAGGGTGAAGAAACTGCAAAAGTCAAGTGTTGTACTGTAAAACCAAGACAACGATAAAGGGAAGAGAAAACTGAAGGTAAAAAATCAGTGAACAAGGAAAATACTTTGTCAATATCAATATTGTGAAATTGTTGCTGGATCAAAGTCAAATGTTTTTATAGAACCTTGCTTGGAAATTTTTGTTATTGATTGTACAAAGGCTATAACTTATCCAAAGGTTTACCATTCTTTTTTTTTTTCGTTTTGGTTTGTCAATAGATATAGAAATTGTTGGCTATATAACACTATTTGTTTTAACTGGTGGGGTGAGATCAGCAGCCAAATTTGTTTAGACAATTTTTTACACAAGTTGTAAATTTCGGTTGTTGACATTGCAGTGAGGGATTTTGATTGGAGATGTTCTTTTCAATTATACTGCCAACCAAGCAAGATGGGTCATCTTGTCCGGTTTCAAGCTTGTTGGCTTCAAATATTTTCTCTTGAATTTGAAGTGTTTCTTTTATTGTCACCGCTCTGCTTCTGCATTGGTTGGGTCTCTCTCTCTCTCTCTCTCTCTCTCTCTCTGTGTGTGTTCGGGCGATTAGGTTAATTGAACCAGATAATTCTGAGAATCTGAGAGCTTTATCATCAACAAACCACAACTCCACTGCTTGAATGGTACAAGTTTATCATTAATTTCATGCTTGGATGTAGTAAGATTTATCAGGTGCTTCATGCCCGACGGCCAATTTGTAACATTTCAAATTCAGTTGTCTTTTAGCGATTTATAAATTGGCTATTTGATCAGAATATCATACCAATAACTGCACCTAATGGAGACTAGACATTTAGAGGACTATGTGAGTCTGTTGTGATTGAGTATGCATTTCTTCAGTTAAAAGTTGTGATTGAGTATGCATTTCTTTTTTGGTCCAAAATAACACTTGGGAGAGTTCTCATCTGATTATCGTTTAATAGCAAAGATATCATTTTTCTTCGTTTTCAAATTGCAGGCCATTGGAAAATGCTTTTTTCAATACTGGGAAAATATTGTTGGATCAAGATTAGATATAACGTTCACAGAATTTGGTATGGAAATTTGAGTTATTGGTTTTACAGAAAAGATAAAATCTATCCAATTTTTTTGTGCATCTTTTGAGTTGTCTTTGTATATTTACAAAGAATAATGCTAGTTCGTCCAAATATTTCTTTATATATAGGTGTTTTGTGAGTACAAGCCGTACAACAGATCCATAGTTTTTAAAGGTGTTAAAGTTATTAAGGCGTAAGGGTCCCCTGGAGCTCGAGGTGCAAGGCGAAAGGTGACTCTCCGGGGTGACATCAATAAAAAAGGCTTACTTCATTCAGTCGTGCCTGGTTTCGCCGTGTGCTCCTTGCTTGACTTAAGATGCATGCGTGCCTTTGACATCTATGAACTGATCTTATTTTAAGTTGACTGTACTGGATTGCCAACTTTATAATAAAGAGAATAACAATTCAATCTTTCAATCTAATCAATTAAATTGAGTTTGATAATGATTCAATCTAATCTAATCCAAATCATGGATTGATTTTTGTGAAATAACCTTTCATTGTTTTGCTCTGGCATGATTTTTTTTTTCTTTTTTGTAACCGTCATGACACTGGTTACTTCGATTTTTCTTTTTCTTTTTTGTAACCGTCATGACACTGGTTACTTCGATTTTTAAAATGTCTTTTTGATTAAGAATAAGGTGAGATTCGAACTCTCGTTATAAATATGAAAAGGAAAGTGTACAACCACTCAACTAAAAGTGAATATGTTAAAGATATCATTATCGATTTTTAAAGATATACTAAAAGTGAATAGGTTAAAGATATCATTATCGATTTTTAAAGATATAATATGAGATGATACTGATAACCATCAAAGCTTGGAGACTACCATTTTATTATCATGTTTGTGTGGAGAAAAGGAAAGGAAATAAATGTATGCATCTTAGCCTTTTGGATGTTCGGTTAAAGTACAGCCTCCTCTCTAAGGCAAAGAGGAGTGGGGTGATGTGTTTCATTCCAGCATATGTCTCCTCTGTCAGCAACACTCATTGTTGTTTACATGAGACCACCCAACTGAATTCTCTGACACTCACACTGACACTTTGCAAAAACATCACACTCTCACTTTCCATTCATTTCCCTTCTATAGGATCTTTTTATTTCCAATCTCCAAACAGATTTTGAAACTTAAGATATGATTTTCAAATTTTAGGATATACATTCATGCTCAAACAACACCACTTTTTTTTTTTTTTTTTTAATGTAGTGTTAACTGTTGAGAAGTAGATGGTTTTGGAATTGTAGGTTTTTGTAGTCAGTATAACAAGTAGTTCAATCTTCATTACACTTTAGTGGATGTCTACCTGAAAAGCAGAAGCAAATTGTACCAATGTTGGGTTGCAGGATCTAAACCAACTTTTTTTCAGAATCACTTTTGGCCATCCCTTGTTCTTCTGTTTTCTAGTAAATTGCTTGTACTTCACCATGTTGATAGTATCAGACTATCTATCACAAGACGATAAAAACAACCCATTAAATGATTGATGATGGGGAAGAAAATGCTATAACTTATCTTCCACATCTCAATGTCTCTTGGCCACCCACCTCATTTAACTTCTGATTTTTCCAGATTCACAATATAAATAAGTGCTTCTACTTATAATACATCATACAATACAGACATTTCTGCCTTAGCCGACAACTTTGGCTCAATTTGTTCGATTTTCTCTATATTTTTCAATGGATTCAAATACTTCAGGATTCCTTCTAAACCCTTCAGCCCTTCACTCTGTTTACTACCAGGCCAAGGAAGATGATGGATTTATCGATCTCGGACTCAGCCTCAGAACTTTGCAACCTGAATCCTATCATCCTTCAGGACATAGTATGCTTTTATATTATTTATCATTTTTTTTCTTCTTAATTTTATGGTTTTATCTTGATTTTTCAATGTGTGTATCAATGGTAGGCCTGGAAGGATACGGAGACCCGATAGAATGGCCACAGACTAATTTACAGCTAAAAAATTCGAGCAGAGGATGCGAAGGACAAGCACCTGAAGATGGCGACAATGAGGCAGAGGGGGTCCAGAGCAAAGAGAGGTCGGTTTATGTGAAGGTTAACATGGATGGAGTTACGGTTGGGCGCAAAATTTGCATACTTGATCATCAGGGTTACTCGACCCTGGCTCGAACACTGGAAGACATGTTTGGTAGGTAGAAAAAAAAACCTAAGGAGCTTCAGATTTTTCTTTTATCATTTTTCAGGAATGAATGACAGAATTTTATGAATATTTTTTTTCTTTTTTGTTTTAGGGAGACAATCTGAATCCGGGTTGAGCTTGTTCCAGGCAGGTTCTGAGTTTTCCCTGTTTTATAAAGACGCAGAGGAGAATTGGAGGCCTGCTGGTGACGTGCCCTGGAAGTAAGCTTTCAAATCCTGTAAAACAACTACGTGATTCATGGATGACATTTTTTTTTCCTTGTATGCATCAGATACCATTGTTGATCTAGTTAATTTTGACAGCGAATTCGTAGAGAGTGTGAAGCGACTAAGGATTGCGCGGAACTGACATTGAAGATCTTTAGTCCCAGACCCAATTGATCAACTTCGATTTCGATTTATAGTTACTGTCTAGTATGTTCTGAAGCAGCTCTGAGGACTGACTTGACTTAGAATGTGAAACTAAAATTGCAAGTTTTGTGGAATCAAAATGACAATTGGTATTAGTTGTGTCGTGCATTTTCTTACTTTGTTCTTGCTATTATCTGATTAGCTCTGCAGAATTTCTCAACTCTAGTAAAAGATGAAACATTTGGTTCGATTGGATTTGAATCTAAAACCAGTTTTCATTTACAATTCTGAACAAGTTCAGCATCTAAAAATAAGAAGAAGAAAAAAATCGTAGAAAATGTTCAAAGTCTTATATTTACTTAACTAAAACTTCATATCAGAAGAGAATCCTTGTCCTGATGAATCCTTGATTCATCCAACAGAATCATACTATGTATATATTAAATATACACATAGTTTGATTCAATTATATAGATGTATAATTTAATTTTACTCCATAATTGTACTTAATCTTACCTATATTATAGGTAGTTATAATAAATTCTCTAATTAGGATCTAAAAAAAAGTTCAGGATCTTTGTTTTGTAAGTTTGTAACATTACGGTACCAACTCAGTAACCGTTACAAAACTAGGTTTTGAATTATTATTTTTTTCAAAACCATTATGAATAGAGAAATATTCTATTAAGTAGTAACTCTAAGTAATTAAATAATTAGACACAACTTACACAGACTACTAACCATACAAAGCTTGTATAGCTGTATCAAAAGAGAATCCTTGTCCTGGACACGTTGAAGTGTTCATTACGTGACCTTGCATATTTCAATCTTAAGCAATTATAAATATTGGGTTGATTTTGTGGGTTTAAACGGACAAAAATGCCCATAAACCTAACTTTAACATTATGAGGATTTTAGTTTTTTTTTTTTAAAAAAAAACATTAGAATTTTTTTTTGTCGATTATAATATTTTGATGTTATTAAAACTTAACTTATTGACGTACACAAAATCAAATGAAAAAAAGGGGTTATTTATACACATTTTCACTTTCAATCGCATATTGGAGATTGTATAACAGGGCTATTAAGAATAATCGTGATTGAATATGGTGAAGATAATTTATAAGTGGGTCAACAGATTATTCTTAATAGCCCTGTTATACAATACAAAACAATACACACATGCTGCTTGTTACATTTAATAAAAAGACTTATTATTGGTTAAAAGCATTATTTATTCGATGATGAGACAGACATGCCTGCCTCAGTGCCTCAACATGTTTAAGTTGTGAATTCCCAGAATTTTATATTTACCTCGAAAATCCAAGTTCCCGCGCATTTTGGCCTCTCAGATTGGGCTGAAAATGGAAGACAAGAACGGTGGTAATGCCAGCTAGTAAGTTAGTAGATAAATAGAGACCAAATACATTCAGACAAAAAGATGTGTTAAAAGTCAAGAAACCAGACAAATGAATCTGTAATTTACTCCATCAGACAGCTAAGTATGTAGTTTCACATAGATTGCCTACTTTTGAGTTTTGATTTACTAGAGTCAAGGAGTCCCACTTCCTAATTTTGTGCTGCATAATTAGTTAGAGATCTTCAATACGTTAGAAAAGTGAAAAAACATGTATAAGGGCCATTTCGGGTCAAATAGGTTAAGACCGAACACGACTCATAAAAACAGATTAGTTGGATTGCGTTGTGTACACTGTATAATAAATTGGTTCCGTTTAGCTAATCATATCGTGTCGAGTAAAAAAATTAATAAACGTATCGTGTCGGGTTGGGTCAGCCAACCCAAGAGCCCTATAATTTTTTTTATTACTTTTTTTTTTTTGTATCGAGGATCTTGGAGGACCTGGATTTCGTTCTGGCACCTATCCCCTTATCCTCCCAGAACTGCATGATTCACCATGGCCGGTATATTGGAAGCAGGCCCCTAACTGCGTGACCCATTGTGGCCTGTTTAGGCATGCCCACGGTTCCGGCCGATTTCGATTCCGGTTCCGTAGGTTCCGGTCCGGTTCCTTTTTTGTTTTTTTTTTTACATTTTAGCATAAGAAATATATATATATATATATAATTTTTTTTTTTTTTCTGGAACTAGAACCGAACCGCCGGTTCCAAGGTGGTTTTTTTTTGGAGGAGAACCGAAACCGAAACCGAACCTTCAGCCCCACGATTACGATTACGGTTACGATTCCGGAACCGGTTCCACGGTTACGGTTACGGTTCCGGAACCGGTTCCACGGTTACGGTTACGGTTCCGGAACCGGTTCCACGGTTACGGTTACGGTTCCGGAACCGGTTCCGGAACCGGTTCCACGGTTATGGTTACGGTTCTAGAACCGGTTCCACGGTTCCGGTTACGGTTCAGTTCACACGGTTACGGTTCGGTTCCACGATTCGAACCGAACCGTGGCCATGTCTGCATGTTTGTTGGATTCGAGGAGTAGGACAGAAAAGAAACCTCTGTCCACACCTCTGACCCCACAAGGCTATAAATGGGTATATCAGAACTCATCCTGTCTTGATAGGATTCGAACCGCTAAAGTTAACCCCATTTGACATTTTGACATCATATCCGTAAAGCAGGTCTATGAAAAAAATAATTAAAGGATTATAACAAAGTTTCAGACAAAATTTTGAAAGTTTTTTAACAAAAGCTGAAATCTTAAGAATTTGCATATAATTAGATTATATTCTTTATACTCAACAGATTCAATTTAATGTATACCATTTCCTATATGTATATTGTTTTGACATGAGACAAATGGCTGTCACCTTCTCTTTATATCAGGTAAAGTATATATTATAAGATATGCTGAGAATAAAAATAGGTTTAGACTTTAGATGTGACAAATTTGCGTGAAAACCACCCAAAGATGTTAAGGATATGTAGCATCTGAAAAGCATGAAATATTATGTCATATCAGAAATGTATGTGGACAAATTCTGTACCAAGTGGAAAGATGATTAAATCCATATACCAGTAACCAGATTATCTTAAAAACCAGCACTTCTACAATAATTCGATCTTCAATCTTTAGAAGTGACACACAACAAACACAAATCTTCCAATTCAAAGTAGGATCGATTGCATTCATACCATTATAACTTATTAATTTGATGAATTTCTAATATGCACACCGTTGGATGGCCTTAATAAAGTTATAGTATTGATAACATAAAAAAGAACATGTTTTAGTTCCATGATAGTTTATATATACCATTTAAGTTGACATCGATTTGAATCTAAAACATTTGATTCTAAACATTTTCGGACCAAACGAACACTCTGACAGTCATATTAAATTTTGATGTGAAACATTTTTAGACCGATCAAACACTCTTACCGTCATTAAATTTGGCCGTAAATAGTTCCATGGTAGGTAACCTTCTGACAATTATAAGTGCGGAATCCTACAAGATTTTTCATGTGGAACTCCGACACTGTAGCATTATAAAGTAAAATCTCTCATCTATGGAAAGTTACACTAGAGTGAAAACCTCCTAGTTAACCTTCGAGATGGATTGCAGGGCCAACGATCAGTCATAACTACTAAGGAAATACTATGTTCTTCAATCATGTGAGAAGGAAATGTTTGTTTTTGAGTCGAGAACAAACAAACATATACTTGATTAATTAACTGACCAACAAAAACAAAAGATCACAAAAGCTCTGCAATAAGAGCAAGAAGAAGACATCCTTTCACATGCATATATATACTAACAAGAAGTTACAGACAGCATACATGCTTTTATGGCAGACCTATAGCTACTACATTCATCTACCACTTGTGCAATAACATAAGAAGATAAATCCTACAACAAATAATCAAAAAGATTAACAAATTTCTTACATTGAAAAACTTGCATCATTTCTGTCTTCACTCAAGTTGTGATTGTGCACAGTTCGTGTTTTATTGTTGTTCAATCACCAGAAATGACCAATCTCTCCAAAGCGTATGAGATATGCCTCATTGTAGGTCTCCGTTCAGGGCTGCTGTGAACGCAAGCCATTGCAACCTTTAGAACTGCGATAATCTCTTCTTCTTTGTCAGCATCTGGAGCTAGATATGGGTCTAAAACATCAGCAAGCGGCTTCTTCTCTTCAATGCAGAGCTGAATCCAGTGAACTAGATCCATTTCTGAGGATCCCACATGGACAACTGGGTTTCTTCCTGTGATCATTTCTAGTAAGATGACCCCGTACGAGTAAATATCCCATTTCTGTGATGGTTTCACTACTTTGAGTGCTTCAGGAGCCTGATAGTAAGACCCCCGCAAATTACTTGATGCATTAGTTGTCACAACTTCTGATGATACACTCTTCTGTAGTCTCTCTTGCGGTTTCTCTGCAGGCATTCGATTCGATTGCAGCGTTGGGGATCCTCCAGCAATATTAGCAAGGCGTCCAAGTCCAAAGTCAGATATGTGTGGTTCCATGTTTTGTCCAAGCAGAATATTACTTGGCTTCAAATCTCCATGGACATACTTTTTGGGGCTAAATTCATGCAGATACGCCAGGCCCTTTGCAACACCTTTCATGATTTTCAACCTAACTGACCACGATAGTGGTGTTAACGTTACCATTCCTGGCCTCCCTGATGACAATAAGAAACAATTGAAACAATCAACACACTCATGAACAGACCATCATCAACCAAAACCAATCTAAGAAACCAAATTTTATATATATATATATCACTAATAGTATCAACAACAAGAGCTTGAGTTTCGCAAAACATACCATGAAGTGAAATGGTTAGGCTTCCATTCGGTATGTAATCATAGATGAGTAGTTTCTCATCAACAGACCAGTAATAGGCTCTGAGAGTTACGATATTCGGATGCCTTAGCTTTCCAATTGCTTCTACTTCTGTCTGGAACTCCTTGAACCTTTGTGAGCCACCTTCACCCAATCTTCTCACAGCTAAGGTTAGTCCATCTTCGAGCACAACCTTGTAGACAATCCCGATCCCACTCTTCCCTAGAACAAAAGCCGAAGCCTTAAGCAGCTCATCCAAATCGAAAGCCACTTGTGTATCCAGTGGCACAAGATCATATTGCTCCACATTCTCAGATAGAGTCTCGGATTCGTCTTTCCTGAAGCAAAAACACTCCTTACTTCCTCCCTTCCTTCCTCCTTTCTCAAAACCATAACCGCTCTCATCTTTACTGTTGCTACACGGACAAACCTTTGAATAACAATAAGAAAACAACAACCCAACAAGGCAAATTCCAATTACATCACTCACTATGATAGCAACCACAGCACCCTTACTCAGTCCTCTTCCCTTCCTGCTCTTCCCACCCTCACTCTCTGGGGGCGGGTAATTACTAGGCAGAAACGGATACGAGGTAGGCGAATTGGCTCCTGGAACATCAGAAGAACAAGGATCCTTCAATGGAGGTCCACAGAGCCCAGGGTTTCCAATAAATGCAGTTGGTCCTCTATTCATTAGAGCACCATTTTGGGGTATTGGACCACTCAAATTGTTATAAGTTAGATCAATATACACCTTCTCAGGAAGATTACCTAGACTAGCAGGAATTGAACCAGTAAAAAAATTATGAGAAAAATCAACAGTTCCTTGCAAACTAGATAAATTTCCCATGTTACTAGGAATTGAACCATTGAATTTATTGAATGAAAGATCAAGTTTCTCAAGTGAAACCAAACCAGTACCAAACACATCTGGCAAGGCACCAGTGAAATTATTCTGACTAAGATCAAGGGTTTTCAGTCTCTTACACTGCAAAATTGATTCTGGCAATGACCCATTAAAGAAATTCTGAGACAAATCCAGAGTTTGAAGATAACTGAGCTTGCCAATCTCATTTGGCAGAGACCCAGTAAATGAATTCCCATAAAGGACCAAGCTTTGAAGTCCCTGAGCTTCAAGAAGCTCAACAGGCAAGTTCCCAGAAAACTTATTGTTCCTCAAATTTACATGGCGAAGATCAGAGAGAGAGCCTAGAGAAGAAGGAAGAAACCCAAAAAGTTTCTTCTTTGGAATGCTAACGGAGACAACTCTCTGGTCTTTGCATGTGACACCATTCCATAAACAAGGGTTTTCATCAGAGGAGTTCCAGTTGCTCAGTGCCCCATCTGGATCCTTATAAATCGACTGCTTTAGTGACAAAAGAGCATACCCCTCACCATTCAAAGAGTCCACAAGGAGTAGTACATTACAGTTGCAGATAAGAAGAAGAAGAAGAGCCAAGGAGAGTAAAGCATGCATCTTTTTCAACAACAACAAAAAAGTGACCGTTGGAAAGAAAATTAGTGAAATGTACAGAGTTGAGAAGAAAGAACTCACCTTTCTGCACCAGAAAACCAGGTGATCATATTCATGGCTAGTAGAGAGAGAGAGAGAGAGCTTGAAGAGAGCAACAATGGAGGGCAGAGCGAGAGAGAGAGAGTGAGTGAGTGTGTGAAAGCTGTTAAAGTGATGTAGAAAATAGAGAGAGAGAAAGGTAAAGGAGACTGCAGCAGTCAGCTCAGCTAGCAAGGCACTGCATTGGAAAGATAATTTGGTTAAAAAAAAAGAAGGGTTAATAGCACCACTGTCCCTCAATTATACATAAAATCGCATGTCATCCCTTGAAGTTTTTTTCTTAAGCATTAAATTTTTTGAACTTTCATTTATCGGAAATGGTCAATAAGAGTGAAGCAGACGTCATGAAAAATTACATTTACATATATTTAATATATGAATAATTATATTAAAACTGAAAAAAATATAATAATATTATATAAACACCCTTGGATCTGTTTGATTAATGTCTAAAAAAATAAAAATATTAATAATATTAATTATTTATAAATAAATAAATAAATAATAATAATAAACTTTAATGTTATTATTATTATTATTATTAAAGTTTAATAATAATAATAATAATAATAATAATAATAATAACAATCTCTTCTCTCTTTCTCCAAACTCTAATCTCTACTCTTCTCTCTCCTTAATCTCTTCTTCTCAAATATGTTGCCTCCAATCCCACTCTTTTCCCCAAAACCCGATTCGTCTTTCTCTACCACTGCCACCACATCATGACCTTTCATCTCCCCTTATTTTTTTATTTAAATATATATATATATATATATATATATATATATATATATATATATATATATATCCAGTGAAGAGCATCCTAACCATTTCACATTTTTTTACGGAAAAGTTGACAGAGTGACTACTTTTGACAATACGTGAAATTAGTAGACGTTTTACATTATTATTAATATTATTAATATTATTAAAGTTTATTATTATTATTATTATTATTATTATTATTACTATTGTTGTTATTATTATTATTATTATTGTTAAAATATTATTATTTATTATTTTTTAATATTAATCAAATAGATCAAAAGGTGTTTGTATGATATTATTATGTTTTTTCAATTTTAATATAATTATTTATATAATTAGGATATATAAATGTAATTTTATTTTTACATCCGTTTTAATTCTATCGGTTATTACTAATAAATAAAAATTCATAAGGTTTTATGGGAAGAAATTTTTTTAACAGGTAATATATGATTTTAGGTGTAATCTGAAGGATATCGGTGCTATTAACCTAAAAAGGAACCGAGAAAAAGAGAAGGTTGGTGAGACAAGAATCTGTATTTATGTTTTTAAACAGTGAACAATTAATAAACAATTTCTCGTTATATTTTTGTGAGAATATGATTTGATGGAGGCATCCTTATTGGCACTTCAATGGACCCTTCTAGTCAGTGGTGGGATATTGTTTGATTGGTTCGATGATTCATTAAGGAGTACTTACATCCATGGATTAGGTTTTGATATCAGAATTACAACAAATGATTGTATTACTGTGTTCTCTCAAACTTTTTTTTTTCAATCCGACATTCATCGAGGTCAAGGCAGTTCGTTCGATGCGAGGACATCGTAACAATAACACGGAATGGAAGGTGCACATGATCATATATGTACGCATTAGTGCCGTAAAGATGGATCAGGTTAATGGATTAGGTTCAAGGGGATCGGTCTGTCCGGCCTACCAAGCATCTTGGGCCGGACCAGGTTCGGTCTGTGGAGGGAGCGTGTCTGCTCAAGCCCGGGACGAAGGCATGCCACATGCTGAACTGTCGGCCAACCATGGCACGCCACTCCGACGAGCTAAGCCCAACGGGTAACACGCTGTTCCGTTCCACAGTTCGGCCGTTTGGACCGCCGGTTTTATTTATTAAAAACCCCTCCAACGATGAAAATTCAACCGTTTGAGGTAAAAAAATTGTTAAAAAAACCCCTAAACTCTTCTATTTTATATTTTGACCTAAAGTTCTATTTTTTCTATAAATACCTCCATTCATTCCATTTTTCAATCACTTTCTCTCATTTTCTCATTCTGTCATTCTCTCAATCTCTCTCCATTCTCTAAATCTCTATACATTTTTATTCAATTTCATTGTTACTCTCTCTCTCTTTCTACACATTTTGTAATAGTATTATATTAATTTCATATTATATATCTATCTATTATTCTCTTCATTTTCCACCGACACACCAAACTTTTAAGGTGCATTTGTCTTTAAATGTTATTATTTTTTTATGTTAGTAAATTTATAATGTTATCTAAGCACTTTAGTTAATATTTTTAATATTTATGCTTAGTTAGTAAATTAATTTTAATTTTTTAGTAGTTAGTCAATCATTATTATGTTTACCTTTGTAGTAGTGAATATATATATATATATATTGTGTTTGCAAATTAAGCATTATATGTGTAGTAGTTAATTTTAATATTCGTGTAGTAGTAAGTTAAATTTTTTAAAGTGTAGTAGTTAATGTAAATATATTTTGTTAGTAAATTATGATTTATAAGTGTAACAGTTTATTTAAATATATTTTGTTAGTAAATTATGATTTTATAATTGTAGTAGTTAATTTAAATATATTTTGTTAATAAATTAAACAATTTCATTTGTAGTAGTTTATTTGAATATATTTTGTTAGTAAATTATGATTTTTATGTGTAGAAGTTAATTTTAACATTTTTAAGTTAGTAAATGAATATAATAGTAACATTTTTAACTAATGAGTTCATATATGTATTTCATGAAATGAATCCTACCTAGTAGCTTTTTTCACCGGACGGTTTGAACATACTGAACGATGATTTTGATCTTCCAGTACTGACAGAAACACAAACATGACCTTTCGGTTCCTCCACTACACAAACATCACGTCTCAAAAAGTTTACATCAAATGTTTGGCAGTGTTTTGACGCTACTGTCAGACGGGACGACCGACCCCAAAGTAAAATGTAAGTTTTGTGTTAAGGACTATTTCACAAGTAAGAATAGAACCGGTCATTTGAGAATGCATATGCTCGAATGCATGCATGATCAAGATAAAAAAAAATGTAATGAAAATTACATTTACATAATTGAATTGTGAAAATTATATTATGTATTTTAATTATGTATTTTCCCTAAACCGTAAGTCCTAAACCCAAAATTCTTAAAAAAATGAATGCAAGAAAAAAAAAAATTGGGTCTGACCCATGGGCCCGCCACACTACCCTGAGGCCTGATCCGGTCCAGCACTCCGGCACTGCCCGTCGGAGGTAGACCCACGTGCCGTGTCGGACCCAGATTTTTGAAAACGTACCGGACCAAGTTCAGCCTGCACGCCGACACGGCACGGACTAGGCCCGACCCGTTTTTAAAAACGGGTCCAGGTATTCCGGACCATTTGGGCCGGACCGGTCCATTTTTGCAGCATTAGTGTACATTATATACATTTTAGAGGTGTATTCAATTTAGATTTGATTGGAATTTGTAACATTTTAAAAGCCTTGTTGTATTCAATTAAGATTTGTAAGGAGTCTATATAAATTTGAAGTATTCGATCTGTATTTTAAAGAATTCCAATAAAATTCAGATCTATTTAATTTAGACTTTTAAAATGTCTAAGCAGATCTAAGTGTATTTAAAAAGTGATTAACTTTGCATATTTGGTTTAAGGATGGAATATGATGGATTTTAAAATTAGATTTATGAACAAAAGGCCTATAACAAATCTTGTCTAAACCTGACCGGTTTAAATGGATTTGACTTTTATGATATATTGAAATTATCAAAAATATATATAATCAATTTTACATAAAATTATTAAATTAGTGTATACTTTAAAACATGCTTAGTAAAAAAAATTATACATATTAAGGTATCAAAAAAATTTAACGAGATAAGATTAATTCGATGATATGTCCCTCACATTTACACTTTTGTAGTTGTGAATTTGAGTCATCTCCCTCCCAAAAAACCCAAAACTTATTATAATTGTAAAAAAAAAAATCGAAAACTCTGGTCAGGATCTGGATAAAAATCTGCATAACGATGGTCACCATATAATCTCCCACTAAACACAATATACAGGAATTAATGTGGTGATAAATGATAATCTTATTTATTAAGGGAGGCGTCTAAAAAGCATTTCTGGTTAAATTTTGGCAAGAACTTTCCACACTACGAGATCAGACGGCCAGGATTGAAACACATAGATAGAATAAGATAAAATGGAGTGTGATGATGATCCCACATTAGCTCTCAACCGTCGAGGAGACATGTTATGATTATGGTCATTTTTTTATCATATATAAACTGTAAATCATTGAAAAAGAATTCATAGAAATTTTCCATTTGATGGAATCTTGAATGTCTTTTATCAGACCAAACCGGACCAACATGCCAGATTTGACCTTAAAGTACTGTAGTTAATTAGCAACATCACAATTTAATTAGTGGTCCTTTAATTTTCTAATAAGTAATTAATGGCCGGGTCTTAAAATACAGCAAAGTTTGGGAGCTGTTGCACCTTGATTTTTCGATAATATAGACATGTAATTAAATTGATGTAATATAAGTATATATATATATATATATACATATATATATTAATATATAATAAAGAATTTAAAACATCTCTAGACAATATCCATATATAAATTATTAAAGAAAAGTTAAAGAGTAACGAAAAAACAACAAAGTATTGAAAAGAAGCACAGATCACACTACCAAAAAGAAAAAGAAAGCTAAAGAAAACAAAAATACTTTCAACTCATACATTCATTGTCAACCAAAGATGAATAGAACAGGGGACATAGACATCTGCAACCAGATTCCCTTCATTAAAAACATGAGAAACCTGAATATATATACGAAACTTTTTTCTTTAGTACGTATCGATAAATATATATCAATATTTTACATATAAATCATCAAATTCAATTGTTTTGATTTAATTTATATATATTTATCCGTATTTATCTATAATATATTTATACGTACACAATGATTATTTTATATCGTACCAAACAAAAAAAACACTATATATTATATTATGATTGGAATGTGAGGGTTTGAACCCTGTAGTAGAGCTCCATTATCTCCGAATCAAATGACCTAAGCAATCAAATTTGTTTTTCAGTATCTAAAATTCTTTAGTGCAGAAAAAATCATTGATTATTAGTTTGTAAAAACACAAGTATTTTACTTATGAATCGGTATTATTTTAAAAGGTAGTTTCAAACAAATTAAATCAATCGCTTCTATAATTATATTCTAAATTGTTTTGTTTATGATAGGCAAGTATTAAAAAATAAAAAATATAACTGTTTTTTTTCAGTTATTTTAAAATATTTCTAACAAAATATGTTTTAACATTGCCCCAAGGCTCCAATATAATTCCCTTTTTTTAACTACCCAATATAATTATTTTAACAGAAAAAAAATACTCAAAAACACTTTTCTAAATTAGTGGATTAAAATACCATATAATTGGATTAATTACAATATATGGACATGATTTTATAAGTTTCCAAAATCATAATATAAGGACATGATATTATTAGTTCCTTATATGTGGGTCATTGAATTTAAAAGATGTTTTGAAAAGTATATACAATCAAGTCAAAGCATTTAAAATATGTGGTCCACATATAAGGAACTGATATATCTTATATCGGTTCGAATTAATAATAGAATATATATATATATATATATATTTGTTTAATAACCTGGGAAATTGAATATGCATGAATTAACATTAAAAAGTAAGTAGGTAAATTTGATTTGGCTACACATCTAACAAAATTTTACAAATTAAAATTAATTGAATCATTTATCATCGTAATACTCGAAAGTATTTTATTTTAAAAAAAGGTATTCAAATGTATTTTGATATACTTAAAAATATTTAGTGGATTTTGCTCATCTACTAAGCTTCTTCTCTACTTGGAACATCTCCGTTGCTACAATAGATTGTGAAAATACATACTACATAGGGCAAATAGATAATGTGTTCAAATAAGTCTCTTTAAAATACTATAGTTACTCAATGTCAAACTGATACGACAAAAAAAAAAAACAAATTACACAAAACTCTTTTGAAGTTTGCTCTTTTACTTATATAAATAACTTTATTGATAAATAACATTCACCTCCCACTACAATTAATCAAAGTTAGGGGTGAGAACCAACCCGATCCAACCCGACTAGATTAGGCTGGATTGCTTTTAAGATTGGGTTGGGTTAATAAAATATAACCCAACCCAACCCGACAACCCGACATTAATAATAAAAAATACATTAAATATTTTTATCTATTATTAGATCTATTATGAAATCTCATTTTTTTAAATATGTAAAAAATTTACTCATGCACCATTGATAATATTATAAATGATAAATATAAATACATATTTTTAAATATTTTATACCATAAATATATAATACATTTATTAAAACATGCAACTATATTGTCTTCATCTTTTGCGTTAATTGACACATCCTTAATTATACTTTAAATTATCTTAGGATTTGATTAGGAATTTGGTAGAAAAAAGTCTAATAATTGTATATAAACTCAAACTATTATGTTAGTTGAAGTAAATAATATATTATCCAACTACAAGATGTTCGATGAAACAATTATATTTGTAAAATTGATAGGAGGTTTAGATAAAGACTTTCAAAGTTGGATAAATTGTTATATTTTTATTTTTTTAAATTATGCAATAGATATTTAAACAATTTATATTTTATGTTGTGATTTGATTTTAATGCTTTTAAGAAATTTAAACTTTATGTGATATATGTGATATGATATTATGGTGAAAATTTATTTTAAATTTGAATTTTGATATAACAAAATTTAAATTTAAATGTTTTTTTTATTGAGCTTAAAAAACCCAACCCGATCAACCCGATCAACCCGATCAACCGAACCCAACCCAACCCGACAAATATTGGGTTGGGTTAAATTTTACATTGGATTGGACAAATTTCAACCCAATCCAACCCAACCCAACCCGAAAACGCCCACCCCTAGTCAAAGTTATCAAATTAAATCGTAGACCAATTTTAACTATCAAAATTAATGATAGTTTAGTCATTTGAAGCATTATATATATATAAACGAAATAAATATTTTAAATTGTAGTTTTTTAAAAGGTATTTTAAAATGAAGGTTAAGTGAAAAAAAAACTGTTTTTAAAATTAATAATTTTTTTAAAAGAAAAATAGAATTAATTGAAAATTAAGAATAAAAAAAAACATACTTTTTCATTAAAAACGGACGGTCTAAACTAATTGAAAAGATATTCAAATTATAAAAAATCTTAATTTCTTTAACAGTTCGTCAGTTCCACCAACAACACAAATCATAATCTCTTCCTAATTTGTTCATTCTCCTCCATAAGAGATTGAGCCAAATTGTTTTTTCCAAAATAGAGTTAGTTCGTCGGTTCGTCTGTTCTACCAACAACACAAATCACAATCCTTTTCTAATTTGGTGCAATCCATTAAAAAACAAATTAAAAAGCTCAATGTCTATTTATAAATAACAAAAATAAATCCCAAAGAAATAGATTTTTTTTTAATAAATAGAAAAACAATTTAAAAAAAAAATAAAACTAATTATGAAGGAATTGTGATTTGTGTTGTTAGTGAAACTGGTTCAATCTGGTTCAATCTCTCATGGAGTATATTAAATCATAATCTAATTAGGAAGAGATTATGATTTGTGTTGTTGGTGGAATTAATGAATTGTAAAAGGTATTAAGATTTTTTTTTTTATTTTTTTATTTGAATTTCTTTTAAATTAGAAGGGACTATCCGATTTTTTAATGAAAAAATTCATTTTTTAATTCTTAATTTTCAAATAATTTTATTTTTCTGTAAAAAGAAAACTTAATTTTTAAAAACAATTTTTTTCCCACTTAATCTAAATACTTTAATAAAGAATCTTCATTTTAAAATGTTTATTCAATTATATATATATATATATATATATATATATATATATATATATACAATACTTCCAATGACTAAACTATCCTTAGTTTTGATATTCAAAATTGATCAACGGTTTAATTTGATTAACTTTGACTAACGGTAAAAGAGATGAGTGTCAATTATCAATAAAGTTGTTTATATGTGTAAAAGAACAAACCTAAGGAGAGTTTGGTGTAATTAGTTCTTTTAGATTTTTGGTGAATCAATGATATTTTTATCTTTTATTATTTTTTAATGGTCAACTCTCACACTTAACGGTTAATCTCTAATGACAAGGAATGTGAATGTCAATGTCAATAAACGGTAAAGTTAATTCCGCGTGTAAAAGAATAAACGTTAGGAGAGTTTGGTGTAATTTGTTCAAAAAAATTATAGACACCGTCAAGTGAACTATCTACTTTCAGAAGCGCTAAAAAAAAAAAGTTAATATTTTAAACAGAAATAAGCAAGTAATTCTCTCGATATTGTTAACATATCAGCATTTATTGAAATATAATCTAATTTTTTATTGGAGATGCTTTTCGATTTGCTAAGATCCCATCTTTCAGCTATTTTTCAATCCGTTTTCGTTTTTTTTTTTTAAAACTATTTTAAAAATGTTTCGTTAATCGTTTTTTATTTTATTTTATTTAAAAAAAAACCGGTAGTTAAAGTGAAAAACACGAATTTTGTTCTTTTTTTTTTTTAAATTAACATTAATTTTTTTTTAAATATCATTTTATCTAAAAAAACGTGAAAGTCTTCATCGTCATCGTTCATCGGGTAATATCTTCCCTTCTTCTACTTCCTTCGTCATCATCATTCATCAGGTCTCCTCTTCCCTTCTTTATCGTCTTTTATCCTTCGCCGCTCGCCGCCGGTCATCTGCTTCACTGCTCGCCGCCGATTATCTGCTTCACTGCTCGCAACCGTCGATTTCTTTTCTCTTTTTACTTTCTTTTTCTTCTTCTTCGACAATTTTGGTATCACTGTTCCTCTTCTGGTTCTTCGATCTGCTATTCCCTGGACTTTCTTCTTCATCTTCAGCTTCTCCTTCTTACCATGAGACTCCAATGAAAGAACAGATCTTCTTCTTCTTTGCTCCCCCAACGCCGATTGAATTCAAGAACAAACAAAACCATTCACAGTTTTTTCCACAAATTGAAATTTTTAGGTTTTGATTTGTGAGTTTTCGAAATTTTGATTTGGGTTTTGGATTATAGAAACTAATTGAAGTTCGTCGATTGTTTGGTTGGAGATTGATACGGTGTTGTATGCAATTCCAACCATTCACGGTTGTTCTTTCTTGATGTTGCTCTGATCGGGTCTGATGGCTCTGTTTTGCTGGGATGTTGTTTTTCTAGTTTTGTTTGCTTTTGCTTTTAGGTATGTTTCTTTGGGTTTGTTTGCTCGTTACTTTTTTTGTTGTGGTTGTTGGTGCTCTCTGACTTTTGTTGGTTCTGATGTGTCCCTTGCTTGCCTTTTGGCTTAATAAAATTTTACCTATTCAAAAAAAAATAATTCCAACCATTCACGGTGTTGTATGCAGTTCTTGCAATTTCAACAATGTGTCTCAAACCAGTGGAGGAGTTCAAGCATAACTCATATGAACTAGATCTTCAAAAAAATATACTAGTTAAAAGGAAAAGGCACCGGATCCAAATCGGAAAAAAAAAATCACCTATTTTTTTCCCAACTGGAAGACTTTATTTTTTTTAATAAAAAATTAATATTTATTTCTCAATTATATAAACTATTGAATCACTTTTTATTCAAATTAAAAAAATAATAAGAAAATTACGTTTTTTTTAATCTTTTTCGATTAACCTACCAGACACGTTTTATTCGTTTTCATTTTTAAAATTCAGCTTTTACCGTATGCTACCAGAAGCGTTTTTGAATTTCGAAATTGAAACCAAAATACCATTTTCATTTTTCTTTTTCTTTTCGAAAAACAGTAAACGAAAAACGTTTACACGACGGACTCTTAGATTTTAAAAATCTGATACCACGTATAAATTGAAGTATTTAATGCTGTAGATTTAGATAAAGGGACGAAAACTTAAATAACATTTTTTTGGATGGTTATTGTGTAAATAACACCACATTAATAAGTCTTGTTTTAATAGCACTAAAGATTAGTTTCGGGCTAAAATACCCACAATTTAATTAGGGCAACAGTCATCTGAATTTATCTTTATGTTTTACTTTTATCTTTCTCTCCTCTATTTTGGCTGCTTCAACTTTTCAAACAAACAGCCGTGGACCACCTCCAGCGACAACGACAACGACAACGACAACGACAACGACATCATCAACTGCAAACTGCGACGACAACCGGAAGACTTCAACGGCAACAGGAAGACTTCGACGGCAACCGGAAGACTTCGACGGCAACCGGAAGACTTCGACGAACAGTACGGCATCGACAAGCAAACGTGAGCAGTTGGACGACAACCGTAACACTCAGACCGCTAGATCTCATCGATTGAGGTATTTTTGTTTGGGTTTAGTTTTGAATTGTGATATTGTTGATTTTTCGATATGTATTTCATTTTTGATGATTTCGATTTAGTATTTTCGTTTGGGTTTTGTTATCAAATGTGATATTGTTGATTTATTTTGTTTTTTTGTTGATTTCGATTTTGGTTGTTATGAATCTGATTTCAATGGTGATGTTTTGTTGTTTGAATATGAATGGTGGTGTTATCGATTTAGTTTGTTATCGATTTTGTTTTGGTTTTGTTGTTGTTTTCAGTGGAGAAGACATTATTCGTTTGGGTTTGAATATGTATGGTGGTGTTATCAATTTCGATTTAGTTTGTTGATTTTGATTTCAGTGGGTTTTGTTGTTGATTTCAGTGGAGAAGATAATGAACAAGTAGTTGTGGTGTTGGTGGGTTAGGGTTTTCAATTTCGATTAAGAGAATGAGAAGATAATGAACAATAGCTATTCAATTAGGGATTAATGGTATAACTTCGTGACTTACTGGTATATATTCTAGACTTAATTGTGTTTATTCAAGACTTATTTAACATGTACTCTGGACTGTAATTGATGTGGATTCGTGACTTAATTCATGTTTACTCGAGACTTATTACGTCTTTATGTGACACTTAATGGTGTCTTTATGTAAGACTTATTTCGTCTTAATTTGAGACACAATGATGCCTTAATTCATGTATATTCGAGAGTTAATTATTTATAGTCTAGACTTAGTGATATATATATATTCGTGACTTAATTGTGTTTATTAGAGACTTATTTATCATGTTTTTTGGACTATAGTTGATGTTTACTAGAGACTTAATTCGTCTTTATGTGAGACTTATTGGAGTCTTTATGTAAGACTTATTTTGTCTAAATTTGAGACTTAATGATATCTTAATTCATGTATATTCGAGAGTTAATGGTTTATAGTCTAGACTTAGTGATATTATATATATATATATATATATATATTCGTGAGTTAATGGTATATATTCTAGACTTAACTGTGTTTATTCGGGACTTATTAAACATGTTTTCTGGACTGTAATTGATGTGGATTCATAACTTAATTCATATTTACTCGAGACTCATTTTGTCTTTATGTGACTTAAGGATAACTTAAGTCAAGTATAATCGTGTCTTAATGGTGTATAGTCGCGACTTAATGGTTTATATTCGAGACTTATTTAACATGTATTTTGGACTGTAATTGATGTGCGTTAGTGACTTATTTCATGTTTACTCGAGGCTTATTTCGTCTTTATATGATACTTAATGGTTTCTTTATGTAAGACTTATTTCGTCTTTATGTGAGGCTTAATGATGACTTAAGTCATGTATATTCATGAGTTAATAGTGTATATGGTTTATATTCGAGACTTAATTGTTTATATTCGAGACTTACTGGTGTATATGTATATATTTTTCAAGAAATTTGATTCATTGAAGACTTATCTTGTGATGTGTAGTGATGCATGCATGTTTTGTTTGTTACATCATATATGCAGATGGTGAAGTTGAAGAAGCTACTGAAAACTCCCGAGTCGGATTGGTATAAAGGGACAATTACTCGCCACAATCACATCGAAATTCTTAAAGTAATAGACGATGCACTTTCCGGTATAGATGATAGGGGGTCCAAAAGCAGAGGTTCATGGACTCATGTTTTGGACATTTCTTACGTATGCATTGAACCATGCATTTTTCTGGGACAGTTGTGCATCGCTTGCTGTTACAGGAGATACATCACGATGGCAGCCCAGATGAGATGCGGTTCTTGCTGGGAAATGTGAGTGTCCGTTTTTTAAAAATTGAGTTTTGTCTAATAACAGGGTTGAAGTTTGGAATCGTACCTGACAAGTCAGAATATATGGAGGTGGAGAATGGCATACACCAAAGGTGCTTTGGTGGTCGGAATGAAATAAAGATTGAGGAATTGAAGGAAAGGGTACAACAAGGTCAATGGACAGAGCAGTTTGACGTTGTGAAACTGTGTTTGTTGTTATTGCTTCATGTATTTTTGATTGGAGGGGATGAGAGAGGTAGCGTGCCTATATGGCAGGTGCGGCTTGTAGACAACTTGGACGGATTTGATGTGTTCCCATGGGGTTGCCTTGTCTACAGTTACTCTATATATGGATTCAAGACTGCGTTGTCCGATCGGAGAGGGCAATTTGAACAGAGACTGAGGATCAAAGGAAAAGATAAGCACCCAAAAGAGAAGTACAACATCTGGGGGTTTTCATACACTTTATTAGTGAGGCTTACAATATAATATCATTATATGAAACATTTTATTTAAAATTTTTACTTATCTATTATTATATTTTGTAACAATTTTGTATTACTTGAATGTTGTAGATATTTGCGCTAGAAGTCATTCCGGCATTGGCTAAGGAATTCACCACGTGTCGTAACGTTGACCCATTTCCACGCATTTTGAAGTGGGAATTCATGAGGCGACTTCGACCAGACAAAGTCAAAAAGATTATTAAGGATAGGGTAACTTGTTTCTAACCTATTTATTGGATATTATCATTTATAAAAAAATTTAGGGTTGTGCTTATTTGTATCTCTTATTTGATTCTTGAATGAATTTTAAATCAATTTAGATGTTTGCAGAACCAGAAATCACCCCTACGAATCAGAAGGTTGGTAAGTGGTACTATGAGGGGGTACAAAATGTTGAGGATTTGTACCCGGCTCCCGGTGCATTAAATAATATGCTAGATGAGAATGATGTCCATGAAGGCGGTTGTAGCACAAACAATCATACAGCTGAACAAACTAGACCCACCAGCACTGCTGAGCCTAGTGGGATTGTGGGTGTAGCCGACATTCCTACCCCTCCACGTAGACGTTTCAGAGCAAGAACTATAGGAGGGGGAGTAGACCATGCAGTGTCACCGTCTATTGTCTAAGAGGTACGTATTCATAAGGTCTTGAGGTTTGTTTTTTCTGTTTTTTGCATTATTTTGTTAATGTTTATTTCAGGGACCACCTAGAGTTCGTGCACATCAATTTGAGTCAGTGATGCAATTGTTCCAAGAGTTACGGGAGGAGTTTATGGATTTTGAGTCACGTATACATGATCGACTGGAGATAGTCTTAGATGAGCTTCGAGACAGCGACCGACGTAGAGAGGAACAACATGCTGAGATGATGCACATCGTTCGTACATATAGGCACATCGATGACCAACACCATACTCCTCTGGCTGGCTCACTATCCATGCCCCAACAAGCTCAGTCTGATCCTCTATGTATGGACTATGATCATCTATTGGATTCTGCAGTGATCAGACAACAGACTGTTGAGGTCCAAGATCATCCACTAATGGCCCAACAGACTCTAAAGGTTTAGGATCCTCAACTGATGGCTCAAAAGGCTCAGGATATAGTGAGGAGTACAAATATGAATTTTAGACCAGTACGGTTATGGAAATGGGGTTGGCAGTTGACAACTCCATATACTGATCCGTGTAGGCCTCAGAGGGCTAGGTCGGCATCCTATAAATTCAAGCCGGATGAACCGGTTGATGCGGAAATGTTGGCGGAGTACTTAAAATTTAAAGAGGACCCAACTGGGAGGTAATTCTAAGATAATATTATTTAACATATATGTTTACATGGACTTATACATATTCTAACTATTTGTTTGTTAACAGACGCGATGTAGACTTACAAGTCATAGTTGATGTCCCTTGGTTCATTCAGTTCGAGTCCAACAACACCGATTTGGAAGACACGGTATGAATTATATTGTGAGATTACATTGTCAAATAGTTATGTTTATTTTATTATAATTATATTTTATGTCTATTTTCTTACAGCATTTGGAAGCCTATTTGAAGATAGTAAGGAAGCGTTAGCGCATGTTCCCAGAAGTGTACCAGCAGAACGTCAACATCATAGATCCATATCTTTACGTAAGTACATAGTATTTATAATACTAAATTTATAAAATATATTCAATTGTAACTTTGTTCAGATTAAATTGCAGTCTTACATGGTAAATTGGTGGGAGAAATTGATGTCTGCTGGAACAAGGGATAAACCTTTTCTAGAATGGTCAGTGTTGTCCTACAAGTGGACCGACGAACAATTTGCATGGGCAAGAGGGAACAACGAAGATGGTTGTCGTCCGTGGAAGGAGGTTGATACGGTATGATATGGAAAGCAATTATTTATTTGTTTTACCTTGAACTACTCACATTGTTTTTTAACTCTTATGTCTGTGTTGGATCCAGCTCTTGATTCCTATAAATGCTGGAGGCGAACATTTGTTAATGGCTAGAGTGAAGCTAACACTTCGATCCATCCGTCTGTATGATCCATGGCAGCATGAGGTTTAATACGAAATCCATTGCATGTGCATGTCTTTTCCAATAGATTTACTGTCCACTGGTCTCCTTGTAGCTTCACTAGAAATATGTTCCAATCAACATGACTCACGATCATATGATTACACTTGGCAATTCGCTCCAAAATCTATGCATGTGCAACGTTAGTGAGTTGTGATTGCATGTTTACTGCAGCTTGGTGACGACTGTAAAACCATTTCTGGAGCATGTTCCTAATAACCTCGGCCAATGCCATCACTAGTAATTTATGGGAAAATCGTAAGCATGAATTAAGACACTCAGCAACATTGGTTGTCATCATGGAAAATCTCCTCCGTGGACAATAGACACGTGACCATTTATGATGTCTGACTTCCAAGACATATTCATATGCGTTCTTATGCAGCTTCTGTAACTTTTCCATCTCCCGATCATAATCCACTTACCTGTATGCTCTGGCAGCCCGTTCAAATATCTTGACAACATCCTTTCTGTAGAACTTTTTCCTTACATTCTCGGAAAGGTGCCAAATACAACATACATGGGTTGCATTTGGGAAGACTTTCTGTATCACAACTTCAATGCTTGCATGTCGATCTGACACCAAAACCAAATCGTTGATATGCCCAAGAGCATCCTTTAATGTCTGTAGAAACCACTCCCATGAACTATTGTTTTCGGAATTCCCATAATCAAATGCTATAGGATATACTTGTTCATTTCCATCTTGTGTTGTGACGACAAACATTGTACCTAGGTATCTCCCCTTTAAATGTGTACTATCAACAGCAATAATAGGACACATACATCAACGGAAACCTTGAATTGAAGCTCCTAACGACATGAAAAAGAATAAAAACTTATTATCATTTGTGCATTGTATGTCCGTAATTGTACCATGGTTTAGTTGTTCCAAAACATAAGCAAAAGAAGGAAGCGACTAGAACGACTCCTCATGTGTTCCATATGTCAACGATAATGCATACTGCAATGAGGCGTGTGCCTTACTGTACAAGAGTTGGATGCCAAACATAGATTTTATATATGCAATTATGTCTCTACGACACATCATACGTCCGTCGTGACCTTGAAGTCTGTGAGCTATAATTTCACCAATGATGACTGCACTAGCTTACCGGTGCCGCCGGTGAACCTTTTCCAATGGCCAACTGTGCTTGTTTTAAAAACTTCGTATGTGAAAGTATGTCCCCTCGGACACTCTAACTGCTCTTAATTTCCAGGTACAATTTTCATGCTTGCAAACCAAATGTAAAACATATTTGTTAGACCGTTGCACTTTCCATTCATAATTCTCTCTCATCGCATGAATGCCTACTAGCCGTTTTAAATCCTTATTCCTTGGGAAAAATTTCCCCTTGTAAATCATAACATTAGGGATAACCCACGTTGTTGGATTGTTCGAACTAGAAATGTTAGGCTCTCTTTCCACACGTCTTCTTGAAGCATGATGTTGTTCAGGACCATAACCAATATCAAAACGGTCATCTAACTGCGGTTCCAAGTCACGGTTAAAATGAGGTATAGTATGAGGTGCATCAAGGTCAACTGCCTCGTACGAATCCTGAACAACATTATTATCAGATTGTCGTGTTTCTATAGGATTTTGATTGAATTGAATGTCATCACCCATGACATGTTCCTCTAATCTTCTTTCAATAAGTGTAACACACACTTTCGGAATTACCTTATCTTCCTCTAGGAGAAACTGAACGTCATCATCATCTGCTATCATAGTGCGACATGCACTGTCTGGACCAACTGATATTGATTCTACGCCAATTTCATATTTGTTGGGATCATGTTTGACAATGGCCTTCACACCCCCAGCAGCTCTTCGTATGTCAAATTCTTCTGAACATATACACATTTATTAACGGTGCCGATATATATTTGGCTTCCATCCGGTAGTTCATTCCATCGTCTATTATATGATATCAATATTCTAACTCGATCCATTATCCTACAAACAAATAACACTATCAAATTATTCACCACATGAAAACTAGTCCAAAATTAACATTAATGAGAAAATTCCAGTAAGTCTCAAATTAATGAAACTAAGTCTCGAAAAGATTATATATAAGTCTCGAATGCTATATAAATAAGTCTCGACAATTACATAATTAAATCTCGAAAATCATATACATAAGTCTTAGATGATATATAAATATGTTTCAAATGTTATATAAATAAGTCCCGCCAATTATATACTTAAGTCCCGAAAATAATATACTTAAGTCTCGAATGTCATATAAATATTTCTCGACAATTACATACTTACGTCCCGATTTTGATATAATAAGTCTCGATAATTAATTAATTAAGTCTAAAAAATATATAAATAAGTCTAGAAATGTTTATCAGTCTCGATTATGAAATAAAAAAGTCTATAAGATGATATAAATAAATCTCGAAAATAATGCAATTAAGTCTCGATTACATCAAATAAGTCTAGAAAAAACACAAATCACGTAGTTTTCCAGAAAACCAGATCGGAATGCAGAAACTAGATTGAAATGCAGAAAATCAGATCAAAATGCAAACCAGAAATGAAAAAAATGTGGGTGAACGAGTTTCTCAACTAATTTATGGATGAAATTTACCTTATCAACTCTTCAAATCATCCAAAGAAGGTTTTAATGGTTAGATCTACTCTTCAAAACGGGGCATTTATCAATTTTGAACAATGTTGGACGACCGAACAATCGAAGGAGAGGAAGAACGACTCAATGGAGACTGACTGAACTGTCTAATGTCTGTAAGAAGAGGCCTAATGTCTTCAAGATGAGATCTTCAAGAACGCCTAATGTCTATAAGAAGAGGCAAACAAAAAATAAATTTGTAAAAGTAATAAAAGTAAATAGAGGGACATTTTGGTTTGCATACACTTTTAGGTGCTAATAAAACTAGACTTATAAAAGTAGTGATAGTTGAACAACTTTCCTTTTAAAAAGTGCTATTTGGAGTCATTCCTTCTGATGTAAAATCTAAATTTTAATTTTCCCTTTTGTCACCTTAAATGGCATCCTTTTAACAAACCTAACAAAGTAACAATTTTGCTAAAGACAAAAGAAAAAGATTTTCTCTACGTTTTCACCCATCTCTTCTCCGTCGACTTCAGCCTAGAAAACTCATCCATCTGTTGATTCTCTTTAACCTATAAACCTCCACAGGATACGACTTGTGGTACACCCAATTCCTTTGTTCTCCGAACTTCACGTCTCTGCTTTGTCCAGTACTACTTTAGTTGAACAACAACATCTCTGAACCCGCCAGACATACATGACAGAACGACAGTGGTGGCAGTAGTAAAATCATGACAAAATCTTTGTACCCCCAAAACTCATTTTGATTTCATTTTTATTTCTAGAGAGAGATGAAACAAATCGACCCTGTTTGGATTTATAAGGTGATTGAAAAGAGAATCTATTTGTTGTGTGAAATCTGTCTGAAACTAAAAGAAATTCCTTATTTGCTCCAAAATAAAGATTTTGATTAAATTTTGGAATTAAATGATACTTGACTATGAGAAATCAGTTACAATTGAATTAAAAGAACAATTGAGCGTCGAACATCAATGACGAAAATGGAGTCAGGGATTAAGCGGCGACCTTTTGCAAAGTGAGAGAAGAAAAAAAATACATGATTTTATGTTACAGTTTGAGTATTAGCTGGCCGGGTAATACTACCGTATTTCCTAAAAAATTGTCCTAAAAATATGAACAATCCAATGTGATAGTTCAGTAAAAGAAATAATAAGAGAAAAAATATGGTCATTCATTAAATGAGCTAGACTGCCACATTGGATTGTACATATTGTTAGGACAATTTGTTGGGAAGAGTAGCATTTCCCTAGTTGACCTGTACAATCAACCTCTCTAAATTAATTAATAAGATCGGTTACACAGTAATTTAATAATTAACGGAGGTTATTAATTTATAGAACATATTATTTTTTTTCATGTATATTTGCTAATGCCACAACTTCTAAGTAGTTAGAAAGTTTTCATCATGCTAATTTAATATTATATATTTATTATTTGTAAGTTACCAATGAGCTCGATATACATCTCTAATAAAAAAATTTAAATACAAGAATGATACATATCTCCAATTAAAAAATAAATATGAGAAGATCAACAATAAGAAAATTTTAATTTTATAAAACCCATAATAGTGAAAGTTTGTTCTAAACTTCATCTTCCCCAGTTTTACCTAGTCATTTTTTTCCAAAATAAAACATTCTTCTTCGCTCAACAATGTTCAAAGATTGGAAATTTGTTTGCTCATAGCAAGTAATCCCTCCATCACACAGTCCACCCTTACCAAATGGGCAATGGAGCAATTTCAACTTTCAAAAGTCCCAACACAAGGAACCATCAGCAACATAAGGTACTTAGGTATACAATTTAAGATCACGACATACTACTTTAGATATATGTTTATTTAAGGAATGCGTTTTTTTTTATATATTTTGTATTAATTATTAGATAGCATAAATATTAAATTATAGCTATAGAACGTGGTCGATTTTATAAATTTTTATTAAATATCAGAGGTTATTAGTTATTGAAATATTAATTTAGAGATGTTAGACTGTATTTATTTGTTAAGAGAATAAACAAAAAGTAAACTAATTAACTAAATCCCAGCCTTCTACAACCACTTGTAAGTAGATCTCAGAAAGCTCAACGCATCTTGTGTTCGGTGGAGGATCTTTGTCCGTGTTTTAATAATAATTTCGTGTTATAGATATATTTAAATTTAATGCATCCACTTTTGCATTAGTGATAACACTTTCTATGTTTGTAGTGGGGGAGTTCAAAGTTCCACACTTCCACCAAATGTATTTATCAGCCTAGTGGATAGATTTCTCTCGGGTATCGTTGGATTAATTATTTAAATCACGTATATAATCTAGCAAGAACTGAATCATATATTTTTTTAAGAGGGATCAAATGAAAAAACGACCAAGTGTTGACCAACAAAAGAACCTAAATTATCCTTTTTTTCCTCTTCTATTTTTAGAGCTTATTTGGTTGGACTTTTGAAAAAATTCTATTGGTAAAAGATTTACGTGTAGTAGATCTATTAGAAATAGAGTTTTTTTTTAAAATATATATAATTATTTGGTTGATAGACTTTTTTAAAAAAAATATCTATTTTGAGAAGTAACTCCCCATGAACTTTTACTAGTAGAGTTTTAAACTCTACTAACCTCTATTCAATTAAAAATAGACATTCTTAAAAACCCAACCAAACGAGTACTTATAGACTAATTTGACGAAAAATGTAAAGTTATGTAAAATATAACTATGTTTCGTCATTTCTCAGGGACTAAATTGAAATCCCCCATGAAATGGGAGAAAATAAAAAAAATACCTTATAAAATTTGAGTTTTGTTTTTAATCTTGTGTAAAAGTTTAATCATTTATAACCACTTAAAGTTACATTGGTTCCCTTTGATTAAACGAACACTTCTTTCATTATCCAAAACAAACAACTATTTTTTTGTTTTATTTTAAATAAAACAAATTCACAAATCATGTTAAATAATTTCAACTTCAAAATAAAAATAAAAATTAATCGTATATGATAGTATACGTTTTATTTTACATTTAAAAAAACATATTTCATGTTTTTAAACATTTCACACACACACACACACACACACACACATATATATATGAAAATTTTTAAATCAGTACGCACTGATGTAATAATATAAGGACATTGAATGTG
Organism: Dipteronia dyeriana; assembly: GCA_032871835.1. Lineage (NCBI taxonomy): Eukaryota > Viridiplantae > Streptophyta > Magnoliopsida > Sapindales > Sapindaceae > Dipteronia > Dipteronia dyeriana. Next base: position 49,782,184 of record CM065303.1, on the reverse strand, counting down.
AATCACTCATTTTACATATTTTGCTTTGGTACGTATGCATTTGTCACACACACACACACACACACACACACACACACACACACACACACACACACACATATATATATATATATATATATATATATATATATATATATGAAAATTTTCAAATCAGTGTGCACTAATGTAATAATATAAGGACATTGAATGTGGGCCACTCATTTTACATATTTTACCTTGATATATATGTATTTCTCAAAATTCTTTTATAAATGAGTGACTCACAATAATTCCATCAGTACGTACTGATAGAATAAAGACCGGATATATATAGCATTGTCACGTTTTTTTAAACATATTTCACCTTTTGTAAATATTTGTCACGTATTGTACAAATATATTTCACATTTTAAAACATTTGTCACTTTTTGAAAAAAATATTTCTTATTTTGAAAAATTAGATATAAAACATTTACGAAAAAAAATCAATTTCTTGAATTTTTTCTTCTTCTGATTTTTCACCAAAACCTCTCACGATTGATCAATAAACACAAAATCTATCATTTTCCAGCACTAAACATGATTTTCATTAAAAAAATTATTTGATTTCATAGAAAATTGAAGAGAAAATGAAGAAAGAATAAAGGAGGAGGGAATAAGTAGGTTTATATGGGCCGAGAGATACTTCAATAAGAGTAATGCTAGATATCACATATAATATTACAACTCTTCCATCTCAACACATGCGGCAGTTGAAGTGTCAATTGGTGAGTGAATACATATTAATAATGAATTATCTCACTTAACTACGTATTCACTCACCAATTGACACCTCAACTACCACATATGTTGTGATGGGAAAATTGTAATCTTAGATGTGATATCTAACATTACTCTTTCAATAATTTTATTAGTATCGACCAAAATAAAATTTTACGGTATAATTAATTATCATTTATCTATCACAATTTTATGTGACGTCAAAAACAAATGTCATATAAAAACTCAGCCCCCGTCCTGCATCTGTTTTTCAACCTGTTTTCGTTTTTATTTTTCAAAAATGATTTTGAATTCGTATTCGTTAACCGTTTTTCATTTTATTTAAAAAAAAAAAACAAAATGAAAAACAAAATCCAAATCAACAATGAAATATTTAAAAAACACAAAACTCTTGTTTTTTTTTAAATAACAATTGTTTTTTTTTCTCCACTTTGAACGTAGGTCCCATCTTCTCTCATCTTCATTTCATTCTTTCTTTCTTTTGCTTTCCGATTCTCATATTCTCTCATCTTTGTCTGCTTCTTCTTTTTTCTTCTTTCTTCTCGTCTTTTGCCCTTTGTTTCTTCATCTGTTTCTTCTTTCTTCGTCTGTCTCTTCTTGATTTTTTTTCCTTTTGCTTTGGAGGAGTAGATCCATCGATCTACCCTTTATTTCCTTTCAAGTTTTTAAAAAATATATTTTTTTAAAGATTTTATATTTAATAAAAAATTAATATTTATTTACTAAAAATCTCCATTATTTGTGATGTGTTTTTTTGGAAGTAATTTATGGTGTTTGGTTTGCTAGGTTTGTTTTAAATGAATGTGTTTTATTTTGATTTTATGAGTTTGTTTTTTATGAATGGACAATGGTGTTTGATTTTCTGGATCTGTGTCGATTGTATGAGTTTGATTTTATGAAATTTCCAGATCTCACCAAATCTGAAAATTCACATATTTCTTCAAATCTGAAAGATTTTCAACTTATTAAGAAAAAATATTAAAAAATATATAATTTTGGATATTTTTCAATTAATCTACCATATGTTTTTTTTTTACGTTTTCATTTTCAGAATACATCTTTCAGTATATGCTACCAGACGCGTTTCGGATTTTGAAACTGAAACCAAAAGCATTTTTTTTTTAATTTTCATTTAAAAAAAGTCAACGAAAAATATTTACAAGACAACCCCTCATTTTTGGCAATTTTCACTATTTTTTTCATGTATTTTTATATGTTGGAAATACATGTTGTATGATATTATGATGATTATAAGTTATCGTGAAATAATAAGTATGGCGATAATATAACACTAAATTGACATGTGAACTATTGAAGTAACCATTTGTTAGGGTGTGGGATCGAGAAATGTGAGACCCACTTTAGTGTTTTGACTTTATCGCTTTATATGCTCGAAGAAAAAGATTTGCTTTTACTAGAAAACTATTAGTCTGTTAGGGGCTTCTTTCCAAATAAGATTAAAAGAAAAGGAGAGAAACATAAAAAGGAAGAAGTTGAGGGAATACTTGGGTTGTGGTGCTACAATCTACATATATGACAAACTAGTTCAACTATTTATGTTGAGTGCTGTCTTTGCTTCTCTCTCGCCTCTCGAAGTCATACAGTCAACTGTGTATTCACATTCTAGATACACTGACCTGTCCCTTTTTTTTCACATTATTTTTTTACTCGTTCATGTATTTACTATTTACTCGAAGTCATACATGTATTTCCTCATATTCATATTTACTCGAAATCATACATGTATTTACCCATAAGTCATACATGTATTTACTCATATTATATATATATATATATATATATATATATATATATATATATATATATATATATGTCCCTTTTTTTCACATTTTTTTTACTTGATCATGTATTTACTATTTGTTAATTCTATTAACGGAAATATGTCGGAACAGTGGTTAACTTTGAGACCTGTAATCACTTTCCTTAAGATCTTATTTGCACTCAGTCAAAGAGTTTGTTATGCGAATTACCTTCAGGATACAACAAAACCAGAATACTGCACTAAGCAACAGTAAAGTATTCTCAGAACACTCAAATATATGGAAACTGTATATTGTAAGAAAATAGAGAAATTATAGGAGAATAAGATATAGAGAAGAGAGTACAAAGTTAAAAGAATGATATGGTGTTTCTTTGATTTAGAACTCTAGAGTTCTATTGGTAATACACCATGCACACTTTCATATGAATTACAACTCTTTGTATATTTTTGTTTTAACGTTAAAGACCGATGGATTTAATTCTTTTACAACTCTCTTACAACTCTTAATTGCATCTGTTAAATTTTTAAGTTTAATTTCTAAGAGACATATCTCTCTAAATTTAACTATTATTCTCCAATAAATACAACACTTAATTAAAGACATAACTCTTTTATTAAAGACTCAAACTCATTATTTGTTTTTAAGAATCAACACGTTTCTTTATTGAAACATTATGTCTTTTTTACATTTCTCTTTAATATTAAAATCTATTTATATATATATATATATATATAACAATCTCCTACTATATTGTAATATAATAAATACAATTATACTAATATTCTCATTCATATATAAAGGTATCTTTCGATTTAAACCTTCACTTAGTGAGAGTATGTCAAAGTTTTAACAAAGACACATGTGTGCATAGCATTAAACAGAGTCTCCTTATGTTAAAACCAGAAATACCTCACACATGATTATACTTTATTTCTTTGAGATGTTTTTTATTTTATTTTTATTTAGCACTTATATGGCATTGTGCTCGATCCTGGTTTCATGACATTTACAAGATTAAACCTTCTAAACTCTTGTTAGAAGCGACACCACTTCTATGTCATATATGTGAAGTTTCATTTGTATGTCCCTACTACTTATAGACATCTCATTTATTTTAAACTTCATTCAGAGTCATAAATCTCATCCTTACAAACGTAGCAGTCATCACTAATCATCTAGAAATGGGCTCTTTATAAATACAGTATTTAACAATCACATAACAATAACTTGTTATTACCCATTAAACTTTAGACTAGTGTTGTTCTAGTATAAAGTTGGGTTCCCATTACTGGTGATTTATTAAAAAGGTTTCAGCCTCATTTCACTGGATGTACTACTAATTAAATCTCTCGATAGTCCTTTTGTCAAAGGGTCAGCCAAGTTGTTACTTGACTTCACTTATATGATGTTGATAACACCATCCATAATTAACTGTTTGACTTATTCATCTCTTAAGCTAATATATCTAGATTTCCTATTATATGTTTTATTATAAGCTTTAGATAAAGTAGCTTCACTATCACAAAACAAAGAAATATATGGTATTAGTTGTGGCCACAACTCTATATCAAATAACAATTTTTTCAACCATTCAGTTTCTTTGCCTGCCGCTGCTAGTGCGACTCCATTATAGAATGAGTAATACATGTTTGTTTCTTAAAAGCCCATGAAACAACACCTCCTCCAATAGTAAAAATCCAACAGCCTGTGGACTTATTATCACTAGCAATAGTAATCCAACTAATATCTGAGTATCCTTTTAGTACTGCTGGAAAAGCAAAATAAAATAAACCAAGATTAATAGTTCTTTTCAAATAGCCAAGAATTCTACTAATTGCTTTCCAATGATTTGTAATAGGGTTACTTGTATATCTTGAAAGCTTACATACTGCAAATGCAATATCTGGTCTGGTACAATATGTAGCATACATCAAGCTACCTATTGCACTTGCATACTCATGTTATGCAACAGATCTGCCAGAATTCTCAAGTAACTTATTACTTGAATCAAATGGAGTACTTGCTTCTTTTATTTGCAAATGATTAAATTTAAGAATCAATTTCTCAATGTAATGAGATTGACATAATGCATAACCCCCACAATGTTTCTTTACTTTAATTCCCAAGATAGTATCTACTTCGTTTACATTTTTCATTTTAAATTTTAAAGTCAGATACTTCTTAGTTTTAACAAAGTCTTTCAAATTTGTTCCAAAAATTAACATATCATCAACATAAAGACAAATAATCACACCATTTCATCAGTGAATTTTGAATTTATGCATTTATCTACATTATTATGTTTAAATCCCTTTGAAACAATCATATAATCAAATTGCACATGCCATTGTTTTGGAGCTTGTTTCAAACCATAAAGTAATTTCACTAATTTATAAACTTTCTTTTCATTTCCTGGCAAAACAAACCCTTCAGGTTGTTCTATGTATATTTCTTCATCAAGGTCTCTATTTAAAAATGCAGTTTTCATATCCATTTGATGTATATGTAAATTATAAAGTGAGGCTAAGGCCATCAATACTCTAATGGATGCAATTCTAGCAATAAGAGAATATGTATCAAAATAATCAATTCCTTTATTCTATGTAAACCCTTTGGCAACCAATCTTGCTTTAAAGGTTTGAATATACCCATCATTATTGATTTTTTTTTCTAAATACCCATTTACATTATATTGGTTTAGATCTTGGAGGTAGATCCACTAAAGTCCAAGTCTGATTAGACAATAATGAATCCATCTCATCATCTATAGCCTCTTTCTAAAAGGCTACATCTCTTAAAAACATTACTTCATTTAAACTCTTAGAATCTTCTTCTAAATTAAATGAAATAGGTATTTGATTAAGAAATTTATTTCTATCCCCTTCAACCAAGCTCCATCTTAGCGGCTTTGCTTACCCGCCCATAAGTGGAATCATCTGATAACGCCACAATAGCTATTTTTATTGATTGAGATGAAATAAAATCATGGCCTAAAGATTTCTCTTTTCTAATTCTTTGACTTCTCCTAGGTTCATTAATTGTGTCATGTTCTTTCCTTTTCTCACTAAAAAAAACTATATATGGATTAGTCAAAGATACTTGATTAGATTATGTTTCAGTAGTAGAATCATTCAAAAATTTATTTTCAATAGATTCAACATTTCTAGATTCAACAATAACATTTAAACTTAAATCAAGAAGTCTATATGATTTAGAATTTTCTGCATAACCAACAAAAATGCTATTGATACCTCTAGGACTTAGCTTCGGTCTTTTTGGATCATGAGATCTATAAAAGGCTAAACACTCCTACACTTTCAGATATTCTTAATATGATTTTCTTCCTTTTCACAATTCATATGGTGAAACGTCTATTTTTTTAGATGGAATTCTATTGTGTATATGACAAGCAACATAAATGGTTTCACCCGACAAATTAAAAAGGAATTTAGTATTTGTAATCATAGAATTAATCATGTCAATGAAAGTTCTATTTTTTCTTTCTACTAAACCATTTTGTTGTGGAGTGTAAGGTGCAGTTCTTTGATGATTAATAATACCATGCTCTTCACAAAAAGATGAAAATTTATTTGAAAAATATTCACCACCTCTATCACAATTAAGCATTTTGATTTCCTTTTCTTTTTGATTTTCAACTTTCGCTTTAAAACGTTTAAAGAAATCAAAAACTTCATCTTTATTAGACATTAAATATACATAAGTATATTTAGAAAAATCATCGATAAAGGTTATACAATATCTTTTTCCACCTCTAGTTAAAACACCGTTAAATTCACAAATATCAGAATGAATTAATTCTAATATTTGTGCATTTCTTTCAACATTTGGGAAATGTTTCTTTGTTAATTTTGCCTGCATGCATATTTCACATTTATAATTTTCAATTTTATCATTCTATGAAATCAAACCATGTATAAACATATATCTTAATGATTTAAAATTTAAATGTGTTAAACGACAATGTCATAAAGAAAAAGAAAAACCAACAATATAAATAGAAGAATTCACTTTATTGATACTGAGTTTAAACATTCCATCACATGAATATCCCTTTCCAACAAACATATCATTCTTAGACAATATTAATTTGTCGGACTCGAGCACAACTTTAATACCGCTTTTACATAAAAGATTGGCAGACACTAGATTCTTTAAGTTTTGGAACATGGAGAACATTAAGCAAAGTAAGTTTCTTCCCATCAGTGAAATGAATATCAACACTTCCTTTTCCAAGAATTTTGGTAGAATTATGATTCCCCATTAACACCTCTTGATTATCTGTTGCATTTTCATATCTTCTAAATTGAGATTGATCGTTGCAGACATGTACAATAGCTCTAGAATCAAGCCACCAATCATAAGATTTAAGTGTTGCAGCCATATTTAGATCCATAACCATGTCAATATGCATATCGGATATCATAGCAACCAAATCAGTTTTATTATCTTCAACTAAATTTGTGTTGCTTGGCTTATCAACAACTTTAAAATCTTTTATGTATTGACATTCTTTTATGCAATGACCTTTCTTTCCACAATGATAACAATTACCATTTTTGCTGTTTGTTGGAATAATTCCTTCCCTTTATTCATCTTTAAATGCTTTTGAAATTTATTATTTTCAACATTATGCACTTTGGATGATTCTTGGGAAGAACTTTTCTTTTCACGACCCTTGTTTATTCCTCGATCCTCGTGTGTTTTTGGATACTTTACAAACTAAAATCTCCTGTTTGATGTAAAAGTTTCTTTCTATAATTATTCCATCCTTGAGGCAATTTTGCAATTATAGCCCCCACTTGGAAAGATTCAGGAATAACAATTTTAAGTTCTTTAAGTTTTGCAGCTAACACTTGCAACTCATGAACTTGATCCATTATAGGCTTTGTTTCAATCATAGTGAATTCAAAATATTTTAAAATTTAAAATTTATCAGTACCTAATTGCTCTGTTGTGTACTTGTATTCCAACGCATTCCATATATCTCTTGGATACTTGACGGATGTGTAAAGGTAAAATAAACGACCAGACAATATGTTTAGAATGTGACCTCTACAAATTAGTTCATATTCTTCACGTTTCTTTCTGGTTTTGATGATGTCATCTGTGTCATCATTACTTGGTGCAGGTAGAGATTGTAGAGTTAAATCCAAAACATATGAGATATTCAGAACTGTGAGTAGAAACATAACTCTTTCCTTCTAACGATTGAAATTGGTCCCATCGAACTTGTCCAACTTCACAAAGTCTTGATTCATTACTTTGAAAGCCACTGAATCTGACATATTTTCCAATATTAGACATTAATATTGTTAATACTATTAACGGAAATATGTCGGAACAGTGATTTTGAGGCATGTAATCACTTTTCTTAAGGTCTTATTTGCACCCACTCAAAGAGTTTGCTATTGGGTTTGTTATGCGAATTACCTCTAGGATACAACAAAACCAGAATACTGCACTAAGCAATAGTGAAGTATTCTCAAAACACTCAAATATATGGAAACTTTATATTGTAAGAAAATAGAGAAATTGTAGGAGAATAGGATCCTGAGAAGAGAGAACAGTGTCCAAAGAATATTATGGTGTGTCTTAGATTTAGAACTCTAGAGTTCTATTTTTAATACACCAAGCACTCTCACATAAGTTACAACTTTTTGTAACTTTTTGTTTTAACGTTAAAGGCTGATGAATATAATTCTCTTACATTTAATTGCATAAGTTAAATTTCTAAGAGACATATCTCTTTAAATTTAACTATTATTCTCCAATAAATACAACACTTAATTAAAGACATAACTTTTGATCAGACACTCAAACTCATTATTTGTCTTTAAGAATCAACACGTTTCTTTATTGAAACATTATGTTTTTTTTTACATTTCTCTTCAATATTACAATCTATTATATATATAACACTATTTACTCGAAGTCATACATGTATTTACTCGTATTCGTATTTACTCGAAGTCAAACATGTATTTACTCGTATTATATATATATATATATATAATGAATGGAGGTCGACTCAACCACTTTTTTCATCTTTGATTGCGTAGCTTTGTTTTGATTTTACCTAAGGTTTTCAATATGGTAGGGGTTAGCAATCCGCAACTTGTTAATTATTGTGGTTGATAGACTTTTTGATGGATAACGCAATAAGGTTGATTTGAGTAGGTAAGTAGTTCGAGTAGATGGACTTGATGGATGTGGTTTTATTGATAGTGTAGAGTTCGTTCGACCAAACTGCAATGATTACATAGATCCATTTTTGTATTTGAGGTCTACTCTACCATTATATTTACTATACCAAACTAGGGGTGGCAATACGGGTTACAATACGACACGAAAACGATTATTACGAGTTTGGGTTGAACTTAAATGAGTTGTATCAGTAAACGATCAACCCGTGTAATCCGTTTAATAATCGTGTCATGTTCGGGTTATACCTCGCGAGTCATGGGTTGACATGATTAGTAAGATAATTTTAGTGTTAAGTGGCATTTATGTAATTTTTACCTATACTATATAAACTTAAGATGTGAAACCCTAAACCTAAATTTCATTTCACCTTTCACACTTCACACTTCACACTTCACACTTCACACTTCACTCTTCACTCTTCATCCAGCTGCAGCCGCAACCATCAAACATCTAGCCGAATCGCAGAATCGAAGAATCTCACTTCCGTTTCTCTCATTCTTCACTCTTCACATCTTCTCTTCCTAGTTCCTAGTTCACCGCTGAATTGCCGATCTTGTCTCTTGTCACAGGTAATGGGTTCTTCTGTTCTTTTTTATATCTCTCTTTAATTTTAGTTCCTATATGTTTCTTCTTTTTCTTGTCTCTTATTCATTTCTCTATTTTTTATCTACAACTCATTCATAAAATGTATAAGTCCATACTCTCTAGTCCGGTCTATACAATGCCTCAATGCCTGCCTTTACAATGTCTATACAAGTGTCTTTCTATTGACATGTCATTTCGGTCTGGTCCACTTTTCTGCTGAATTTGTGGTATAATTCAAACTCCATGTTTTTGTGTTCACATAGTATTGTTATGTATTATATATAATTTGAACAAATTGTTGCATGTTTGTTACATGAATGCGAATTATTTACTGGTTTAAGTTCATACTCGTATGAGCTTTTATAATTTGTTTAATTTGAACTGTAATTAAGAAGTTAGAAAAGAAAGAAAAAGTAAACTGGGCAGAACAAATTATCACATTATATATGAAAGAATTGGTTACATAATACCTGTTTTTGTAGCTTCTCGGTATTCCCACAATTTCAAAAATCTCTAATTCAAAGAAACCTGTGATGTGTGACTGTGTGAGTATGTGACTCATCTGTATGATTGCAAGAAATATATGTGATTGCATGCTCTCGGTTTATGGTGTAATTTAGGTAGGTCTTTGATTGAATTGGTTGTTGATTCACATTTTTAGTTGATTTTAATTGTTATTCACAATTTGCAGATCATGCATCTATGGATTCTAATGAAGTTGATAACGAGCATTTTGCCTTCGAGTCCGAAAGTATGATGCTGATACACAAGTAGAAAATACTGGTGGTGATACAGGTAAAGGGAAAAATGTTGTGCAAAGCAAGCCTTCTTGCAAAATGAAGAAGACTTCAAAAGTTTGGAAAGTATTTGTAAAGCTGCCATGAGGTAAAGATGAAAGGTTACGATGCAAATACAAGGGTTGCAGTAAGACATATTTTTGTGAAAGTACTCATGACACATGGAATCTTGCACTAAGCTTGTACATGATGATATTAGACAAATGCTATTGAATAAGGGTAGTCAATGTGATATGATAATGTCTAATCGTAGGGATCATTAAGTAGTTCGAGATATAACATCTACTGTCGTTGTTACTCATGATTTACCTTTCAAATTTATGGAGTGGTCATGGATTAGAAGACTTATTGAATACTTGTGTGATGATATCACTTTGGTGTCTAGGAACACAGCGAAAACAGATGTGGTAAAGTTATTTCTAGAGAAAAACAAAAGATAAAAAACAATGCTAGAAAATACTCCCGGTAGGATTTGTTTGACATATGATTTGTGGACTTCTATAAATACCGATGGGTTTTTATGTCTCTCAGTACATTTTCTTGATGGAAATTGGGTCTTACATAAGAAAGTGCTAAATTTTTGTATAATGTTACCACCACATGATGGAGCGTCCTTAGCTCACAAGATTAATACACTGTTATGTGAACGGGGAATTGAAAAGAAGATATTTTTGATAACTTTGGATAATGCTTCATCAAATAAACCGTTTGTCGATCTCTTGAAAAGTCAATTGAACTTAAAGAAGACACTTGTATGTAATGGAGAGTTTATACACATTCGTTGTTGTGCCCACATTGTTAATTTGATAGTTCAAGATGTCTTAAAGGAAATAGATGAGGTTGTCCTTAAAATCCGTGAGTGTATTAGATATATTATAGGATCACAAGTGAGAAAGCAAACATTTTTAGGCTGTTGTAAACATGTTTCTTTGGATTCTAAGATGGGTTCGAAGCAAGATATTTCAACTAGATGGAATTCAACGTATCTTATGCTTCAAAGTGCTCTTTATTATCGTCGTGCTCGGTGTTCTTTAGAGTTGAGTGATAATAATTTCAAGCATTGCCCTTGTCCAAGTGAGTGGGAGAAAGTTCAGAAAATTACCTCTTTTTTGCAATATTTCTATAATCAATCTTGTGTGTTCTCGGGAACAAAGTACCCAACTTCAAATATGTTTTTCCCCAAGGTGTTTTCAACTTATATGTTTTTGAAGCTAAACATGGACAATAATGATGAGTTCTTGAAAAAGATATCCATTTTAATGTACAAGAAATACTACAAATATTGGGGTGAGTTTAGAGTTATCTTGACAATAGCTTTGATTTTGGATCCTCGCTATAAGATGACGTTTGTGGAATTTAATTACAAGAAAGTTTATGACATTGATTCACCAGAGCTAGACAACGTTCGGAACAAGTGTTATCCTTGTTCAATGAGTATATGTTCACTTCAATGAGTATAAGGGAATCCACTTCAATGTCATTACCTAGTTCTAGTAGAGGTGGTGACACCATCACCAAAACGGGAGGTGACATTTTCACTACAGACATTATGCAGGTAATGACTTTATTATTTTTCCATTTTGGTGTTATTTTTCTGTTTTGTTATATAATTTTATTTATAACATTAATAACTTTGTTTATTTAGTTAATTTGCTGTAACTATATGTATAGGAGTACAAAGCTTACAACCAACAAGAAGATTCTAATGTTTGCAACCAAAAATAACAATCAGAGATGTACTTGGATAAACCAAAACTTGAAATGTCATCAAACTTGAATGTTTTTGACTATTGGAAGGTCAATACGGTCCATTATCCCGATCTTTCTATCATGATCCGTGATATTTTAAGCATCTCGGTATCTATAGTGGCATTTAGTGTTGGTGGTCGAGTCTTTCATCGGTTTCACAGTCTACTATAACCGAATGTGGTGGAGACGATAGTTTGCACTAGAGATTGGATGCAAGGAGAAAGTGGTAATCTTTTTATTACTTAGTGTTTACTTGATTAATATGTAAGCATAATAACATTAATATTTATATTATTGTAGTGAGTGAAGCTCTTGAAGTGGATGATATTGCAGAAGATATTTTGAAATTAACTCTCGAGAATAGTATAGGTCCATCTATCGAAAGTGCCACATCTCAATTCGACGATTAGTGGTAAAATCATATACACTGGCTTGTTAAAAGTATTTTTCTTATTTATTAAAACTTCTAAGTTATTACTTATAATCGAATGTATTGAATTTATCTTATAGGTAGGTTTATGGACAGCATGTCAGCATGTCAGCAAGCAGAAATCATATCAACTCATCAAGGCATTAAGAAGTTTTTGAATATTTGGTGTCTTTTATATTATAATGATCTTGTGGATTTGCATTTGTGGATTTAATTATGGATTAGTATTTGTATATTTGGCATGATCATAACTCTTGAATATCGTTTTAAAATTTCGGATTGAGGAGTTACTTGATTAGTATTATAACTATTGTTGTTTGTATTTACTTGATTATTATTTGTATTTTTTGGTATTGGTTTGAGAATTGATTTTATTTGATTACTTGTTTTATTTTTAATGTATTTTAGTGAAATTAATCTGAATAGGTTAAATGGATAGTGTAAACGGGTCATTTGACACGATCCGTCGAACCCGTTAATTAAACAGGTTATTTGTGTCATGTTCGTGTTGATCCATTTTTTTCGTGTCGTGTTTGGCTTAGAAGGGTCTGACCTGTTTAATAATTGTGTCATGTTCGGGTTGTCCAAAAATTAATCGTATCGTGTTCGGGTTGGCCCCAACCTGACCCGTCAACCCGTATTGACACCCCTATAATAACCAACCGCATACTTGCATAAATCTAATTACATCGGGGGTGGTAGATTCGACCATTTGTGTAAAATAGAAATTGCGTACTTGCATATTTTGATAAATTGATTACATCAGGGTGGTCGACTTGACCATTTAGAATACAATGGAAATAGCGTACTTGTGACTTGTGTCTTTTCATCATGGGGTTGTCTTGTCCCCAATGTTACTCCCCTAACTTCCATTGTGTGAAATCAAGCGTGGACAATGGGATTTGTAGTCAGTTAAGAACGTTTGTAGATAGATCCTTGGATGCAAGATGTTTAGATGTAAATCCTTGATTGCAGAGGTTGTTTTTCGTCTGGTACTTTTGAAGGCAAGGCTTGAATCTTTTTCATTAGTGTTAATAAGTTTCTGTGAGGAATTGTTTGGTGGCTTGTTGATGTCGACAACTCTTTGTTGTAAGTAACTCTAAGCTTTGAATTTTTTTTATGAGCTCAGTTTTGCACTTAGTTGCAACTAAGACGTCTTTATTGCTCTTGTCTATCGACTTGTTAGTATCAAACCTGTAGAAGATGAAAGCATTAATGTAGAAATAAGAAATGACATAGATAAATGATTATAAGTGACACTGTTTCAGGTGTAGAGCATTCCAATTGTTGTGTATCTCTAGACCATCAAGGCCTTGTAGTTTGTATGCTCTTAATCCTTTAACGTCTGTTATTTGATAGGGTCCTTCCCATGTCAGACCCAATTTTCTTGCATCCTGCTCCCTGGTATTTGAAAGACTACCCGTAATACCCAGTTGCCGATTTTGAAAGTTCTTATTTTTATATTTTTATTGTAATGTCGAACGAGTTACTGTTGATATACTTGTATTCCCATGGTAACTCGCTCTCAACGTTCGTCAAGATGATCTAGCTCAAATGCAAGCTTCATATTATTCTATTTTTTGCACAGGTTTTCACTTCAAGCGGTGGCAAATCGTGTCCCAACTGGAATAACTGTTTCTAATCCATAGACAAGTGGAAAAATGTGTTTCTCCTATCGATCGACGAGGAGTAGTCCTGTATGACTAGAGGACCTTAGGGAACTTGTCTGCCTATTCGTTCTTTTTAACTTCTAAGCATTTCTTCAATGTGTTGATGATGGTTTTGTTGGTTGACCTTGCTTGTTCGTTTGATTGAGGGTAGTGGGGAGTTAAAAAGCTCAACTTTATCCTGTACTTATCGTAAAGTTTTGGAAGTCGAACGATGAACTAGGCACTATTGTTAGTCACAATCTCTTTGGGTATTCTGAATCTATAAATTATAATTTCCAAACAAAATTCCATACCTTTATACCGCGTACATGTTGGAAGACTCCCGCTTCCCTATTTTGTGAAATATTCTATAAAAACTAGCATGTATACCCCTCTAGGGATTGCTGGGAGTTTACTTATAATGTCCATTCCCCATTTCACCGTAGGTGAGACACTTGTAAAAATCTTTGACCCTTGTCGCAGGTTGGAACGTGTTTATGGGAGTCAGACAACATTGTCAGCCAATAATATCCGGCTATAATTGCTCGATTTGACAAACTTCTTGCTCTGAAGTGATTCTCTCATTCTTCTTAGTGTAAGCTTTTAAAGACGTCGTACACCTATCGAGGGTTAAGACACCTCAAGTATGGACCTGTAAATGACTTTTTGTAGAGCATACTGTAGAGAACGCAAAATTTGGCTACCTTGGCTTTAATTTTTCTTGCTTCGGCTCTATCACCGGGTAAGATGTCGACCTGTAGATAGTTCATTGTTGGATCTATCCAAGTTAACCAGTAGTCGTCGACCTGTGAAATTTTTTCTTCATCGTGTTTTATCGGCAACAGAAGGTGTACAATAGGGATGTACTTAAGACTATTGGTCTGAGTTGTCGACCCCAGATTAGCTAATGCATCTGCTCGAGCATTGTCTGACCTTGGTACCTGTAAAGTAGAATATTCGTCGAAAGTCGACTGTAGTTGTTTGGCTTTGGCCAAATACGCTATCATCCTCTTGTCTTTAGCTTCGTACGTTCCATTCATTTGTAGAACGACTAACTGGGGGTCGCTTTGCACCTGTATGTTTTTTTATCCTATAGCTTTTTGCTAGGTCGAGCCTTGCTATAAAGGCTTTATATTTGGCTTGTGGATTGATTGTTCTAGATTTTCTTCTTGTGGAGATTTAAGCACAAATCTGAGTCCACTCTCCTTTATATTGTTGGAGCCATCGATATACAAAGTCTATGTTCCGTTTGTATGGCTATCCGTGAGGGTTATCAATTCCTGTTCAGTTTGTATATTTTCATTGGGGGTGAAGTCTGTAATAAAGTCAATGATTATCTGGGATTTCATTGTTGTTCATGACTGGAAAGTGATGCCGTGCTCGCTAAGTTTGACCAGTCATTTCGTTAATCGACCTAAAAGTTCAGGTATGACCTTAACTTGCGTGCAGCTATGACAAGCACTAAGGCGAGCTTCTTCAACTGGCGGTACCTGGTTTCGGCTTCGAGCAAAGCTTTACTCGTGTAATATATTGGGTTTTACCTGACCAATACGAAACTTATTGCCTTGTTAGACATAACTAATTACAATTACAATGTTTCACTGTCTCTAGGTTTCGACAATAGCGAAGACGGCGTTAGATATTCTTTTAAGTCTTGTAGAGCCTTCTCGCATTGTTCGTTCCACTCGAACAATGTGACTTGGAGATATACCACACTTTTAGGTTTTCACAAAGTGTTGAAAAAGGGTAGGGACCGTTCAGACTTCTTGGAGATAAAACTGTTCAGGGCTGTTATTCATCCTTTGAGTTTCTAGACATCTTTGATACATTTTGGTGATTCGATCGCTCTGATTGACCAAATCCGGTCGGGTTGGCTTCGACTCCTCTTTGGGTCACCAGGTACCATAGAAACTTTCCAGAAGATACACTAAAAGAACATTTAGTGGGGTTTAATTTCATACCATTTATCGAGCACAACAAACGACTGTTTTAGGTGATCTATATGTTATCGAGTGATGAGGGACTTGACCATCATATCAATTATGTAGACTTCCATTGTCGACCCAAGTATATCAACAAACATCTTGTTGACCAATAGTTGGTATGTCGCACCTGCAGTTTTCACACCAAAGGGCATAACTTATAACAAAAAACACCTCTTTTGGTGATAAAGGATGTCTTTTCCTGGTCGTTTAGGTACATTAGGATTTGATTGTACCCAGTGCATTATAAGAAATCATTGGTACGTCGCACCTGCATTTCTCAAACCAAAGGACACTTCGTCGAGTTCTTCAATCTTAGGCTTGTTTGGAGTTGACTCAACCTTAGTTTCCTGTAGTTGTTATAATTGCTTCTTTTTCTTCTTTATGGCGGTTCCGATAGCATTCTTTTGTTGCTCTCTACTCATCTTTGATCTCTCGCACTCTCCACTTGGTAAGGAATTTGATGGTCTGCTGGTAGGTCGAGGGGATCACCTTCATCTCGTGTATCCAAGGTCTGCCTAAAATCGCATTGTAAGGAGATTGACAATCGAGCCCCAGAAAATTGATATACAGGTTCAATAATTCGTTATAGACTGGTAAAACAATCTCGCCTAACGTGCTCTTCTGTTCACTACTGAATCCGATTAGTTCGACGATTGATTTTTGACTCCTCGACCTGTATTTCTCTTAACGCATAGTTAAATACGATATTACAAGACCTACCATTGTCAATTAAAATTCTTTTGGTTAAGCAATTAACAATAAGTAAAGAAATGATAAAAGCGTCGTGATGAGGAGAAACCAAATCTTATTTGTCGGATTGCTTGAAGATGATAGTCTCGTCGATCTTCGACTTGTGTTCTCTATCAGGCCGAACTTTCGAGATTCGACACTTATCGAGTGTGCCTTTTTGGGCCGAGTACTAACCTCTGATTCATCTGTAATATAGTTAATGACTCTTTCCTATTGAGGCGGTGCTGGTGGACTGTTGCCTGTGTTAACTAGTTGTTTCTCGTTGCGTTGAGCCATGGTCTCGTTTCCTTTGTCGGTAAAAAATTTATGTAGATGTCCCCGTTTCAAGAGTTCTGTAACTTCCAATACGAGGGCAATACAATCATATGTACAATGACCATGATCTTCATGGAACTCATATCAAAATCTTACATCTCGGTGCTCTTGGGGACGTTCATCTTCATTGGCCATTTAACTGTTCTTCCCATATCCTTTATGACTGCCATGAGATTGATAGGTTCGATATTAAGGTTGTACTCCGAGAACGGCATTCACGATTGACCTATTTTCGGTGGACCATGCTAGTTCGATGGCCTATCATTTAGCCCGTTGTAGCGTGATTGATGATTGCGTCGATATCTTGTCAGGTGTAACTTGACTCTTCTGTCAGTCAACCTTCGATCGACACAGTCACGTTGTCTATTGGCGACATAATTGTTCGCTCTTTCAACCTAGTTTGCTTCGTCCTCTTCCTATTTGATATGGGCAAAACTTTCGCTAGTACGTCCTCCATAATTTTGTATGGATATTTGGTGAGCTCCTTGTACAAGTCGGAGTAGTAGCTGAGTCTCTTTTTGAAGGCGTAGATAGTTGTCGCTTGGTCATAGTGTGGGATCTGCTCATTTCTCTGTTAAAGCGTCAGGTATATGACCTCAGATTCTTACCATATCTTTAGGATATGGTATAGAGGTCATCCGAGTGCTTCTCGAGTTTTTGACTGCGTGTGAATTGCTCTACGAAAGTATCTATAAGTTGTGCAAAAGAAGTAATAAAGTTATTTGGCAAATTGGTATACCATTGTAAGGTGGGGCTACCGAGGCTGAGACTGCATGCTTTACACATGCACGCTTCTCTGAGGTCGGATGGGATAGTTGCGGCAAACAAGCACTGCTTGTATTGTGTTATATGGTCGTCTGAATCTGTCATGCCTTCAAACTGCTTCACATTTGGGAAGCTGAACTTCCTAGATATCTCGACAAGAGCAATCACGTCGACAAGCGAGTCCGTGAAGATGTTCGTCGTGCTTTTCTAGATAGGTGTTAGGGCTCGCGGAATCCTTTGAATAAAGGCTTCAATTTCTGTAAACCTGCAGGAAATTTTAAGGTAAGCAAAGATGTGTAGACCCAAGTTAGATGTTACCAAATCCGGGGTCGATTGGAGTGACGCAGAGGTCACACAAGCATTTTGTGGCTGTGGTCCGCCATTCTGGTTTGTTTCTTGTGGATTTTTAGTTTCTTGTGGGATCAACATATGTAGTGGATCTGCTTCAACGTGAATCGTTTGGGTTGTGCCATATGGGTTGGACCTATCGTTATGGTTCACTTTTTACCCTCGTTGATCTGTGATTGGCTCAACTGAGGCCGTCCTGTCAATGTCTTGACTTGCGTCGACCGACGGGTTAGAGACGTTAGTGGTGTGTTGATAGGTGTGCCTTTGATTATAGCTAGTAATTTAGCATTGGGAGTCCGGATTGTGAAATTTTCTGCTTCGAGCGCCCATAGTTTTTCAACAGTCTCAACCATCTAGTGGTGTAAAACTGGGCCAGCCCGACCCGTTTTGGTACGGCCCGCTGGGCCTGTTTTCCAAAACTGGTCGGGCTTGGCACGACACGCCGACTTAGAGGTCCGACACGACACGTGGGCATGGCCATGGAGGGCCGTGCCTTACCGGCCTGCATGCCGGCTAGACAGGCCAAACGGGCCGATCCACTTTTTACTTTCTTTTTTTAAATATTAAATTTGTTAATAATATCATAGAGTATTGAGATGTGGCCAATAACCATTGTCCAAGTAAGTATGTTTTCCTTTACTTTTTCCTCATTTTTATATAGGTTATATCTCTATCCGTTCCTCTTATTTATCCGATGTGGGATATGGGATTGAATTTCCATTTTCATTCATTGATACAAGTATATAACATAATGATATTCTCTTGAGTACATTTTTTTTTTTATCTAAATATGGAAAACATGGAAAGAGTTGGGAGGTCTATTAAAATTAAATAATGGTTTTGTTAAAAAAAATGGTATAATTGGTACCTGTAAAAAAGACGGATAAAAAACCAAGAAAAACGAGAAAAAATAGAAGAGAAAGAGGTGGGAAGATCTATTTGGCCTTAGGTGTGTTTGTGTTGAGCGTTTAGAAGAATTATAATTGCAAAGAGACTGAAAATAAATATTCCGGTGACAAGAGTTGGTATTTTAGTAGACTTTCGACAAGAAAAAGCTTTACGCAAAGGAAAAGAGATTAGATTCCCTTTCCTATGAGTGAAGAGTCCTATTTATAGATCTTCTCAATAAGCTAACCGTGGAACATCACTGGAAATCCCTTCCTAAAATCTCGTTCAGATTTTGTGGGATTTCAAGATCTTAGACTAATTCAAATATTCTATCATGTTCCAACAGAAACATTATCGGCCAATGACCGAGTCAAGCCAAAACTCTCCTAAACTTTCCTAGGTTGACCTGGATCATATTGGTATGGATTGGATTTGACGTAAAATTAGCAGTGGGTTTGAACGTCGGATCTAAAGACCATTTTTAGTTACCTCAGTTAACAATTACTTAACACTACCTTTTGTTTATTAAATTATAATGTACAGGTCATTAATATGAGTGGACAACCCATTTCCTCATATCTATTAGTATTTTAACTAAATGTTTAATAGAGATTTTTCAAATTTATCCATAAACTTAGAACGACCACCAATAGTTTCCTTACTGTATACAATTTATTTAAACAATTCTAATGCATACTTAAAAAAAAAACGAATTTCATGTGAACTTATCTAAATTTAATCGATATAATATATAAAATATGTTAAACTTTATCAAGTGTAAATGTCTACACTTTATTTTTGTTTATACTGACGGTTTTTAACCAATTTTTCAAAGGTTACGAGATCGTATTAAAATCATATGGATTGTCCCCACTTGATAATTTCAATGATTTGTAGATTGTTGTGGGTAGCTCTGTCAAGGGTTGGAGTGCTTCTTGCAATAAACACACATCTTGCTGCTTTTTATAGACCCAAAATTCCATTCCATGGACTGATCACTGATGGACCCCATTTTAATAATTAAATGGAAGAGAAATCTACGACTCAAATTCACTTAGCTATACAGCTGAATATGAAATTATGAATCCTAAAATACTTGAGACCCTTCTGTATTTGTCACATAAACGCTATAATATACTCACAGCTGGTACAGACTTTGTACAGAAGAATTTTTGTGGAAACACAGACATGCATTATTACGATTTACGGGAATTGCCAAGTCACCGGTACCTCTAATTATTGATACCGCTTTTAAATAAAATATTTATATCATATTTTTATTAAATATTACAATTAATTTGAGATACGGAAAAGAATATGATTCGAACCTATAATCTCATCGATATAAGTGGAAGGGATATACCATTGGACTAACATCATCTTATCATATTAATACCACATTTAAATCGATTAAAAATTTTAAGGGGTGTTTGTTTTTTTTTCACAATAACACTTATTGTTTCTTATATCTTAAATCTTACAAATCTCATATAACAGAGTTTTTTTAGTAAATTCTTACAAATCTCATATAACAATTCATATATTTACAATTTTATACATAAATAATAAAATCCTAAAAATTAATTTTTTAAAAATTCTTAATTTTAAAGAAACCCTAACACAACCTAATCAATTTTATATTTATAATAAACCATCTAAAATGAAAAAAAAAATATCATAATATTTTAATTTATAAGACTTATCTATATATCTAACAAATTAAGGTCTTATAAGACTTTAGATTAAAAAACAAACGGCCGTCAGTGTACATCCATAGCTACTTGGGTTTTTTATAAAACAGTAAGCGTAAGGAGACTTTTCTTGTTGATGGAAGCTGTTATCCCGGGCACAGTTTTTGGATTTTGAGAGAAAGAGACACAATTTAAATCTACAATTTTATGTTATAGGTGTAAAAGATGTATAGGTATCAATTTTATATAATGTATAGTGGTATTAACGTGTATATATATATATATTAAAGAATACTATATTTTCTTTTAAACAAAACTAGTTTTATTTGTCCGGACATCACTGTATGTCACTTAACAAGTTAACATTATGACACACGGAGACATAGTAAGTGGTGTACAACAAAATCTTTTGTTTTGATGGAATAAAAAGACAATTATCATTATAGTTGCCAAGTCACAGGCCAGGGGGTTCCTTCTTTTTCGTGTATTCTGATGAGTTGTGGACCTCTCAGGCTCTCACAAAATAAAAGGCTATGTATATATATATTTTTACCATTTTTGCAGCTATAAGTTAGTTGATTCAACATTTCAACTAATGTAGAGATATAGAAAAATGGATTGAGTAGGGGAAATGTGTAGTTTTCATGACTATACGGTGTTTGATCTGGACAGATTGTAACATATCCTTGACCAATAGTTTCAAAAGGAAAAAGCAGAAGAGAAGCATGATTATAAGCAATCAATGATGGCAGTTTATATCATCAATGAATCCATAAAATAAGATTGAAGTCATAGGTGCTAAACTTAAAGTGAAGAAGAGCAACTAGAATGGTGGGCCTAAATGGAGCGTGAAGCGTGATTAGAGGCAGCCTCTCTGCTTCCGTTGCGGTGGTGGACCACAAAGGCACTGTAATGTCTAAACATTCATGGGCAGAAATATAAACATGCAATTTGAAAGAGAATTGAAGTCCCATAAGGTTTATTCTTTCATGGAAATAATTTGATTTTTTTACCACACACGTTTTTGAATTATAAGAATACCAAGATTAATTTCTTCTTTTAAAATTAAAATTGATAAAACCGAACGTGCTCTTTGCTTCTAGTAAAGAGATGCGGGGAGAATATTTTGGGTAGCAATAGAGCAAGAAGGCCCATGGGCCGGCCCCAAAACGATGTGTTTTACAATAGAGTTTATAAAAACGGTGTCGTTTAAATTAGATATCTAGTGAGAGAAACATGTGAGCTCTAACTCGAAAACTCCAAGCAAGTATCGAAAACGACGACGAGAGAAAAAAGAAATGACGGACGCGTGCATCAGAGCCTTCGTTGAAGCCATTCACGCCTGCCCTACTCAACTCGTTCTCTATCTCTCCGGTGGCGCTTCTCAGGTTTCACTCTCAGTCACTCTCTCTCTCTCTCTCAGTCTGTCACCGTTTCGATTTTGATCGATCGAAAACATTTTCAAAATTTTCGATCAGGCTCTAGGAATGCTAATGTCGGTCCCCGGAGCATCCAACACCGTGCTCGAAGCGGTCGTTCCGTACACCAGAATGTCGATGATACAATTACTCGGCAAGGTTCGCGAGTTTTTGCTCTGTTTTTATAAATTAAGCTGATAAAATCGCGACGATTTTGATTCGTTATTGCGTTAATTGATTGATCGATTACAAATTTAATTTAATGAATTGATGTTTCAGATTCCAAGTAATTTTTGTAGTCAACAAACTGCTGAAACCATGGCTTTATCAGCTTTTAATCGCGCTCTCAAGCTGTCTAGACCAGGTACAAGTTGACTATTTATTTAGCTTTTCGTTTTTGTTCTCTTTTTAAATGATAATATCAATGACGAATTCTTGATGTTGGAATAGTGTACACCAGCCATGTCAATATAAGTTCTTCATTTTTTTGAATTCTTAAAATTTATGAACTGCCTCTGTGTCCTTGTTATTTGTATAATATTATTCATATATGTTGTGTGTCCTTTTAATTGAGTCATCCCCACCAGTACTGCTATATATGATTGTGAACGATTAGCAAAATTTAGAATACAACGACATAATAATAATGCCGTTTACTAACATTTTGTATGTTAAAGTTGATATGGTAAGTAACATGAATATGATAATGCAAGGCTCACATCAATTAGTTTATCATGTGAAGTATGTGCTTTTACTCTACCGAAGAAAAAAGTATAGTATGGAATATATACGCGTTCATTTCTTACATTATTAGTTAGGATGGGGCTATGACTATTTTGGTTTAATATCACCTCAATTCATCTTCTGAATAGGTGTCCCTGTTCTCGGTGTGGGTTTTACTGGTTCTTTGGCCAGCAGTCGGCCCAAACTTGGAGACCACAGGTATATGAGTTGAAATCTATGTATAATCCATATGAAAAGTACCTTTATATGTATACATAGATATATACATATTTTGCATACAGAATTTGTTGTCTCTTGTTGCTTACTTGCTCAACAGAGAGTGAAAAATCCAGTCAGGGGTTTTTTGATAATTTTATTTTTAGAATGTTAATTCTTATTTGATTGAACTGAGTTAATTATATTGTAATGTACACGGGAGTTATTTTAACAACATATCCTAGGATAGGACTTTTTAACATATATGGTGCCACCGCTGCAAACTTGTGCTGATCAGATACTATAGAATGTAATTTGGGTGCAATCATGGTGGATGAGGGTTGTTAGTCCAAGTAGTTTTCCAATATAATGTAGAATTCTTTGGTTACAGCAAGTTTTTTGTCAAGGTTGTCCATAGATCTACCTAATTTCAATTTTTTTTCTATAATTTATTTTTAATGTGGATAGGTTCCACTTGTCAACAAGAACATCTGACCAATTATGGGTATCTACAGTTACATTGTCAAAGGTAATGGCATTATTAATTTTGGTTTTGAATTCAGTTGTAAGTGTTTATTTATACATATTCTTGTTTCTGAATTAATCAGGGTACGAGGACTCGAGAGGAAGAAGATAAAGTCTCAAGTCACTTTTTACTTAAGGTTTGTGGTAAACGTTGAGGATGATTATAACATTTTACATTGATCAATTAGGTGTATATATCTTCATTCAAAATCATGAGATTTATATTTTTCTGTTTTGTCTAAATATAGTTAAAGAAAGTTCAAGAACTTTGAAGATCTGAAAAATAGGTTATGAAAAATGGTGATGGTTATGAACAGGCAATTTGACACATCCACATGTTGCATCTCTTTGCTGAAGGTCACATAATTATCCATTAGTCATTACTATGACTTTGCATCTTTTGAAGGCCCTCCTTCTTAACTAGCTTCATCATTCATGGTAATTAATTGGGATTTGATCATGTTGGTTCAGGCAATAGCAAATGCATGCAAGGTCCCAGCAACATTTATTTCTGAGTTGACTGTATCGGAATCGTCTGATGAATGTGAGCAGCAGTTCAGCGAAGATCAAGAATTAGAACAACTCATTAATGGGGATATATGCTTTAAGGTTTATCCATTTTCAAGTGGTATGGCTTAACCTTTGGGTTGAATCAAGCCCAATTACTGTATTACACACCATATTTATTTGATTGTTTTTCCTATTGTGTATGTGCTGTTTAGCAGATACACAACTGTTTAATGAAGAGCGGAAAATAATACTGTCTGGTTCTTTTAATCCATTACATGATGGACACCTCAAGCTTTTAGAAGTTGCAACTAGGTAATTGAATATGTTCTTGTAGTAATCGATTATTTTGTTGATTTATTTTCGAGGCCATTCATGCCTTAAATGTATATATCTGTTTTGGTCAATATCGATGTTTCATGATCAGTGTTTTTTTCCCTTGAAAAACTGTTAACTAGTGATTTAGTTAGATACTCTTGTTCTAACTAAGCAATAAACTATGCATAAACATTCTGCCTGTATTTGCCATCAGCTATCAGCTTCTAAATTATTTACGTGACAGTATTGTTAGAACTAAATTCGTCTCTATATTACCGAATAAAAAATCAGGGTGTTAGCTGTATCAATTTGGGTTCTGAGAATCATTGAATGAAACTAAAAAATTAAATTTGGTGAGGGGTATTTAAATGTGTTTCTGAAAGGAAGTTTGAATGCTTATTTTCCTAATTAAAACCTTATATATTAAGTTTAGAAAATGTTTTTTGCATGCGTCTTCTGTATGGATATCTGTCATCTAAAGATTTCCTTTGATTCAATAACTCACTTTTGTGTAGAATTTGTGGCAATGGGTATCCATGCTTTGAATTATCAGCAGTCAATGCGGACAAACCCCCATCAACAGTATCACAAATCAAAGATCGTGTCAAGCAATTTGGAAAAGTTGGTGAGGCTGATTACCTGTATTGTTCTAAAATACTTATATATTTTATGTGGATTTATGATGCTTGCTATGTTGTGTCGCCTATGGCTGTCTAGAGATATTTTATAATACTAAGTAACAAAGAAAATATAAGAATTTCTAAATTGCCAGTAGCTGCTTGTTGCTGAGATGAAAGTATTGATGTTCTGCTCCAGTTAATAGGACATCGTCTGCCTCCAATCTTCAGTTTTAAATTTTATAGTATTGCAAGCAAAAGAATAAATAGATATCCGAAAGCATTGATTCTCTGTGCTGGTGGCTACTAATAAATTGTGGCCTACAGAACTGTCATTGTGAATGAAAATGACAGTTAGCGGTCAAAGGTCTGTATTGGTTAACAGTTCGCGAACATTATCCATATATTGGGGAAATCAATGTTTTATAACTATAGTTGTGATTGAAAATCACTAAACTATTTTACTGAATTCATGCTAATTAATGTTTAGGTAAAAGCATTAGCAGATAGAGTTTCCTGACTCACTAACAGCTTGTGGTTTTGGATGGCAGGAAAGACGGTAATTATCTCAAATCAGCCTTACTTTTATAAGAAAGCTGAACTTTTTCCAGGCAGTGCTTTCGTGATTGGTGCAGACACGGCAGCAAGGCTTATTAATGTATGAAACTTAACAGTACTCTAAACAATTTTGAACAAATTACATTATGATCTAATTCGACTTCATCATTCTTATTCTAATGACATTAATTGTTGTAAGAATTGATTTAGGTGGAAAAACAATGATGTGAAAGTATCTTATTGATGCTCCCATGTATTTACTTACAATGATGGGAGAGTCACTGAATAGAGATAATTTGAAATTTCTTGTGCCTTCATAAAAACAAAATGCGTTAGGTGGCAGAAATTAGATTAAATTTACTTCTTTCTTGTGGTTTGGAATTATTAGAATCCTTAATACATTTCGTATGTTGCCACAGAAAAATTGTGTGAAAGAAGTAAATATATACGAGAGTTCTTTTCTGTAGTTGTTTATTTCTATGAGGAAGGCAATTAACATCAAACTGTAACCTGTTTTTCATTTGTTTGGGAAAGGGGACGAAGAAAAAGCAAACTAGAACTGAATTAAAACAAACTGTGGGAAGTTTTATATTATTTTGGCTGGAATGGAAGCTTTGCTAAAATAAATTAGCTGATCTCTATTGCTTGTTTACAATGGATTTTAGCCGAAATATTATGATGGGGACTATGGGAAGATGCTGGAGATACTGAGTCGATGCAAAAACGTAGGATGCACTTTCCTTGTAGGTGGCCGCAATGTCGATGGTGTTTTCAAGGTTCGTGGATATAACCGGAACTTCTGAATGCACTTGCTTGTTTTTCTTATTTCACATATTTTTATGGAAAATATATCCATTGCCAACGTATATCTATTTTGCAGGTTCTCGAGGATTTTGTCATTCCAGAGGTGTTACGAGACATGTTCATGTCAATACCAGCAGATAGTTTCCGGATGGATATATCCTCATCTGAAATAAGGAAAAACCATAGAATGTAAATCTTACTTGTGGTGGCAACATTTAAAACAGGATATGATTCTTCAACATCGTAATTGATGTCCATGGAAGAACATATTATTTTATGTAAATCAGGGTGGTCACCTCGAAACATTTGCAAAAATAGGAAGGATATACATGTACAATTATTTGCTTGTGTAACTGTATCTGCTATTGGAATGAGTATCTTATCAGGAATTGTTTTTCGATGAGATGATTTTGTGAATCATTAAATAGTTTTTCTGAACTGATTTGTATACAAAATTGCCATTGCATATTGTAGATGTGTCAACAAAGGTTTGTTGCTTGCTTTATATTGATTGTACGGTGCTCAGTTGCTAATATTTGAATGCCAGACATTGTTAGTTTGAATGAGTTCTGTTTTTGAAGTTGCCGACAAATCTAAGGCGTAAGATGTCACGAGTTCATATCCCTCTTTCAAGATTTGTCCTTAATTCCAGAATTATCAATTTTATTGGCCGTAATTGTAATCAGTTTGATTAGATATCTTTTCTATCAAAAAGTTTCAGTTTCTTTAGATACATTTATCGTTGTGTTAACTTGTCTTGGACCCTTGGTATATGTACATGTTAAGATCCAAATATTTAATTCAACAATTTATATTTATTCTTTCCCTTTTAAATAAGGTTAATAAGACACGTGTTACCGTTTTTGATATTTTTATAAGATCAAGTATTTGGTAATGCCATCAAAGGAAATGGTGTGCGCTGAAATGTCAAAAGATGGGTGGGTTGCCCCAAATTGATTGGTGAAACATGAACCTTTATTTCTGGGTTTTGTACTCTTGTAATTAAAATGACAATTTGTGGAACAACTGGTGGACTAAAAACAAATGAAAGGATAAGAAAGCCTTGGCTGTGATCAGTTTCCTTCCTCATCGTTGCACAAATTTCCATAACGATGATGTTGATTGACACAACCTATGCAATGTAGAGATTCAAATTGTGGTGCATCATGCATGCAAAAAAATATATAGGATTGTTTTGAATCTTAAAACATAAACTAAATTCTTATCTGTTTCGGTTAAACACTACAAAATAGATATAAACGTACCTTTTTAATGAGTTTGGAAGTGTTTTTCACACACTATATATGATCGATACGTCAAAGCAAATTACAAATATGGAATTGTACATATATATTGATTGGTGTTGTGCAACTCTTCATGCATACAAAATTAGGTATGGTAGCTATAGCTAACTAGTAGTGAAAATTAGAAAAGATTAAATGAGCTGAGCTTTTTCATCCGCCGCAGGCAGCACCACACCCGGCTGCGCAGGTGGTGCCGTAGGCGTCGGTGCCGGCAGAGTCTTTTTCCTTGGAAGCACCACCAGCACAAGAGAAAACAATAACTGTAATGATAGAAAGTGTAAACAATGCTGCCCAGAAAAGCAAAACTACACTGCCTCCTCCTCCTCCTCCATTATCTTCTCTTATGACTTCTTTCCATTCCCTAGCCATCTTTAATCTCTCTCTCTCTCTCTCTCTGATCCTTGAAGAATATATAGAGACACTAACCTGAATGGTGATGACAGATGATTCTACTTACCACTCTCTCTCTCTCTCTCATATTTTTATCACAGATTTAGCCGTGTTGCAGTTGGGAAGTGCTTTTGTGGAAAGTGCTTAAGCATACAAATATATAATGAAAATTGAAAATTACCTATATAAGTATATTTTCGGATAAAAATGTTTTTATAGTTGAACTTAGGAGAAGCACCAAGCATATGCATCAAGTTAATTAGATTGCCACATGGTGCATGTTGATATATCCAAGATTTTTCGTGTTTGTGTGTATAAAATTATATTTCGAAGCATAAATTTAGGATTTGAGAGAGAAATATACAACTTGAACTTGAACCCACAATGTCAACACTTTTCATTGTGTATTAAATTGCTACAAAAAACTTTTTCTATTTTAAAAACCTTATAAGTCTTGTTTCCATAAAAAAAAATGATAGAGTGATGTTTTTTTTTTTTTTTTAACTATTACAATAATTCGGGTTTATGGGTGAGGGCATGACTGAAACCCATAACTTATTGAATGTATGTTAGAATAACTTACTATTAAACCAATCTCATTTTTTCATTAAATATTGAATGATGTTTTAATCATAAGAAGTAATTTAATTGATTTTATAATTTAGAACCTTTTGACATTTTGCTACTATAAACATGAACATGTATAAGGGGAACATTTACAGTCGGACTAAATTATCTATACAAATAGTTTTTTTTATGCACATTAGCATTATAATATCAATTCCTTAACCGGTGGAAACTTTTTTTATTTATTTATAAAGTGAAGACTTTTTGAGAAAAGGGGGGCTATGACCCCTATGGCCCCCCCCCCCCCCCCCCCCCCCCCCCCCCCCCCCCCCGAGACTAAAGGGTGTGAATTGAGAGTTGGTTTGAGTTGGGTTTTACGATATCCAAACCAAATCATTATTTAATCGAGTTATTTTTTTTACAATACAAACCAAATCAATTATAATATTAAACCAAACCAATAAAAATCGGTTCGTTTTGATCTGGTTTAACGATTTAAGAAAATAATTATATCATATTTTTTATTTAAACAAATATAATAATATCAGTACAAGTAATTAAACTCATTATCAATAAGATAAGCAATAATACTAAATTTAACCAAAATACGTAACAATAATAGTTAAAAAAATCTCAAGTGTAGAATACATAAAACTTATTAATAAAAAACTAAACCATATTGCTTAATGCGTTTTTGTATGAAACAATAAAAAAAAATAGTTACTTATTCTCAATAAATTTGTTTAGTGTCAACAACTTCGGATAAGATGAAATAACTTTAAGAATAAATAGAGACCGGTAATCTTAGAAATAAATATAATAAAAAATTAGATCAACTTTATTTTTTGTTAAATAATAATTATATATATATATATATATATATATATATGTATGTATATAATAGTTTGGATTGGGTTATACGGGTTGATAAAACACAACCTACAAACTAACCCAAACCAATCGGGTTACTAAAGTAACCCAATCGGATTTTTGTCTTTAACAAAACCAAACCTACTCACTTAAATTGGTTTGGTTCGGACTAGTTGATCGGTTTGTGTGCCCGTCCCTACCTCTACCCTGTCCTTTGCTATCGATAGTTGAATTTATCTATTGTGTTTAGTCAATATATTCGGAGGCTTAATTAATGAATCACACACCCTCACATTGAATTGGTTAGTTGGTAATAAATAAATAAATAATAAATGGAATCTACATGTATGAAAATTTATTATTAATTATTAGTTTGAATTGTTTAAACTAACGAATAGAACAAAACGTAGCGAATTGCATAATCAAATAGTCGAGCTAAAATCAAGGGAATATTATATGCAAAACAAGTATAAAATAAGAAAATGCTATTCTTTCTAAAAAATTGTCTTAAAAATATATACAATACAACGTGGCAGTCCAACTCATTTAATGATTTGTCATGTAATTTATCTCATTATCTCTTTTACTGAACTGCCACATTAGATTATATATATTTTTAGGATAATTTATTGAAAAATATAGCATTACCCTGTAAAATAATTACTTTGTCAACTTTAACTGATTGTTTATAATTTTTTTTTATTATCTTTATTTTCAATTAGAATAAATAAATGAAATAAATTATATTCTCTTAACCATTTTAAAAGTTTTATACCAATTATCTATAACTATTTGAAATAATATAAAAGTGATCTATAACTTTCCAAGTAAAAGAAATATATATATATTATAAATAGAAAAAAAAAATTCTAGAGGGCATCCGTCACTGCATGTATAGTTGCAACAGGAAAGGCAATTGTTATTATTATTATTTATCATTTTTTTTAATATTTTATTTGAACCAATAGATATCAATCCATTGGATACTAACCGTTAAATATTTAATAAAAAATGTTGCTGACAATTATAATACTAGTTGATTATTTTTTTAATTAACGGGATGTTCTATCTAATTAATATAATGTCCATAAATTTGGTTCCCAATTACAATGTACCACTTCACAACATGAAGAGCTACTTAATTAGTAACCAACCCCACAAATTAAATTGGCCTTAGAATTTCTAGTGGAACAATCACAATGGACAGCACAATTGTGCTTTGTGGATTTTATTGTTTATCACAAATGACTTGGAAAGCCATGATCAAGTCCAACTCTTATCCCATTCAATGCCAACATAAAAAAAAAGTGCAAAAAAACAACTAAAGAAACAAAGAAATTGAACTAGAGGTCACTTTTTTACAGGTGTTCCCACAACTATTGCAACTAGTCAAGGCCAGTATGTATTTTATATATATATTCTTTTCGGTATGTGTTGATATAAAATATAAAAGTGTATTATATATTGATCATAGATTATGGATAAATATTAATAAATATATACGGACTTAATTAAATTAATTGAATCTAATGATCTACGTATAAGATAATGATATATATATATATGGGTATCGTTAATATATACCCTTAACAATAAACGCTTGCTAATTAACATACCCTTAACAATAAACGCTTGCTATAGATTGAAATATTTGTTACAAATATATATTTATTGTATTGACTAAGGCAACAGATGTAATAATGTTTTCCCTGGGAATATATATATATATATATATATATATATATGGGAATATATATATATATATATCAGTATCTTGTATGTAGATCATTAGATTCAATTGATTTAACCAAGTCCGTATGTACTTGTCAGTATTTATCCATAATTTATGACCCATATATATATAGTGGTTTTCTAATCGGTGCGTACTGATATAAGTTATATTAGTGCGTTGCATGTGGACCATTGATTATGGAGAAATTTTGACAAGTGCATACACTTTGAGTCAAAGTATATAAATCTAATAGTCCACGTCCAACACACTGATGAATTTATATCAGTGCGTACTGACTTGAAAATTTCTTATATATATACAAATTTTTTAACATAAGTGCACACTGATAGGAAAATGATTATATATATATGTATATATTCTCTTATGAGTTTATAAAATTCTAGGGATCATATTATTTGACCGTTAGACATATCTGAGAGCATTTCCAATGTAAACGTGGTTTGTGAAAAAAAGAAATGCCACGTAAGATTGATAGACATTTTTTTTTAAAAATCTTTCTCCAATGCAGCCGTACATATTTAACCTCAAGCTGACGTGATAAAAAAAAATTTAGACCTTATCAACACAACCGTCCACTTTCAGACGGTCTGTTGCACAACCCTTTTTTAGGTTGACTCATCAAACATTTAAAATTGATATTAATTTTTGATCTATTTTTGGTAAGAAAATAAAATAAAATAGGAAATAGGAAATAAAATTGGATACGTCATTAAAACAAAACGTGTTTTAAACGGAAGCATCGGAGATAAAATGTTAATTTGATCATCTATTAAGTCCATATTTATACCACAAAGTAAATAAGTTTTTTGACATTGTTGTCGTATCAACAATAATTCATACATAGATCATTATTTTCATTAAAGCATCTCTAATGATCATAAATTAATTAAAAATCAATACAATCATGTAACTAAAATTGCAAAAGCTACCTGTTAGATTATGGAAAGAGCAATTAATACTTTCTAGATTCTTTATTTATTTTTCTATAACCATTATATTTTATTTTAAGTATTTACTTATCAATATTTTATTCATTCTTTTTTTTCTACTGCGTGATCCTCTTCAGATTTTCCTTTTTTTTAAAGCTAGACTTCACTTTCAAGTTACAAAAAATTGCCTGAGTTTTTTTTTTCTTAACAAAACAAATACTCCTACAACTATTTTTCTATCTAAACAAATTCTTCTCTCATATTTGTCTCAAACAAGTAAAATCTGATTTTATTTAAAAATTAACCAAACTATTTTTCTGTAAATAATCTGTAAAAGGATCAAAGCCATTTTGAGGCTGGAAAAGAAGGTGAAAATGTGAAACTCCATTGTTATTTTTTTCTCTCATTTATTCACCTTTATGTGCAACTAGTCGACATAGTACTTTATGTGCAATAATCTGTTTCCTTTTTTTTTCTTCATGTAATGGTGTTGATGAAGCAGTACACAACTCTATATATGATAGCCATACGAAAGAATATAGTTATTTTCTTCTCAATATGTATTGATATAAAATACATCAATATATTATATTTATATCATAGATTATATAGATACATATTAATAAATGTATATTAATTTACTCAAATCAATTGAATATATAAATATATTATATATATTTATCGGTATGAACTTAAAAGAAAATCTATATATATATTATATTTGTCAGCTCTTCTGTTCATATGGGAGTTAATTAAATGTTATTTTATTTTATTTTATTTCATCTTTGGTGTGTTGTAAATTTAAATAATTATGTACTTTATAGATGTATGAAACCTTTGGCCGGTTTTAGATAAACAAAGAATGGAGATTGAGTGGTTGACTTATTAGCAAATGAATAATAGAGGTTCTTTGATCAGTAGTTCAAAGTTGACTCCGTTAAAGTCTTTTTATAAGTTCATTTAAAGGTTATAGACTTACAGTTTCACAAATGTTGAGATTCTGGCCCCCCAACTGCCCCACCCCCATGTTCACATATGAAGATTCCCTATTGATTAGGATTTTTAACGAACAAAATGAATTTATAATTAGCAATATTGATTAAGATGAATATAATTAAGACATAAATCTTAATTATACATTGATAATGATGATCAAAATTTGAGAGAAAAAAAAAACCTCCTTTCCAACCGAAATTTAGGCGATGTAATGGCGGCACCTCTCTATGAGTCTATTCACATTTATAATATTGTAAGTTCAAGCTGGGCCTCTTATTTAACATTTAAATTTGAAATAGAAAAGAAAAGGAAAAAAAAAAATGAAAAGAAATCCATATTTCGCATTTATCAATATATGTGCAACAAATAAATTGGAGTGGTGCTCTCGGTAACTAATGGCGTCTACGGTTCGTTTTCGGTTTCAAACCGTCGGTTTCGGTTCCGTGGAAAGACCGAACTGTAACCGTAACCGGAATAGGACGGTTTTGAACGGTTTCTGACGGTTTCGGAACCGGCGGTTTTCGGTTCGGTTTCGGTTTCTGTTTTTCGAAACCGAACGGTTCGGTTCGGTTTCGGTTTCGGTTTGTGAAACCGAACGACTCGGTTCGGTTAGGTTACTGTTCGGTTTCGGTTCGTTCGGTTTTTTTTTTTCTGAAATGCTGCCACGTGTCAGCATTTCATTGGTTTTTTTTTAAAATTTTGAAACCGGCGGTTTTGGGTTCGGTTTTTAAGATCCCATAACCGTAACCGAACCGTCGGGATACGGTTTCCAACCGGTTTTATAACCGACAGTTTCGGTTACGGTTTCGGTTTCGGTTTCCAGAGGTCGGTTTCGAATGGTTTAACCGAACCGTGGACACCTCTATCGGTAACCCACTAATAATCTAATAATATCCAGCACACCTTTATTGTATTTTTTTTTTCATTCATATTTATCATATAAGAAAGATAAAAAAAAAATTATTTGATCATATTGTGTTCATTAAAGAGCAAAAAAAAAAAAAAAAACCTTAGTAACAATGAAAAGAAAATAAAAATAATACAAGTAACTTAAAACTTACTTTTAAATAATGATTGCTTTAAAATACATGATGTTATTAGTTTCTTCAACGATATAAATTGTATACAATAAAATATGAAAATAAAATTAGGGTTTAAAGCATAATTTTTTTTTCCAGATAAACACGAGATTATCCATAGATGTGAGGTTTTATTAAAATTTAATTCGATCATAATGAGATAAGGCTCCATTTGGAAAAACTTCTTCAAGTAGATCATTTATGAGTAGATATTTTACAAATAGATGAGAAGATAGTGATCGTTTGATTGTCAATTAGATTTTTTTTTTAAATGGTAGGATTAATAAAATATTCAAAAGCTATTTTAAATGATAGAGTTATATTAGATATTTTAATATTATTAAAAAAACTCAAAAAGATCTACTTGCCTAATATTTGAACTTCTCTAAGTAGATGTAAAACAATTTTTTTAATTATCCAAAAATTCTATTGGGTGACAATCAAACGACAAAAAAATTTAAAAAGAGCTTTTTTAATTAAAAATGTTGTTTTAACCGGTAGACAAATTCTTCAAAACGGCCACTAAATGAAATGAGGGGAAAAAAATATTGCAAGGGAGGGGTGCTGGATGTGTGTGTATATGACAAAGAGCGTTTTTACTTTTATTTTTTGAAAATATATAGAGAGCATTTATGAGATGAGTTAAGTTTGGAAGATAATTAAAAAGGATAATGTTGACAGTGATTTTTGGGTACTTAAAATTCACCACTGGTCCAATAAATTAATATGATTTAACAACTGGAACTGTAAAGCAAAACAGAAAATTAATCATGCAAACCATGAGGTTTTATGTGGAAAACCCTAAAAACGGAAAAAATCACATTTATTGGGAACGATGAGGACGAAATTTCACTATGAATGGGCGAATTACACACTCAATATCTCTTGTGCTATCTGTATATTTCTCACAATATCCGTAATGGTATTTTAGAGCCATTTTATATATGCATGTAGTTGTCAAAAATATTCACAGTTCAATCAAACAGGCCGACAATTTAATGGATATTAAGTAGGTGGAAATGGTGAGTTATGTCACATTTTTTTATGTGTATTGTTGTGATGTCACTGTTTTAATAACTTAAGTTTAAAAGGCACCTATTATGGTGAATTATCCAAATTGCCTTTAAATAATATATTTTTTATTCTCATTGTGTTTTCATCTACACTTTGAAAACGATAACTCATCCCCCTCACAAAAAAACTTGTCTCTTTCCAGATTCTGCACAAGAAGATAACATATATTTGTGATCTTCGTTTATATTTTTTTTTATATTTCTGTGTGGTTTAACAATGTATCCATTCATTATAATTTGTTGTCCAGTATTTGTATGAACATGTATGAACACTTTATTTTTCAAAGGATCAAGCATTTTATTTTTGAAAATAAGGTTTAGTTAAATCGAGTATATTCATAGCCAAATCGAGCATTTTTTTTAATATGATCGATCTTATTTTTGAAAGAATCGAGTATATTTTTGAAAGAATCAAGTATATTTTTGAAAGAATTGAAAGAATCGAGCATTTGTCAAAGGATCAAGAAATTTTCAAAGGATCGATAATTTTTTTCAAAGGATCGAGAAAATTTTTCAAAGGATCGAGAATTTTTTCAAAAGATCGAGAATTTTTTTCAAAGGATCGAGAATTTTTTTCAAAGGATCGAATTTTTTTTTCAAAGGATCGAGAATTTTTGTCAAAGGATCGAGAAGATTTTTCAAAGGATCGAGATTTTTTTCAAAGGATCGAGAATAATTTTCAAAGGATCAAGAATTTTTTTTCAAAGATCGAGAATTTTTGTCAAATGATATAGAAGATTTTTCAAAGAATCGAATTTTTTTTCAAAGGATCGAGAATATTTTTCAAATGATCGAGAATTTTTTTTAGAAAATTAAGTTTAGTTAAATCAAGTATATTTGTAACGAATTTAAGCATATATTAGAAAGAATCGAGTATATTTTTCAAAGGATCGAGGATATTTTTTTTGAAGTACTGACCAGAAAAAAAAAGCTCCATGGGCACTGCCCCCTACCTCTCCCCCGCGAGCTGACCAGGTAGCTCTACCACCGCGAGCTCGGCGGGAAGCTCGACCCCTGAATGCATCTGAGTTTCAACGAAACTTTCTCTCTCTATTTCATAACTCTCACTGTAAAAAAATGAATGAAAGATTCTGATGGAACAACTATTGGGGGCATTTTTGTCCGTTCACTATAATAGGTGCTTTTTAAACAAAAGTTATTAAAACAGTGACAATGTTGAAATGCCACCTCCAAAAAGTGCTATTTATTTTTTTGAACCCTATTAAATAGGCATTGGGAACAAGAGAGAAACTCTAAAAGGCCCAAAGAGGCATAACTAATTAAACCGACATAGGCCCAAAGCTGGGCCTAACCTATCAGAGATATCGACCATAATAAACACGTGGTCAAAAGCAACTTGAAATACAAATCAAGTTTGACGTTATACAAATTCCAATGTCTGACAAGACCTTTATTATTATATTCAAATGATTCAAAACGGACAAATAAGGGCAGGCCCGTGATCGACGCTCCTATAATGAGCCCAAGTGATGAAGGCTCCAGGGTCTTTCTGTAAAAGCTAGACCGTTTTTTCAGAGAGAGAGTCCTGATTTTTCACAACTCAATACGCGAAAGCTCTGAATATATAGCTCTACAATTCTCTTCTTTCATTTATTGCTTCACTCAAATAGAGGTCGATCTGATTGCCTTCCAAAGTCGATCGACCCTATCCTTGATCGACCCATGTTGAGTCAAAAAGCCAACATGGACATCGATTCACCAAACTCATCGAAACCTAGCGTCGATCCAACATTAGATCGACCCACCTAGATCCAAGGAACCCCAACGTTGAGTACAGTCGATTTAGGACCAACGGTCGGTGGAATCTCAGCAGTAAATGGATGTCATTCAGAAATAAGGGTGGGAGTTGAGTACCCTCAGCTTCTATTTCTCCAACGAAAGCCCTGACAGAAGCAATATTCATAACCTCCTCCTTAACCTGCTCGCCGGGAACCTTAGAAGAGGAACAAATTCATTAGCCTTAACCTCTTGATCAACAACAGTTTCCTCGTCTGAGGAAGAGATAACGAACACAACTACTGTTGAAACCCCGTTCACTAGTAACGCAGCGGAAATAGGTTTTAAAACTTTTATATAGATCATAATTGATCTGGAACCAGTGAACTTGGGATCATGATTTTTTTGAAACTTATACATACAATATTATTACTGTAATAAAATATATGTATACGAGGAAATTGAAATCAATACTAAGAAGAAGATTTATAGATCCTTACCAACGTTTGGAGACTCATTTACTCTTGCAATGCTCCTTGTCTGAACCGCTCGATCTCCCTTGCTATACCCCGGAACTGGTAACTACGTGTGGGTGCGTCACGGACTCTGAAACTTAAAATGAAGGATGTAGAGAAAAGACTTGAAGAAACTCTTTCTTTGATATCAGTGCACAACACTTGCACAAAAAATCTTTTCTCTCTTTCAACACGCACACTGACAAGATCCACTCTGACTCCTCTCTTGAGTACGAGAGAGGCCCTGTGAGCTGTACTTTTACTAGCATGATAAATGAATTTCGACTAAAATTCCATAGAAAATACTTGCTTTTAAATATAAAAACAATATAAGGAAAATATTGGAGAGTATAAAATGTACATATCTGCAAGTTCTTTATTGTCATTTTCGTTCATTACAAAAAATTGTAAAAAAAATGACCGATCGGACAAAAAACCGACCACATTTAAAAACTAACCTGTCAAAAACCCGACCAGAAAATTGATCAGGCCGAGTAAGAAACCGAACACGGCCGAACAAGAAACCGACCACGGCCAAACAAGAAACCGACCACTGCCGGACACTAAATCAACCACGGCTGAACACGAAACCGACCATGACCGAACACGAAACCGACCACGACCGAGCAAGCCAAGTAGGCCGAATAGGACAAGTAGGCCGAGTAGGCCGACCGCATCCCAAATTATGCCGACCATACCGACCACACATCTCAAAATATGTACATACAAATTAAAATGCATGACTTTTATGCTTCATGATGTCATCGAGTGGCCCACCTCAAAACTTCTGAGTCCGCACAACCGAGCAGCTACCTGTATAAATTTTTTTAAAGTAAAAGGATGAGCGCTAACGTCCAGTGAGTGAATGAAAACTTTTAAAAACATTTCTGAACAACTTTTCAATATGCATCTAGTAATACATACTAAAAGATAAAATATATACTTTCGTACTTAATAAACTGAATGCATCTCTTTTTGGAATAAGAATAAGATAATTTATAAAATCTTAATCTGCGCCAAATTAGTACCCAGAGATATCTTCAATACGTAAGCCAAATTACTTCGTGCAGACGCATAGTCGGGAATAACTTCTGGTCATACACATGTAGAGCGACTCGATACTCTTTCTCTGGTCATACTCGTGCATAGCGACTCATCTGACATACACATGTGTAAAACGGCCCCAAAAGCCAACAATACTCATAACTGAGGGAGGGTACAGACCTGGTGCTTTTGTAAAAAACCATAATCTCTTCTTGATATTTATAAAAGTAATATAACTGATACTGAGTGCTAGTATAAGCATAAAAACATACTTTCAGTTCTCTGTATAATCGCCATAACTCATTAAAAGAAATAAAAAGCTTAAATGATTTGCAGCAATTAATTTTAAGCATAAAACTGGAAACTTTTGAGTTAAAAATAAAACTGAATACTTAATTCACTCACAAGTTATCCTTCAAGCTTAATTCGGACCAAGTATGCTAGGTTCCCCTACTTCGTCTTCTTTCCCTAACAATCACACAAAATCCAATTAGAAATTGGAATGCAAAGAAGAATCAAGTGAAATCACAGTATCATGAGAGAGCTCCACTGACTTCTCTTCCTTTTTCTTCCTTTTCTTTCCTTTCTTCCGATCGATTCTACTACTTTCTAGCTCTCATAATGTTTATCCTCCAATATATACGTATGGAAAGACACAACTGAAGTTGTGAGCTAGTTAACTAAGCTCACAGTTGCCTGTCAACCAGATATGTTATAATTGCTTACTCACCAATTCACTTTTCATTTTCATGTCTATCCATTTTTTTTTCTCAAATTGGGCCTAAATGACATGGACCTTACAATTCACCCATTCGTATAAGAATTTTGTCATCAAAATTTACTTACCTATCTGAAACAGATGATGATACTGATTTCGCATCTGATTTTCATGTTCCCAAGTCGCATCTTCTACTGCATGATTTCTCCATAACACTTTTACTAAAGGAATAACCTTTGTACGTAATACTTGTTCCCTTCTATCTAGAGTCTCAATAGGTTCCTCTTCATAAGTTAAACCTTCTCTTAACTTCACTGGTTGCTTAGTTAAAACATGCGTAGGGTCGACTATATATTTTCGAAGCATAGAAACATGGAATACGTCATGAATTCTTGAAAGCTCTGAAGGTAAGGCTAAACGGTATGCCACTGCTCCTATTCTGCCAATAATCTCATACAGACCAATGTATCACGGACTTAACTTCCCACGTCTTTCAAATCTAAGTATACCTTTAAATTCGGAGGAACACATAGTCACCTACTTTAAATTCAAGTTCCCTTCTCCGCTTATCTGTGTAGCTTTTCTGCATATCTTGAGCAACCTTTAATCTGTCTCTGATGATTTTAATCTTTTCTGTTGTGACTTGAACAAGTTCTGGACCTAACAACTTTCTCTCGCCTACTTCAACCCAACACACCGGTGTTCTGCATTTTCTCCTGTACAAAGCTTCATAATGAGCCATTTCGATGCTAGCTTGATAACTGTTATTGTAGGAAAATTCTATTGAAACAAATATTATGGCGTGCTTAATATTAATCTAGAGGGAGGGGGGTGAATAGATTAATAACAAAATTTACCCAATTTTTGTTAAAGGTCAAGTTGACAAAAATGCCCTTAGCAAGTTACGATAAAAACACAAGTGCAAAAATACGGAAATAATAAAGACACTTGAGATATACGTGGAAACCCTCAAAATGGGAAAACCCACGGGTTGATGAGTGCGCCACACTAGAACCTCGAATCCACTAATGGCAAATGAATTACAACCTAATCCCAGTTTAATCCAACACCACTACCTAATCCCGGTATAAGTGAACCTAGTTCATCTTGCTTGCGATTTAAGCTACCTACTCCTGGAAGCAACACAAGTCTTACTTCTCAATGAAGAGATAAAATGTCCTAAGTGAATATATGATGATATTCAATGAACAAACAAGGCTAGGAAACCCTATATGCTTATCTAGGATAATGAGATGACAATTAATGCAATCCTAGATATCATGAGCTAAATGACATGTTCAAGAAGCTTAGCTAAACATATGAAGTTATCACAATACAACACTCAATCAAGGCATCACAACAATCTCTAATTTGTATCTAAGAATGTTCTAAGAGCATACAAATAATTAAAGAGATGGTTTAGTAAGCAAACCACTTAACTTGTAAGAAGATAGTGAATAATTTACCAAACAAGATGTGATGAAGCAGCCCTATCCATTGATGCACTCTAAATGAACTTAGATGATGCAAGATGAAGATATAATGCTCATGGGGATGCTTTGAGTGATTAAAATTGAGTTCTTGAAAGTGTTTTTCCTTTGAAATGTGTTCTAAGGAAACAATATGATATTCTGAACTCTATTTCGACCTTAAGACAATGAGTTATATATATATGAGATCCAAACAAAGTGAGGTAGTTTTGGAAAAAAACATTCTAGCTTCCTCTGTGTGCGTTGGTCGAGTAGCGCACCACCAGCGCACTGCCTAAAAATTTCAATAGGTGCTGGACAAGTGGCACTGCACAGTGGCGCAACACAAGCACAAAATCGCTGGAATGTTTACGCTGGTAAGGCTGCGCTGATGAGTGGTGCACCACCAGCGCATGCAAATTTTTTCAACTATGCGCAGGTGCAGCAGCGCATGACTAGCGACAATCCACTGTGAATGTTGCGCTGGTCGAGTAGCGCACCACCAGCGCAAGACCTATTTTTTTAACACTCAAATGCACATAAACAATAAGTTCAAGAGTGATAAAATTGCATCCTATTTTAATGCCTAGCATGACATAAAAATTTCATAGCAAGATACAAAAAGGTCAACAAGAGTCATTTACACTAAAATGCACACAAGTAAACACTCAACACATATGATCAAGAGTTATGCATGAATATGTGAGTGTGTGCAACTATCTCTTCAAAGCAAGTAATCACAAGAATTTTACCTTTGGTGCTTCTCCTCTTGAGGTCTTGAGAGTCTAAGCTACCCTTACATAAATACCCCCAAAATGTGATTTGTTCACGAAATAAGCCAATCAATAAATGAGGACTTTACAATCTCCCCCTTTGGCTATTTCGTGACAAAACCACCACTCGCATTGATCCTCACAAAACAAAATAAAACACCGGAAAGATATTCTACATTACAAAGAGATAACATAAAAAAAAACTTCAAATCTTCAATCTCTTGTAGAACTATCAACCCTACACACAAAGCAAGCACAAATACACTTTCCAAACCAAGTGCATGTGATATGATCAAGTGAAAATAGAACAAAAGTGAAAATAAAACAAAAGCAATTGCATTTAAGAATATGAGTATGACATCATGTAATGCTCATACAATGCTTCCCCTCAACGGGTTACTCCCCCTACATGTAATCTCCCCCTCAAACAAGTACTACTCCCTTTAAAGCCAACCCATGCTACTCTCTTAACACCACAATGTTAGGTCAAAATGCTACTCCCCTTTTTTGTCATGATATAGGCAAAGAAGAAGTCCCCAACCGGGTCACTCAAGGCAAAGAAAGCTAGGAGCATACAAGATTGGTGCATAATTATATAAGCCGCATTTATGCAACTCTATTAATAGGAGAGAAACAAGGAGATTTATTTGAGAGAAAATGTGCGAATCAAAAATGCTTTGCATACAAGACATGTTGCATTCAAGTCCAAAAACAATGGTATTTTAGTAAAGCAAATGACAAAGGTTTCCAATATAATTCAAACCAATTTCACCATTTGTCATGAGAGAAACAAGGATATAGAGATTTTATAGATATCAAATGAATGACACTATATCCAACTTTATAAGCTAAACATGGCATGAGCAACTTTGCACCCTATTTGATTTTTCCGAGAGGATACCTGTATGATAATAGCCATGTTCAACTAATAAAGAAAGAGAGACAATGATACAATATTTGAGTCTCACTAGTTTTTTCACACAATATTTTGCATTCAACAATTGCAATCATCAATTCATGCGTTATCATTTTTCATTAGCATGTCATTAAAGAATCATCATGTCATGGAGATAATTATAGGTCATTCAATATGTACTTCCTATATAGATCTTCTAGTCCAAAAATGCATGTTTGAACATAAATATGACATGAATTGTAATCAAAGCAAAGTTCACACTTATTGAAGAAAATACAATATACTATAATAAGTGCAACCAGAAGAACTTACCAAACAAGATGTGATGAAGCAGCCCTATCCATTGATGCACTCTAAATGAACTTAGATGATGCAAGATGAAGATTTAATGCTCATAGGGATGCTTTGAGTGATTAAAAATGAGTTCTTGAAAGTGTTTTTCCTTTGAAATGTGTTCTAAGGAAACAATATGATATTCTGAACTCTATTTCGACCTTAAGGCAATAAGTTATATATATATGAGATCCAAACAAAGTGAGGTTATTTTGGAAAAAATGTTCCAGCTTCCTCTATGTGCGCTGGTGAGGTGCGCTGGTCGAGTAGCGCACCACAACTGCCTAAAAATTTCAATAGGCACTGGACGAGTGGCGCTGCATAGTGGCGTAACACAAACGTAAAATCAATGGAATGTTTGCGCTGGTGAGGCTGCGCTAGACGAGTGGCTCACCACCAGCGCATGCACATTTTTTCAACTATGCACAGGTGCAGCAGCGCATGACTAGCGACAGTCCACTGTGAATGTTGCACTGGTGGGGTGCGCTGGTTAAGTAGCGCACCACCAGCGCAATGCCTATTTTTTTAACACTCAAATGCACATAAACAATAAGTTCAAGAGT
This sequence comes from Dipteronia dyeriana, assembly GCA_032871835.1. Taxonomy (NCBI): domain Eukaryota; kingdom Viridiplantae; phylum Streptophyta; class Magnoliopsida; order Sapindales; family Sapindaceae; genus Dipteronia; species Dipteronia dyeriana. Next base: position 49,738,749 of record CM065303.1, on the reverse strand, counting down.
GATAAAATTGCATCCTATTTTAATGCCTAGCATGACATAAAACTTTCATAGCAAGATGCAAAAAGGTCAACAAGAATCATTTAAACTAAAATGCACACAAGTAAACACTCAACATATATGATCAAGAGTTATGCATGAATATGTGAGTGTGTGCAACTATCTCTTCAAAGCAAGTAAGCACAAGAATTTTACCTTTGGTGCTTCTCCTCTTGAGGTCTTGAGAGCCTAAGCTACCCTTACATAAATACCCCAAAAATATGATTTGTTCACGAAATAAGCCAATCAATAAATGAGGACTTTACATCTCCTTTTTTGTTGTTGAGCAAGACTTGATTGCTTCCTTGGTTGAGCTTGCATGATAGGTGTCTTCCCTTTGTGAGCTTTTGGTTGAGGGAAGTTAACTTGAGGAGCCCTTGTAGGATGAGCTTGAGGTGGGCTTCTTGGTGCCACCTCCACTTGAGCACTACTTGAACACTCTCATAGATCAAGCTTCTTCCTAGGAGTTTGATGAGGAGAGGACCCATTAAAGTTCATGCTTCTTACAAAAATGGTCTTACTTGGAGTGGAGGACATCTTGTCATCTTCAAACTCAAGCCCCTTCTTGTCACTTGGCCTTTTTCCAACATCTAGCATGTGGTCAAGTTTCTTGGTGCTAGAGTTCATCTTGGCCAACAACTCTCTAGCATCTTCAAGCTCTTTCTTCAACCCTTCTTCACTTCTCTTAGATCTCACCAACTCTTCATTTAGTTGGTTAACTTGAGTTGAGAGGTCTAGGTTTTCTTCCTTCAATCTCTTGATTTCATTCTTGTTCTTCAACCTTGAACTCTCAAACCTAGTCATGTAGTCCTTGAGATCCATCCTTTCCACACTTCCATTTGTGGATTGTGATGAAGATCTATCATCACTTGAGTAGTTTTCCTCTTGACTTTCATTCTCTTCTTCACTAGCATCTTTGCTCCAAAGAGAGGATGTAAATGCTATGAAGTTAGCCATGAGATCTTCATCATCCGAAGACTCATTTCCTTCATTGGAGTTATCACTTTCACTCCATGTGGCAGCCATCACTGTTCCCTTTCTCTTAACCTTGTGATTTGCACATTCCGGGGCAAAGTGACCTATCCCACCACATTCAAAGCATTGAACTCCTTTCTTCTCGGTCTTTTCTTTTCTAGGCTCAAACTTTTTGAAGGGAGCCTTTTTCTTGAAGTCTTGACCCTTGGATCCAACACCTTTCCTCTTAGACTTGTAGAATTTCTTGAACTTTCTCATTAGCAAGGCCATCTCTTTATCCGAGTCATCACTTTCCTCCTTCTCAACTTTGGAGGCTTTCAAAGCAATATCTTTTTGCTTTTTCGATGGTGTGGGGTTAGGACATTTCCTAGATTCATAAGCTAGAAGTCTCCCAATCACTTCACTCGGCTTCATGTCCTTGTAACCACTATTCTCTTCCAAAGCCATCACCTTAGACTCAAATCTATCGGGTAGAGATCGTATAATCTTCTGCTTGATCTTCCTATCCGAATAAGGATCACCAAGTTGATGACTTTGGTTCACAATGTCCATCAACCTTACTTCAAAGTCATTGAAGCACTCGTTCTTATCCATCTTGAGCAATTCAAATTGCGTTTGGAGAACTTGAAGCTTCGACTCTTTAACCACATCGGTTCCCTCATGTGCAACTTCTAGGATATCCCATGCCTCTTTAGCTATCCTAGTGTTTTGAACCAACTTTTATTGGTTATCATCCATTGCACATAGGATGGCATGCATTGCCTTCCTATTCCACTTTGAAGCCTCAAACTCTTATGCATTCCATTGTGCCTTTGGTTTAAGTACATCATCTCCTCCATCTGCATAAGTCATCATGGGTGTAGTGTAGCCATCTTTAACCGCCATACATGCCCTGTCATGAATTTGGCAAATATACGACTCCATCTTGCCTTTCCATGAGGCATAATTCAATCCGGTGAGAAGTAGAGGTCTAGTGCTAGAAGCTCCCTCGTTGCCACCGTTTCCACTCATTGTGTTTAATGAATGAATGATATGAATGCAAGTGTATAAATGATCAACACACACACAAAATGCAACACACACCAAAATGAGCAAGGATCACCTATGTATGTCTAGGAACCTCCTCTGATACCAATTGAAACAAATATTATGGTGTGCTTAATATTAATCTAGAGAGAGGGGGGGGGGGGGTGAATAGATTAATAACAAAATTTACCCAATTTTCGTTAAAGGTCAAGTTGACGAAAATACCCCTAGCTAGTTACGATAAAAACACAAGTGTGTAAAAATACGAAAATAATAAAGACACTTGAGATATACGTGGAAACCCTCCAAATGGAAAAAACCACGGGCATATGAGTGCGCCACACTAGAACCTCGAATCCACTAATGGCAAAGGAATTACAACCTAATCCCAGTTTAATCCACCACCACTACCTAATCCCGGTATAAGTGAACCTAGTTCATATTGCTTGCGATTTAAGCTACCTACTCCTCGAAGCAACACAAGTCTTACTTCTATAGGTAGTGCCTCCAAATTTTCAGTACAAACACAACTGCAGCAAGCTCTAGATCGTGTGTTGGATAATTCTGTTCATGCTTCTTTAATTGTCTTGACGCATAAGCTATCACTTTCTCATGTTGCATCAAAACGTAACCCAAACAATGTCTAGATGCATCACTGTAAACAACAAATTCATCACTTCCGGTTGGAAGAGCAAGTATTGGAGCAGAAGTCAATCTCTCATTGAGTTCTTGAAAACTCTGTTCACAAGCTTCTGACCACTCAAACTTCACATCCTTCTGAGTTAATCTTGTTAATGGTGAAGCTATTTTAGAAAATCCCTCTACAAATCTTCGATAGTAACTTGCTAAACCCAAGAAAATTCTAATTTCGGTCACACTAATTGGTCATTCCCAATTCACTATAGCTTCAACTTTTTAAGGATCAACATAAATACCATCACCAGAAATCACATGGCCCAAAAATGTAACTCTATCGAGCCAGAATTGACACTTGCCAAATTTGGCATAAAGTTGATTCTCTCTCAGGACTTGTAGAATAATCTCTAAATGCTCTGCATGCTCCACCTCATCCTTAGAATAAATCAAAATGTCACCAATGAACACAATAACAAATTTGTCTAGATAAGGATGAAATACCCTATTCATCAAATCCATAAAAGCTGTTGGAGCATTTGTTAATCCAAAAGGCATAACTAGAAACTCATAATGTCCGTAACGAGTTCTGAAAGCGGTCTTTGGTATATCACAGTTTCTAATCCTCAATTAATGATAATCTGTTCGTAAATCTATTTTGGAAAACACCTTTGCTCCCTAAAGCTGATCGAATAAGTCATCAATACGTGGGAGTGAGTATTTATTACGCACCGTTGCTTTATTCAATTGCCGTTAATCGATGCATAAACGTAATGTTCCATCTTTCTTCTTAACAAACAAAACTGGCGCTCCCCATGGTGACACACTATGTTTAATAAAATTCTTGTTCACCAATTCTTCTAATTGAATCTTTAACTTTTTCAATTCGATTGGAGCCATTCTATATAGTGGAATAGAAATTGGAGCTGTGCTTGGAACCAAATCTATCACAAACTCAATGTCTCTATCTGGTGGTAATCCATGAAGATCTTCAGGAAATACGTCTGGAAATTTTCTTACCACCGATATATCTTCTAATTTTACCTCACTATCCAGAGTATTAATTACATAAGCCAAATAAATTGAACATTGTTTCCTGAGCAACCGTCTGACAGTAATAGCAAATATGACACAAGAAGGAAGAATCCGACGTTCACTATAGAAAATAACATCCGACTCTCTTTGAAGTGTAAATTTTACCTCTTTTAAAAAACAATCTACTGTAGCATGGTGTGTAGCCAGCCAATCCATTCCCAAAATAACATCAAAATTACTTATATCAAGCAGAATCAAATCAACATGTAGCTCATGTTTACCGACTATGACCTTACGGTTTCTATATATATTCTCAGCCAATAAAGATTCACCAGTAGGTGTAGCCACTACCATAATAGAATCTAATGGTCTTAATTCTACATCCGCATATACCATAAAAGATCAAGATAAAAAGGAACGAGTAGATCCAGAATCAATGAGAACATGAGCATTGTGGCAAAAAATTGTTAACATACTTGTAACGACATCTGGAGTGGTTTCGGCATCTTGCTGAGTCATAGCAAAAACTCTTTCTTGAGTACGAGATCTACCCGACTGGCCTCTCTGTTGGTTGCCTTCAACCCCTACTGTACTAGCTTGGGTTTTCCCTGTAGTTATAGATTCTCCTACTCGGGATCCCCTTTGTCCTTGAATCTGACTAGCGCCACTTTGCATTGGTTGAAAAACTATCTTTCTCTCTTCATTGCCTTCCTGGACTAACTCAGGGCAATCTCTTTTTAAATGTCCGGGCTGCCCACATTGATAACAACCTGATCTCCCCAAATAACACTCACCATCATGGTGCTTTCCATAAGTCTTACATAGAGGACGCCTACCTCTACCCATACTAACACTCTGTTGACGACTACCCATTGGTTGTTGGACTGAGGTTGGGCTAGAACAAGGTCCACGACTATGTTGATAGTTACGAGTCTGACCTGAAAAACCACCCGTTGCCCTATGCATTTTGCTATAAGAGTCCCCTGTTGACCATTTATTATGCTTTTGCTTATGTTGTTCAAATCTGCGAGAGTCATTAAGGTCTCTCTCAACTCTCAATACAGCTTCAAACAACTTACCGAACTCAACATACCCATAAGTAGTCACTATTGTCTGAATTTCCGATCGAAGTCCATCTTCAAATTTTTTACACTTATTTTCTTCATCAGCGACTACATACGGAGGAAGAAAATAAGTGCAAATTTCTTCTCATACTATTCTACTGTCATAGATCCCTGCACTAGTCTGAAAAAATCAGCTCTTTTCAAATCTTGATAGAAACGGGGATAATAACGATTATTAAACTGCTTCTTAAAATCCTCCCAAGTAATTCCTTCAGGAGTTCTTCGTTGAACTGAGGCCCACCAATAATTTGCTTTTTCCTTTAGCAAAAAACGTAGCAAAAGAGACCTTTTGTTCATCTGTGCACCTCATAACTTCAAATACACGTTCCATCTCATTCAACCAAGAACTAGCATTGTCTGGATCTCTAGTTCCATCAAAATTCGTAGCTCCCAATTTACGTGCCCGCTCAATAGAATTCTCTGGCACTCGCGTTTCATACTAAACCATGACAGTCAACAGTTTTGCAATTCTATCAATTGGTTCCTCCCTAGGTTCTGGTACATGAGGTTGAGCTATAGGTGGTTGAGGGTGTGATTCTGCCTCATTTTCACCTTGGTTAACACTCCTCTCTCCTAGGTCAGCTACCGGTCTCGTGAGTGGGCAGCCAACTCAACGCATAATGCTGTTACAAAATCAAAGTTATGCTTAAATGAATGAAACTAAATGCAAACAATTATTCTGTGATCTAAGGAATTATAAACCGTGCTCTGATACCAAGTTGACAAGACCCACCCTGACTCCTCTCTTGAGTACGAGGGAGGCCATGTGGGCTATACTTTTACTAGCATGATAAATGAATTTCGACTAAAATTCCATAGAAAATACTTGCTTTTAAACATAAAAAGAATATAAGGAAAATATGGGAGAGTACAAAATGTACATAACTGCAAGTTCTTTATTGTCAGTTTCGTTCATTATAAAAAGTTGTTAAAAAAATGGCCGATCGGACCAAAAACTGACCACATTTAAAAACTAACCTGTCAAAAACCCGACTAGAAAATCGATTAGGCCGAGTAAGAAACAGACCACAGCCGAACAAGAAATCGACCACAGCAGAACACGAAACCGACCACGGCCGAGTAGGCCGAGTGGGCAGAGTAGTCCTATCTCAACCAGAAAACAGAACAGGCCGAGTAGGCAGACCACATCCCAAATTATGCCGACCATGCCGACCACACATCTCAAAATATGTACATAAAAATTAAAATGCATGACTTTTATGCTTCATGATGTCATCGAGTGGCCCACCTCAAAACTTCTGAGTCCGCACAACCGAGCAGCTACCTGGATAAATATTTTTAAAGTAAAAGGATGAGCGCTAACGCCCAGTGAGTGAATGGAAACTTTGAAAAACATTTCTGAATAAATTTTCAATATGCATCCAGTAATACATAGTAAAAGATAATATATCTACTTTCGTACTTAATAAACTGAATGCATCTCTTTTCGGAACAGGAATAAGATAATTTATAAAATTTAAATCTGCACCAAATTAGTACCCAGGGATATCTTCGATACGTAGGCCGAATTACTTCGTGCAAACGCAGAGTCGGGAATAACTTTTGGTCATACACGTGCAGAGCGACTCAATACTCTTTCTCTGGTCATACACGTGCATAGCGACTCATCTGACGTACACATGTGTAAAACGGCCCCAAAAACCAACAATAATCATAACTGGAGGAGGGTACAAACCTGGTGCTTTTGTAAAAAAAATCATAATCTCTTCTTGATATTTATAAAAGTAATATAACTGATACTGAGTGCTAGTATAAGCATAAAAACATACTTTCAGTTCTCTGTATAATCACCATAACTTATTAAAAGAAATAAAAAGCTTAAATGATTTGCAACGATTAATCTTAAGCATAAAAATGGAAACTTTTGAGTTAAAAACAAAACTGAAAACTTAATTCACTCACAACTTATCCTTCAACCTTAATTCGGATCAAGTATGCTAGGTTCCCCTATTTCGTCTTCTTTCCCTAACAATCACACAAAATCCAATTAGAAATTGGAATGCAAAGAAGAATCAACTAAAATCTACAGTATCATGAGAGAGCTCCATTGACTTCTCTTCCTTTTTCTTCCTTCTCTTTCCTTTCTTCCGCTCGATTCTACTGCTTTATAGCTCTCATAATGTTTATCCTCCAATATATATGTATGGAAAGACACAGCTGAAGTTGTGAGCTAGTTAACTAAGCTCACAGCTGCCTGTCAACCAAATATGTTATAATTGCTTACTCATTAATTCACTTTTCATTTTCACGTCTATCTATTTTTTTTTTCTTAAATTGAGTCTTTATTGGGTTTAAATGACATGGACCTTACACGCACACACTTGCACCAAAAATGTACTGATATGTGTTTTAATATCACGCAACACTTGCACTGATATGTATGTTGTATGATGTTAATTCACACACTCAACCAATTGCATCGAAAATGCAAAACTCTTTTTATGTACGTTGATATAAGTGCTAGGTTTCAAAGAATAATATATATCTAATATATGTTTTTATCATTAAAAAAAAAAACTTATCACATCTTTTGATTTTTAAAACTCTTTTAAAAACCAATATCTCATATCTTTTTATTTGATTTTAAAATCTTTCAAATAAAAATTATTTCATATCTCTTATTTAAAAATAAATAAATATTTATTTTGAATTTAAACATTTTAAAATCAATTTCAAATATTTAACTTAATAAAATAACATAATCATATTATCTTATTCTATTTAAATTCAAATATCATCTGACACCCTCCATTTAGTGATTATAACATAATTAAATAATTTCATTATTTAATTTATTTAATCACCATTATTTATTAATTAAATAATTTCATTATTCAATTAATTCTTGATTAAATATGTGTCACTTTCGTAACACAATTAATTGGACAATCCAATTAATTAACCGTGACCCTTGTTACCTAAATGGATCCGGCTATTAAGGGGACCTAATGGACCCACAATATTTTAAGCTCCAATAATCCTCATAATCATTAATTAAATTCTTTAATTAATATTCCTTGATTATTAACTCCAGTGTTATTCCACTAAAAATCCAAAGCTGCACTCTTTCAACTGCAGACGCTTTTACATAGACCGATACAACTCGATGTCCATCGATATAGCTATTACACATGGTGTGATCCTTTACAATAGTTCATAATTAGAGCTAGGTCATAATGTCTGTTATACTCATCTAATTATATATATCTTTTTAGTACTGTTGATTCTCTAATGGACAATAAATCCTATTTCCTCACGGAATTATGAGATCTCTCATATTGTCCAAGTCCCGAATCAACCCTTAAGGGAACTACCATCTACTTCTCACAAGAAGAAGTGGATTTCACTTTTGTGTACAAACCTTTCTCGCCACAAGCCAAACCGCAATCCCAGCATAAGGAGCATATTGATCAGTAACTGCATCCGACCTCACCCATGGTATATCAAAGACCACGATCTAACCTGAAGGAGTCGATAAGACATTCAAGATTAAGATCATCCACATATAGCCATCATTAGTTGATATATATGAATCTCATCGGTAAACGAATCTTGGTGAGAGATTCATATAGATCATGACCAAGTCCTATATGATCACATCATACAAGATGCTTCCATTCCCATATCTCATATGAATGATTCAAGATAGAATCATCGTACATTACAGAATGAACCGCAACTATAGATTAACTGCAAATAAAGTACCCAAGTTTATCTGCTATCTATAGACTCTTTAGATTGCACGTCTCTTATTGTATCCATCTGTATATGACACTTATATACACAGTTCGAGATTACATTCGATAATTTATAATGTTAATTTATATGCACAAGTTATAAAATAAATAACACAGCAATAATGAATTGAACTTTTCTTTTATTTATTTCATAAATCCATTTACAAATTACATCCTTAGGGAATAAACATCAACAATCTCCCAGTTGCACTAAAGCATGTGATGCATGTTTTGTAATCCTAGACCATTTAGGTAACACGAAAACACTTTAGCCGGTAAGGTCTTTGTAAATCGTGTTATAAAAACAATACTCGCAAGTGCACGAATCGTGAAGATATCGTACAGCGGCAAGTAAGGATCGTTCCCATGAGGAAAAGTGATTTACTGATTATAACTAATTCTAATTCTAATTAAATCAAAAGTAACCGAGAGATTGGTTGTGAAGAGATTGTTTAAAGATTGAATTAAAACTAAATTATCTTATGAAAGCAATTTAACAAAGAATTGGTGTTGTGATCAAGAGATGGAAGAATTAGGTCATCAATGCTCCCCAACTATGTTTACTTAATGTTTTGAATTGACTTTGAAAACAAATTATTAATCAAGTTAAGGGTTCGCGCTTATCTTAAGTATGATTGTTACCATATGATCATGGGATGAATCAAGTGTTCTCAATTACAATTTACCCATAGATCACTGGCGCAAACTACAATCGAGAACCCATTAAGTACAAGAACAATGAACCAAAACCTACTTGCATAGATCAATGCTAAGATTAGTTTTATACATTCAATTGAATATTAATTAAGATTACGTATAGATCAATACTCCAACCTTAATCATTAAATTATCAAATCCCTAAATTAATGCCAACGTATGATCATGCATTAACAAGAAATAAGAATTAAGATATATGATGAATTGAATGAATCAAAACTTAATTTAATTAAATATAGTCAATTCTAACAAAGAGCATTCATAGAGGTTCACATTGATTCCCTAGTATGGAATTAGTTACACATGGCGAAAATAAAAAGAGAAGAGAAAGAAACAATAAAACTCATTGATGAATTCTTCTTCGTCTTCAATCTTCGATGTATAAAGATGAATGTTGATGTGTTGTGATGGTTTGGTAGTGGAGTGGTAGGGGACGGCCCCCTTGGTGGCTTGGGACCTCCCTTGGCTTCTTTCTCCCGAAATAAGGGTTCACATGGTGTTTAAATAGATGTAGATGCTATGTCATGTCCTTAAACAACAAGGAAATCAATTCCAATATAGAACTCTACCTTTTTGGGACTTTATTTCTTTTCTAATCCAATAAAAAGACTACTTATTGAAGGAAGATTAGGATTAGGTTTCAACTTGTTTTCACAAGACTCCCAAACAATTCCAAGAAGGAAATAGTTCCCATTCCGACAACTTGGAAAATAAATCCCGTCATTATTCACGGAATTATGACTGATCTGACCATCAGGTACTAAAACGGGCATAACTTCTTCTAGAAATATCGGAATTACGATCCGTAAAGTGGGCCGAAAACTAGACTTCCATGGCTTTCAATCCATAGATAGTAAGACACACAATTCGATCGGAGCTGAGAGATATAGGCCCCGAAATATGACTGTTCTGCACTGGCCGAAAATCGACTTTTTGCTCTTTTTCTCCATAATAACATCTAACACCTCTTGAATGGAATGTGACCTACACGGCTACACATGCTCAACAAATACATAAAATACCTAATTTCACCCAAGAACAAGCACAAATAATAGGAAATGGGGACCTAAAATATGTACTGAAATAGACAGATCAAATACCTCTAAACCTATCTTTTGCTAGTTCTCGAGCAAAACTAGAATAAAAACAAAAACTAAAAATAAAATAAAAATAAACTAAACCACTTTCATAGGGAACACGATAGCATTGAGCGTATGCTACAAGCCTTTAAACCTATAGGTGTCCCTAGTAGGAGGAGTTTTGTCTCCTGAGGGTTTACAGTTATGCTACCCACAAACATATTTCTACGAAAACCAAATAATCAAAACGCAAACTCACATGTACCATTCAAAACCAATACATGCTAGAGTCACTGAATAAATACTAAAATTATGCCACAAATTTGAATGCATGCTTATTTTTAATGAAAAGCCCATACCCAAGACACTCTAGCTTCAAAAACGCATTCGTTAAATGTCATAGATATAATTCGCCTCTACTCTAATTCTCACAGGATGTCACTCATTGATTTCACACATAACGTAGGCAAATACACTCATCAAGCATATGCGAATGGAGTTTATGCACAAGAAATTTCAAGATATAATCGCATATGAATATAATAAAAAAAACGTTTGATTTTATGCAAAGGATCTCATGAAAGGAATCAGATATTAAGAACAAGATAGAGCATATGTTTAACTTTACTCTCGAGCTAGCATTCCCAAAAGATCAATTAGGTCTTTTCTTTGGTTGTAACGGGGCCATTGGGTGAAGGTTAAGAAAGAACGGGAAAAGGATAGCAAATAAACTTAGGATCATATCGAGAAATTCTTCAGTAATCTTCATACTCGATTGAATTTCTTCAAATTCTTCATTCCACTTGCATCCAGGCTTCTTGAACAATTTTCGTTAATTCTCCTTCTTGAGTTGATTTTGATTTCTCATCACTTTCATGATAAAGCTCTATCCATTTCACTTACATTTGATTCATCATCTCATTCAATTATCTTTTTTTTTATTCTTTTTTTTTATAAGATGAGAATTTGTACATCAATTACATAATTCTTCCAACACCTTCTTTGCATTTGATCTTCTAGCTTTGTCTTGGTACATGCACATCACAAATCACCCATTTCTAACTCTCTTCAATTATCTTTATCACCTCAATATGATCCCAAACTATAAGGTATGGCTAAATTATGGCTCATTGGGGTTAAGTTAATGTGGGTGATGAAAGAAAAAGGCTTATAGTGTTTGGCTTCAAAATTGGCTATGGAGCACACACATAAAGGTAGGAAATAATTAAGGTCTTTTAAGTGAGTTAAATCACACATTGCCTATATCACTTCTAATGGTTCAACCAAAACAAGAGCAAAGTTCACAAGTGATATCTTTTTATGATGAATGTTCTTTAATATCCAATGCATAACCTATTGAGATCAATTTCTAATGCTAAGAACCTAATGAGTGTTTAGGAGTAGATACAAAAGAACCCTCTATAATGATATTGATGTACGCTTTTTGGCTTAGTGAACTCACAAGGGTAGTCTCCACTATTAATCATGGCAGTCCAATTAAGCATTCTATCTACTATCATATCAAAAGCATGCCATAAATTTTGAAAAATGCAATACACTACTCTAAGTGGCAAGACGTTAGTTTAAACTCAGTGAATAAAGCATATATTACGGCTCTTAAAGCACACAAAAGAAGCATCGAAAAATAGAGGACAAACAATTCAAAACTGGTGACTTTCTAAAACGACCTATGTTTATTTTTTAATTTATATCTCTCAAATTACTAAATAAAATTTAACCATATTTTAACAAAAGAAACTAGACATATAAATTCACACTTTTCATTTAGAAAGTATTTCAGAATTCGAATCATAAAAATGAGAAAACAGACATCGAAATAGTCCACGTGCAGAATTGCAAAAACAGGGCATCGCCCATGACTTTTGGTCGAAGAAACATTCATAACTTTTAAACTACTGTCCAGAATTTTACGTTCTTTATACCATTAGATTCGTATCAAACAATCGAAGAACTCTACATGGACAGAAAAATTTATTTCCTCACCACTGAATACAGTTTTAATAAAACATTTGCCTCAAAAAATATCAAAACAGGGCATTTTTTCATAGATTTGAACATATCGTTCAATAAAATAAAATAAACATGAATTCACACCCCCAAACCTAATCTAAACATTGTCCTCAATGTTTATATGACATTAAAAATATGGACAACGAATAAAGAAAAAGTATGGAAGGCAAGAACTCAAAACAGAAAAAAAAATAAAGAAAGAAAACTAAAAACTAAAAACTAAAAACTGAAACTAAAACAAAAAATTAAAAAATTACCTAGGTGGGTTGCCTCCTACCAAGCGCTTTATTTAACGTCTCGGCAAGACGGATGCTTGGAAAGCTCAACCAAATTCCAATTTCTCAAATTTACGCTTGCGCGCGATCATATCTTGGAAAAAAATTTCATGTGTCGGCATGTTCCTGCACACAATAAGCAAAGGCAAGTAAATGTTCAATATAAAGTATAGTGACATAAGTTCAGAAAACCACTTATTCCATTTGATGTTGTGTAGGCTGTTCGGAAAAGCTATGGGAGGAACATAAGGCTTGAGTTCCTTGTATAGGAGCGGTGCCTCAAAAGGGACATCTTCCGCTTCCTTCACTTTTTCTTCCATCTCCTCCTTTTCAACTTCTTCATCTACAACACTAGAAAAATCATAAGAAAATTCATGGGTTACTATGGTATTGATAATCTCATCATTCGAAAGGATGTTGGTAGCTTCTTCCTGCTCCGTTTGGCAGGGGAATTCTTCAGGCTCCTCCTTTTCAAAATCTTCTATCAATTGCCCAATTTGTGTTTCTATCTTTCTTAATGAAGCTTCAAAATTTTGCATTCTCACATCAGTGTCTTGGAGTCTTTTGTCTGTATTTTGTATAAATTGCTTCATTGTATCCTCCAATGATGGTGAGACCGGCTGCTCATAGGTATTGACTTTATTGCAGCTCCACGAGAAGTCTTGATGATTCCTCCAATCCGAGTTGTAAGTATTGTCGTATGGTTCATAACTCGACCACTGATTGTGGGAATTTCCATATGGTTCATTAATAGTCCACGAATTGTAGGAATTTTCAAATGATTCATGCATAGGCCTCATGTTGTAGGAATTCAACGCTCAAGTCTGTTTTTCAACATATTCTGGAAATTCTCCTCTCAAATGGCAGCCCCATAGATCATGACCAACTATTCCACATATCTTGCAAACCCTTTGTTTTCTCCTCGGAGTTATCGAAATCGTCTCCTCTATCTGTTGACTTAAATCAGCTAGTTGCATAGTAAATCCATGAAGTGTTTCTCTTTCCTCATCATAAGCGTGCTGTCCATAGAAGTTCATTGTACCTAAAAAAAACAAGAAAAAGAAAACAAAAAAAAAAAACAAAAAAAAAACAAAAAAAAATAAAAATAAAAACTATTAATTAATGACTACTACAAAACAAAAAAAAATAAAAATAACTAAAACTGAAACTAGAAATAACCAATAAATTCAACTAATCCCCGGCAGCGGCACCAAAAACTTGATATTGTGTAAATCGTGTTATAAAAACAATACTCGCAAGTGCACGAATCGTGAAGATATCGTACAGCGGCAAGTAAGGATCGTTCCCACAAGGAAAAGTGATTTACTGATTATAACTAATTCTAATTCTAATTAAATCAAAAGTAACCGAGAGATTTGTTGTGAAGAGATTGTTTGAAGATTGAATTAAAACTAAATTATCCTATGAAAGCAATTTAACAAAGAATTGGTGTTGTGATCAAGAGATGGAAGAATTAGGTCATCAATGCTCCCCAACTATGTTTACTTAATGTTTTGAATTGACTTTGAAAACAAAATATTAATCAAGTTAAGGGTTCGCGCTTATCTTAAGTATGATTGTTACCATATGATCATGGGATGAATCAAGTGTTCTCAATTACAATTTACCCATAGATCACTGGCGCAAACTACAATCGAGAACTCATTAAGTACAAGAACAATGATCCAAAACCTACTTGCATAGATCAATGCTAAGATTAGTTTTATACATTCAATTGAATATTAATTAAGATTACGTATAGATCAATACTCCAACCTTAATCATTAAATTATCAAATCCCTAAATTCATGTCAACGTATGATCATGCATTAACAAGAAATAAGAATTAAGATATAGGATGAATTGAATGAATCAAAACTTAATTTAATTAAATATAGTCAATTCTAACAAAGAGCATTCATAGAGGTTCACATTGATTCCCTAGTATGGAATTAGTTACACATGGTGAAAATAGAAAGAGAAGAGAAAGAAACAATAAAACCCATTGATGAATTCTTCTTCGTCTTCAATCTTCGATGTATAAAGATGAATGTTGATGTGTTGTGATGGATTGGTAGTGGAGTGGTATGGGACGGCCCCCTTGGTGGCTTGGGACCTCCCTTGGCTTCTCTCTCCCGAAATAAGGGTTCACATGGTGTTTAAATAGATGTAGATGCTATGTCATGTCCTAAACAACAAGGAAATCAATTCCAATATAGAACTCTACCTTTTTGGGACTTTATTTCTTTCCTAATCCAATAAAAGACTACTTATTGAAGGAAGATTAGGATTAGGTTTCAACTTGTTTGCACAAGACTCCCAAACAATTCCAAGAAGGAAATAGTTCCCATTCCGGCAACTTGGAAAATAAATCCCGTCATTATTCAAGGAATTATGACTGATCTGACCATCAGGTACTAAAACGGGCATAACTTCTTCTAGAAATATCAGAATTGCGATCCGTAAAGTGGGCTGGAAACTAGAATTCCATGGCTTTCAATCCATAGTAATAGAACACACAATTCGATCGGAGCTAATAGATATAGTCCCCGCAATATGACTGTTCTGCACTGACTGAAATTCGACTGTTTGCTCTTTTTCTCCATAATAACATCTAACACCTCTTGAATGGAATGTGACCTACACGGCTACACATGCTCAACAAACACATAAAATACCTAATTTCACCCAAGAACAAAGCACAAATAAAAGGAAATGGGGACCTAAAACATGTACAGAAATAGACCGATCAATGGATCAACATGATTGTCTTGTGAGACTATCTTTATGACGATCACATCTCGTCTCCGTACTATCTCTCTAATGAGATTATACTTTCTCTCTAATGAGATTATACTTTCTCTCTATATGTTTCCCTCTCTTGTGGCTTCTTGGTTATTTGGAATTAGCCACAACAACACTGTTATCATAATAAAATATGATGGGCTTATCCAAATCTTGAACAACTTCCAGATCACTCAAGAACTTGCAGAGCCAAACAGCCTCTTTAGCAACTTTACAAACGGTTACATATTCGGCTTCCATGGTGGAGTCAACAATACAAGATTGGTTAATACTTCTCCATACAATGGCTCTACCACCTAGGGTGAATATTGATCCAGATGTGGATTTCCTATAATCCATGTCTGATAGAAAATCAGAATTCATGTATTCTAACGAGATCAAATCATGTCTGGAATACACTAGCATATAATTTCTCGTTATCCGAAGATACTTGAGAATAATCTTGACAGCAACCCAATAGTCCAATCCTTGGTTAGATTGGTATCTGCTGACTACTCCTACTGCATAGCAGATGTTCGGTCTTGTGCATAACATAACATATATGAGACTACCTACTGTCGATGTATAGGGTACACGTCTCATATCCTCAACTTCTTGAGGCATCTTAGGACATTAGTCCTTAGATAAGTAAACTCCATGTCTGGAAGGTAAATTACCTTTCTTGGAGTTTCGCATCCAAAATCGTATAAGAATCTTATCGATATACAATGCTTGAGACAATACTATGAGTTTGTTATTATGATCCCTTATAAGTTGTATCCTTAGAACATAACTCGTATCTTCTAAATCTTTCATTTGGAATTGGTTAGTCATCCATCCCTTTACATCAGAAAACACTCCCGTGTCATTCCTAATGAGTAGAATGTCATCTACGTATAAGACCAAGAAAACTACTTTCTTGTCAATAATCCGCTTATAGACACAAGGCTCATTGATGTTCTGTTCAAAGCAATAAGTTTTGATCACATCATCAAACCTGATGTTCCAAGATCAAGATGCTTGCTTAAGTCTATAGATGAACCCTTGCAGCTTGCGAACCCTTGCAGATGGCGAACCCTTACAGCTTGCAAACCCTTTGCTCTTGATCTGGAGACACGAATCCCTCTGGTTGCATCATATAGATGCTCTCGTCAAGATTTCAATTCAAGAATGCAGTTTTAACGTACATCTACCAAATTTCATAATCGAACTAGGCAACAATGGATAAGAGAATCCTAATAGACTTAAACATGACTACTGGCGAGAAGGTCTCTTCACAATCGACCCTTTTTTTGGGTATAACCCTTGGCCACTAGCCTAGCCTTGCCTTGAAGGTCCCCACCTTCCCGTCTACTCTTCTCTTTCTTTTGTTGATCCACTTACATCCTATGGGTTTTACCCCATCCGATAAGTCCACAAGATCCCATACTGAGTTAGAGTACATGGACTCCATCTCGGGATTCACGGCTTTAAGCCATTCCTCTTTATCAGGATCTTTCATTGCATTCTTAAATGTTAATGGACCATCCACACTATCAGCAGATAAACACCTTGTCCCTCACCTATACCTAAATAGCGTTTGGGTTATCTTATAACCCTCTCATTACTTCTAGGTGGTAGTGTATCCTGATCAGGATCCATCAGACTCTCAGATATTTATGGATCAACAACTCTTGTTGATGAAACACTAGTCTCACCAGGCTCTAACTCATTCAATACAATCTTAGACCGAGGTTTATGATTACTAATATAATTGTCCTCAATAAATGTTTCATTTGTCGATACAAATGCTTTGTTATCTTCGGGGACTATAGAAGTATCCACCTTTGGTCTCCTTGGAGTATCCTACAAACAGGTAGACCATAGACCTGGAGTCTAGCTTTCCACTTATATTCTTCAGCACGTGTGCTGGACACCCTCATACGCGAAAATGTCACAAACTAGTTTTACGACTATTCCACAACTCTAAGGGAGTCTTATGAACAGATTTGGATGACACTATATTTAAAATGTATGCCGCTGTTTGTAACGCATATCTCGAGAAGGAATTTGGTAATGATGAGAAACTAATCATAGATCTTACCATTTTCGTGAGGGTTCTATTTCTCTTATTCGCTACACCATTTCGCTGAGGTGTACCGGGAGTTTTGAGTTGGGAAACTATCCCATGCTAGACCATGAAGTCTTAAAACTCTTGGTCGAGGTACTCACCTCCACGATCCAATCGTAGTGACTTGATAGTCCTACCTAATTGATTCTAAACTTTAGCTCGAAATTCTTTGAACATTTCAAATGTTTCTGACTTTTGTTGCATCGAGTAGACATATCCGTATCTTGAGTAATATAAAGGTGACATAATACTCATAGTCATCCCTAGCTCTAACATTCATCGGTCCGCAGACGTTTGTATGTAAGAGCTCCAGTGGCTTAATATCTCTAAGCCATTTTCCAGTAAAATGTCTCTTAGTCATCTTACCTTCTAAACAGAATTCGCAGACATGTAAGCTACCAACCTTTAACTCACTTAAAGGTCCATTTTTTACTAGTCTGTTTATCCGATCAATGTTGATATGACCAAGCCTTAAAAGCCAGAGATATGTGTCATTATTTGGAGAAATTTTATGTCGTTTTTTTTCCAACCTTAAACTTTTCGATGTTGAGCAATGTAGTATGTATTTACTGTCTTAACACATACAAATTGTTTTCATTAATTTCTGAACAAATATTCAAACCATTCTTTCAATAATAACAAACTTATTATTAAAAGAAACAAAAAAAAATTGTCTAACAACTTAGAAACGGAAATCAAATTCCATATAAATCCAGGAATATAAAATACATTGTCCAACAATATATAATTATTACAAAAATGTAACCTAATTATGCCCACAACTCGTACCGACACGACATCCACTGACCCCACACGCATTGAGAAGGCTCCCTCCTCTAACTGTGTCCAAGAATCAGTCAATTGCAAAGAAGAACAAACAAGGTTTGTAGCCCCCGAATCAACTATCCAGGGTGAAGAATCATCTTCCACTAAACAAGACTCAAGAACAAGTAAATCATATTTACCTTTCTTGGACTTCTTCTCTCTTTAGGTTTTCTTAGGTTTGGGCTTACCCTTCGCTTTCCCAGTAGACCTCTTCCTCTTCATATTATTGGAGGAAGATGGTTCGGCAACATTTGCCTCACTGGTTTCGCCCTTACATTACTTTGTCAAGGACTCAAAGGTAGTGAGCTCATTGAGCAACTGTGTGAGACTAACCTTAACTTGTTCATCCCGTAGTTGCTCTTAAACTGATAGAAACTCTTCGGAAGAGTCGTCAGTATGATGCTCATTTGACAGGGTTTGTCAATGGCCCTACCATTGACTTCTGTTGTGTTGAAGTAGGACATCATGCTCATGACATATTTTCGAATTGATGTACCTTTCTTCATACGAGCGAGCATAGCGGAACAAACAGCTTTGTGTCACTTTTGCTCAGAGAGCTCCCCGAACATAGCTTGCAATGACTCCATGATTTTGAATGCTGAAGTCATTGCTTCATGTTTTGTGACAAGCACGTCTGTCATAGAAGCCAACAGATATGTTTGGACCTTCTCATCAGATGAGACCTATCGCTCGTATGCCTAACGAACACTTTACGAGGCACTGGTAGCAGGTGCTAGAGATATTTCTCCGTAAGCACAAACTTGAGGTCTTTGGTGACCAATATTACATTAATATTAAGTTTCCATTTAGTGTAGTTATCACCAGTTAATTTATCATTTGTGAGAATTTGTAGTAATGCAGAAGACATAATTGCTGAAACAAATAAAACATTCATTCAGTCATTTATTAAAACACGTGCGAGTGTTTTAATTAACGACTGAATGAATGTTTTATTTGTTTCAGCAATTATGTTTCAAACATGATGCATGAACATGTTTAACGTACTAGAACTACCCCAAAAACCAGTTACTGTGCCACGACAATTCAACATACCACAAAGAAGTGTTGTCTTATGGTTGATCAAGTCTTTGCATATTTACCGAGTCATTCTCAATCAAATGATATTCTTGAATAACTCTTATTCTATATCATTAAACCATCGTTTATTCATTCATGTTTTTAATTAACAAAACTTAATCAAAACCTTCGTGAGAGTAACTCACTATTTCAGATCTCACGAGCTTAACTCGAGAATTGCCGCCTGAGGGTCGGTTAATCCTGAAATACCCTCAGAAATCCTATTTGTTAGAAAGTCAACATTGATATTGAACTTTATGGAAACCCTCCTTAGGGGAGGACGAAAGCAAAGTCGTCACGAGGCCTCACTCGGATCTCACAGTGTTGAACTAATGATGGAGACTGCGGGATACGTATGTCATATACCACTATCCCGCTCACTATTTTAAAATTAGGATTTTCTATTTAATGCACATAGACTTTACAGGATCAAACGGCTAACTTTAATCAAGTTATCTAGCGCATTAACTAATTCATTATTACAATCGTATTCTAATTAACTAATAATTTAGTAATGATTTTTAACTATTAAAAATATAATCTATTAGTGAATAATCTAAGCCCTTATAAACTGTTTACTATGGTCATATTATTATGTTAGTGTTTACCAAGTTTTAACTATTAAAACTCTAACACTTTATTCAGATCATTTATTAATAGGTTATTAATCAAATTAATCCTAATTATAATAAATGACCCTACTAATATAACTTTATTAAACTCTTTAATAACTAGATTAATATTAATAAAAATTATCAAGTTTTTTGACCATTAAAAAACTAATCTCATTTTCATAGCCAATTATGCATATATCAATTTTAATCACATTTAAAAAAATATATAAAATATCAGGTTATGATGCATGTATGGCATATCAAATATATTTATGTAGGCATATCTAATCTAAATGACATAGTATGCATGTCAATGCTTTTATCATCATATAATATAAAGTATACATGAATTGACCAAGTACTGTGAATTATTTAACCTAAAAAAATTGGAATCTAAAATTACAAAAATACCTCCAAGGCATTCCTTGGTCTTATTGTCATTTCCGAGTCTTCCAGTCTCTTCAGATCACTCCGACTCATCTCATGAATCCTTCTTCACGATTTTTCCAGGTCCTCAATATAGCTTACAATTTTTTTTTATTTACAATAAAATAACAATGAAAATAATAAAATAAAAATAAATATTATAAAACCCACGAACTCTAAATCCACAGTACCATATAATTAACGATCAATTATGTTTTTGTAAATTAACAAATTTAATATACATACAAAAACAACATACAATAAATTTAAACAATGCTTATACAATCATACATACCGGAGCATCGGAAACAACTTCTTGTTCCAAAAAATTAGCTTTGATATCAATTGTTGGAATCTCGTTCACTAGTAATACAACAAAAATAGGTTTTAAATTTTTTATACAGATCTTAATTGATATGGAACCAATAAACTTGGGATTATAATTTTTTTCGAAACCAATACATACAAAATTACTACAGTAATAAAGTCTATGTGTGCAAGAAAATTGAAACCAATACTAAGAAGAAGATTTATAGAACCTTACTAACGTTTGGAGGTTCATTCATTTCTTGCAATGCTCATTGTCAGAATTACTCAATCTTCCTCACTATATTCAGGGACTAGTAACTGCGTATGGACGCGTCACGGATTTAGAAACTTAAAATGAAGGATGTAGAGAACAAACTTGAAGAAACTCTTTCTTTTATATCAGTGCACAAAACTTGCACAAAAAATGTACTGATATGTGTTTTAATATCAGACAACACTTGCACTGATATGTATATTGTATGATGTTAATTCACGCACTCAACCAATTGCATCGAAAATGCAAAACTCTTTTTATGTACGTTGATATAGATGTTTGGTTTCAAAGAATTAATAGAATTAATATATCTAATATATATTTTTATCTTTTAAAAAAAATTGTCACATCTTTTGATTTTTAAAACTCTTTTAAAAACCAAAATCTCATATTCTTTTATTTGATTTTAAAATCTTTCAAATAAAAAAATATCTCATATCTCTTATTTAAAAATAAATAAATATTTATTTTGAAATTCAACATTTTAAAATCAATTTCAAATATTTAATTTTAAAAAATAAAATAATCATATTATCTTATTATATTTAAAATCAAATATCAAATATCAAATATCACCCTCAATTTAGTGATTAATAACATAATTAAATAATTTTATTATTTAATTTATTTAATCACCATTATTTATTAATTAAATAATCTCATTATTAAATTAATTTCCGATTAAATACGTGTCACTTTATAACACAATTAATTAGACAATCCAATTAATTAACCGTGACCCTTTTTACCTAAATCCATCGGGCTAGCAAGGGGACCTAATGATCCCACAGTATTTCGAGCTCTAATAATCCTCAGAATCATTAATTAAACTTTTTAATTAATATTCATTGATTATTAACTCAGATGTTATTCCACTAAAAACCCGAAGCTACACTCTCTCAACTGCAGACGCTTTTACATAGACCGATACAACTCGGTGTCCAACGATATAGCTATTACACATGGTGTGATCCTCTATAGTAGTTCATAATTAGAGTTGGGTTATAATGTCCGTTGTACCCCTATAATTACATATATCCTTTTAGTACCGTTGATTCAATAACGGATAATAAATCATATTTTCTCATGGAATTATGAGAGCGCTTATATTATCTAAGTCCCGAATCAACTCTTAAGGGAACTACCATCTACTTCTCACAAGAAGAAGTGGATTCCACTTTTGTGTATAAACCTTCCCAACCACAAGCAAAACCGTAATCCCAACATACAGAGCATATTGATAATGAACTGCATCTGACCTCACTCATGGTATATCAAAGACCACGATCTAACCTGAAGGAGTCAATAAGACACATATAGCCATCATTAGTTGATATATATGAATCTCATCGGTAAACGAATCTTGGTGAGAGATTCATAAAGATCATGGCTCAGTCATATATGATCACATCATACAAGGTGCCTTTATTTCCATATCTCATGTGAATGATTCAGGATAGAATCACTGTACATTACGGAATGGACTGCAACTATAGATTAACCGCAAATAAAGTACCCAGCTTTGTCTGCTATCTATGGACTCTTTAGATTGCATGTCTCTTACTATACCCATCTGTCTATGACACTCGTATACACAGTTCGAGATTACATCCGACAATCTATGATGTTAATTTTTATGCACAAGTTATAAAATAAATAACACAACAAGAATGAATTGAACTTTTCTTTTATTTATTTCATAAATCCATTTAAAAATTACATCTTTAGGGCATAAACCTCAATAATTACCCGAGGGACTTTTGGGACATGCTACGGTATTGGAGGGGGGGGGGGGGGGGGGGGGGGGGGGGGGGGGGGGGGATGGGGGGGATATTGCCTTTCTTTTCATCGAACGCCTAGATCTAGAGTTGAAATCAGCAACATGATCCTCAACTTCAACTTCAACTTCCTTAGCCTCTGGGATATAGACGTTCTTAGTGAAAAGTTGGGCACTAGAACTAGAAGTTTGGGATGAAGGTTCACCAACCTTTTCCTTCCCCTTCCCCTTCCCCTTCCCCTTCCCCTTAGCATTAACAATAGGCTTACTCGGCACTTCTCACTCCTCGGCTTGAGAAAGTTCCTTATTTATCTCATCATAAGAGGCATATTCGTCCCCGCTGACTTCATAATCTTACGGAGTCTCAATCCCACTCATTGCTTGGAGCTCTAAATACTGTAGCTTAGTTGTAGAATGTTGGACAGGATTTTTTGAAATATTAATGGCACTCGTGTTATCACAATAAAGGGTTAGAGTACCTTGCTAAAAGCTATAATCCACAAGCAATTGCTTCATCCAAAGGAGTTGTGTGCAAGCACTCTCATCGGCTATATACTCGGCCTCGACTGTGGATAATGATATGGAATTTTGCTTCTTGCAAAACCATAACATAAGATTGTTCCCTAGAAAGAAGCAACCGCCCGATGTACTCTTTCTATCATCATAATTACCTGCCCAATCTACACCACTAAAGCCAACTAAACTAGCATTAGTGTTAAAAGAGTATCATATCCCATAGTTGGATGTCCCATTCACATATCGAATGATTCTCTTCACGAAGGAGATATGGGATTCTTTGGGATTGGCTTTATACCTAGCACACACACTAACACTAAAGGCTATATCGGGCCGACTAGCAGTCAAGTATAGCAAGATCCCTATCATGCCATGATATAGACTTTGATCCACATTTTTTCCACTAGCATCCTTGCTAAGTTTCAATGTGGTACTCATAGGTGTGTCACAATGCTTGGCATTCTCAAGGCCAAATTTCTTCACTAGGTTCTTGGCATATTTAGCTTGGGATATGAAGATCTCATCATGCATTTGCTTGATTTGCAAGCCTAGGAAGTAATGGAGTTCACCAACCATGCTCATTTCAAACTCATGAGTCATGACATCAATAAATTTTTTAACTTTCAAGTTGTTTATGGAACAAAAAACGATGTCATCAACATAAATTTGAGCTATGAATAGCTCATCTTTAGTACACTTGATGAACAAAGTCTTGTCAACACTTCCTTTAGAGTAGCCATTGTCAACAAGATAAAGAGTGAGACGCTCATGCCAAGCTCTTGGTGCTTGTTTCAACCCATATAGAGCATTTTTGAGATGATAAACATGATTGGGGTGGTATGGATCCATAAACCCCTTGGGTTGCTCAACAAACACTTCATCTTGCAAGAAGCCATTGAGGAAGGCACTCTTAACATCCATTTGATGCAATTTAAACTTGTACACACAAGATATGGATAAGAGAAGCCTAATGGACTCTAATCAGGCAACATGAGCAAAAGTCTCCTCAAAGTCGACACCCTCAATTTGTGAGTACCCTTGGACTACAAGTCTAGCCTTGTTCCATAC
Organism: Dipteronia dyeriana; assembly: GCA_032871835.1. NCBI lineage: Eukaryota > Viridiplantae > Streptophyta > Magnoliopsida > Sapindales > Sapindaceae > Dipteronia > Dipteronia dyeriana. The sequence continues at coordinate 49,714,280 of CM065303.1, read as the reverse complement.
AATGTTGCCATCCTCCTCGGATTTATTCCTATAGACCCACTTGGTGCCTATCACATTAGGGTTCTCAGGCCTAGGAACTAGAGTCCAAATCTCATTTCTTTCAAATTGATTTAACTCTTCTTGCATAACAAGAACCCAAAACTCATCATTTAAAGCTTTATCAACCTTTTGGGGTTCAATTTTAGAGGTGTAGCAAGTATAGCTAATTTGATTTGCTAATTGATGCCTATTCCTAACACCTTCATTCACATCTCCAATGATATCACACTTGTTGTGAAGATGTCTAACCCAAGGAGCATGTTCCTTAGAGTCCAAAGTAGAATCTTTATCAAGAGATTGAGAGACTTCTTTCTCAAGATTTGACATTTCATCACTTAAAGTCTCACCAATCTTGTCCAAGTGAGAATCATCAACCATATTAATCTCCTCATCATGGTTACTAACATTAGGCCTATAATCATCTATGATCACATTGGATGATTCCATAACACTTCGTGTCTTCAAATTAAAAACTCTATAGGCCTCACTATTTAGGGCATAACCAATGAAAATCCCCTCATCACTTTTAGCATCAAACTTGCCAAGTTGATCACGGTCATTTAGAATGTAACACTTGCTTCCAACTGAGTGGAAGTAACTAACATTTGGCTTCCTTCCCTTCCATAATTCATAAGAGGTTTTCCTAGTACCAGGCCTTAAAAACACTATATTTCCTATATAACAAGCTGTATTTACTGTCTCGACCCAAAGATTCCTAAGAACATTGTGGCTAAACAACATCACATGAGCCATCTCTTGAATCTCCTTCTTCTTCTTCAATCTAGACTTTTCAAAGAACTTCATAAAGTTCACGTAGTCCATTTCCTCATCAATCTCAAACCTAGAGTTAGAAGAGGTACTCTCATCACTAGATTTATTTCGTCCTTCTTGCTTACAACTTCCTTGCCATTATGAGATGTTGTGAAGGCAATGAAGTTTGCAACTCTATCATCATCATGCGAAGATTTTTCTTCCTCTTTTAAGTCTTCACTATCACTTTAAGTGGCTGCCATCGTCTTCCTCTTCTTCTTTTTCTTCAAATTTGCACATTCTGGAGCAATGTGACCAAAGCCACTGCATTCATAGCATTGAATGCCCTTCTTGGAGTCACTTTCTTGAGACTTTTCCATCTTCTTGAAATGAGTTTTCTTTTTCACTTCCTTTCCCTTCGATCCAAATCCTTTTCTCTCAAACTTCACGAATTTCTTGAATCTTTTAACCATGAGGGTCATTTCTTCATCTGAGTCCTCCTCTTTCTCTTCAACCTTGGTGGTCTTCAAGACAATGCTCTTTTGCTTCTTCAGAGGTGTGTGTGTGGTGTTCCATCTTAACTTATAAGCTAGAAGTCTTCTAATGACTTCATTTGGCTTTATATTCTTGTACTCACTATTCTCTTCCAGTGCCGTCACCTTTGATTCGAACCTTGACAGAAATGACCATATAATTTTTTGCTTAACTCTCTTATCTGAATAGGGGTCACCAAGTTAATGGTTTTGGTTGACGATATCCATCAACCTCACTTGAAAGTCATTGAAGCATTTATGCTTCTTCATCCTAATCATCTCAAATTGCATTTGAAGGACTTGGAGCTTTGAGACCTTGACTACCTCGGTTCCCTCATGTGCCGTTAGAATAATGTCTCAAGCCTCCTTTGCAATCCTAGTGTTTTGGACCAACTTATATTGATTATCGTCCATGGCGCAAAGGATGGCATGCATGGCCTTGTTGTTCCACTTGGATTCTTCAAACTCTTGAGTACTCCAACTAGACTTGGGCTTAAGAGCTTCTACTACATCATTAATGGTCATTGTTGGAGGAATATACCCATCTTCAATATCCATCCAAGCACGGTCATATATTTGGCAAAGATAAGCTTCCATCTTGCCCTTCCAAGAAGCATAATTCACTTCATTGAGCAAAGGGGGTCTTGTGCTTGATGCTCCCTCATGACTATTATCGTTTCCACTCATAATGTTTTAGGGTAATGGATGCAATGTCACAAAAAAAAATCAAACTAAATGCACTAAGCAAGACACACACACACACACATCAAGGATCACCTAAGTATATCTAGGCACCACCTCTGATACCAATTGAAATTCCCTAGACAGTGTGTGTCTATACACTTAGAGGGGGGGGGGGGGGTGAATAGGTTTTAATCCGATTGATTACCAATTTTACAAATTAATCAAGATTATCTAATCTACCCCATTCTACCAAGTGTTCAAATAAATGACAATTAACATAAAGCAATAACAACACGCAATATATACGTGGAAACCCTCTAAATGGGAAAAATCACGGGCTGTTTAGAGCGCTACCCTCGATCCTCAAAATCCACTATTGAGTGAAATTTTACAACCTAGGTTGACCTCCCGTCTAACCCTCCAATTACTAACCATTTCACTCTACCCAACGGGCGTTAATAATGATTTTGTATCATAAACCTTGTGCACTAACCACTTAGCCACAAGCTTAATCAATAATGAAGAGATAATAGCAACCTAAGTGAATATGCAAGAATATTCTAAATGCAAAAATGCTAGGTAACAACATTCATGCTTATCTAGGATTAAAGATGACAATTAAAGCAAATCCTAGACATTAATGTTCTAAACGCAAAGGCAAGAAGAATTAGCTAGAAGGTTAAAACCGTCATAAATTCTAGCTATCACAAATCAATATTTCTCAACCAACCATCAATACACTAGCATGTCATAAAAGCAATTAAACATACTAGCAAGCATTTAATATGCAATAAGGACTAAAACCCTAGGTATACATATCTTAGTAATGAAACTATAAAGTCTAAGGCATGTAAAAGTTACCTAGTCAAGAAGAAGTTGATGCTCCATGCTTAGATGATCCTAAAATAAAGCTAGATAATCATGAGATGAAGTTGAGTTGAGTAAAAATGAGTGTTTGAGAGTCCCTCTCTCTCTAGAAAAGCTAGGTCTCACAAAGATGGCATCTTAGACTCTTGAAAACCAAAAAGAAGAGAAAAGAACATATATATATGGTGCCCTACACAAAGTGACGTCATTTTAGACAAAAGGCAACCAAATCCCGTCAGGACCGCTGGCTGTACCGCGGTACAGGTAAATGTCTAGACCGCGGCACAGAGAGCGGTGCATCGCCTGGACAACACCGCTTTGTAGGCCGCTATGCATGCAAGTGCACAGACCGTGGTCTGGACAGAATGCAACGCCTGTGAAACTCCGCTTAAGAGATCGCGGTGCATGCAACAAGCACATACCGCGTTAGCCACAGCGTGCAGCCTTTGGTAAACACCGTTGTGCAGACCGCGACGTAGGCACTGCATAGAGAGCGGTCTGAACCGCGGACCAGAGGAAAAAATCATTCTTTTAAGGCATAAAAAATGCATTCAACACTCAAGCAAAAATTAAGACACACAGGGCACACAAGATGGAAAATAAGCATGCATGCAAGATAATTAAAGAAAAATGCATGAGTGTGTGTGTGCACTAATACCTCTTCAATGAAAGTTAAACAAGTGATTTTACCTTTAATGGTTGAGCTTGGTTACGAACAATGATGCTCTAAACTACCCTTACATATTGATCCCCGAATGTGGTTGTCAATGAAATAAGTCAATCAAACACTGAGGAACTTACATCTATTAATGAAAAAAAATGAAAGAATTAGAAAAATCCTTGACCATATATTACTAAAAATCTTTATGTGTTATCTCTAAAAAAATAAAAAATAAAAAATTTAAAAATACTCTTAAAATCAGTAATAGATAGGTCTAATTCTCTCTACTTTAAGGTCTACTAGTAATTAGAAGAATTGTTCTTTTTTTTAATTAAAATTGGACTAAAAAAAGGGGAAAAGACATCACAATAGATCATATGCTAAATAACCCCTAGGTATTGTCCATAAATATATAAGATAAAAGAAAAGTAAAGTGAGACAAAAAGCAACAAAGCACAAAGAATGCACGCAAACCATACCAAAAAGAAAAAGAAAGCATCAAGAAAAACGAAAAGACTCCTAACCCATACAATCATTGTCAACTAAAGTAGAACAAAACAATTGGACGAAGAACCACCAAGAATCAACTTGAAGCTCCAAAGTAAGCTTAGAAAGTGCAATTATAACCTGATCCCCACCCCCCCTAAAAATATGGGAAACCTAAAAATCCATCTTCAAGATCTAGAAGATGCAGCGCCGCCACACCTGACGAACCCTCCAAGGTACCAACTTAGAGTGAGAAGAAATAAGTCGAACATCATAAGAAGAGTCACTCTCAAGTCAGATCCGACGTCACCCATACTTCGAAGCAAAATTAATCTAAGGTGTCAAGCCTAGATGAACGAAGAATGACGTCTATCCAATCCATAAAAACGGAAGAAAACCCAACAACCTGAAGCACTCTGTAAGGGAAAGATCAATTCAGGGTGTCAAAAACCTTACGGATATCAATCTTTATGGCCAAATTACCTCCATAACACTTCTTCTGCAACACATTCACACAGTTAGAAACCAAAACAATACACACCTTATGAATTTTTGTTTTTGCAAGTACTTGATCATGAATAGTATTCCAAATTTCCAATAAAAACAGTCAACTATAAGGTCTGTTAAACTTTCTATAAAAGGTACAAAAGAAAATATAATTTATCATAAAAACATTATCAACATATTATTTCATAACATGATTTTTCTATAACAAAAGTAAAAAGAAAAAGAAGAAGAAGAATAACACAGGTAAAAATTAGCAATTATTAAGATGCCCTACTAGGTCGGCAGACTTTGTTTCATTATCGATGTCAAAAAAAATTTGAGTGGAAATAATGGTACCCCTCAAAAACTGTATCTACACAACTTTCGTAATCACACCCATCAAATTTTTTTTAAAATCTCTAATTTGTGAATAAACCTCACTTAATGCTAAAAATACCCTTTCTGTAATTATACTGTATTGTATTTTTGTAAGTACCGACTATTATTATGTTATTTAATCAACTTTATTATTATTTCAAATTTCGTTGTTACCTTTAATTCTCTTACTATTCTTTTTTTTTCCATACTTCTTTTCTCTTATTGTTTTTTTTTTCAAAATCAAACTTCATTTTTTCGTTAAAATTCTATTTTAAGTTTTTTTTTTAATTGGAGAACCACTTTATGTTTGAGAGAGTTGTAGGATGCAAGATTTGTTTCATGTTCCAAATGATGTGGAAGTAGATAGATTTTAAATGATATTTCAATATATATATAAGTGTTCGATGAAATTGAAGAACATCTAATATTTTTTGTTTGACAAGGAAACATATAATATTGATAAATAAATAAAAAGTTTAATGCGTGTTTCAAAGAAATAAAAATAATATAGCTAATATAGTTAATTTAAAATTATGTTTATATACATAATGATTTTGTTCTTCTAATAAAACTTATTTAAAACTTTATTTTTTCAAAACCAAATTTGTCTCATGATTTTGATTCATTTTCCATACTTATGAATCAATTTTTATTTCCTTAAAAGAGATTGAAAATATATTTAAAAGAGAATTTATGATTTATTAAAATGGAAAGAGTTTTTATGATATATGTTAATATCAAACCATTAATGAATTTTTTTTTTAACAAAAGATTAAAATAAGAAACTAATTAATAATTATTGGTGGGTGTACTAACAAACAATTAGTCCTCTTATTAATTTTACTCAATGATATTATTAGACTTTTAAAAATATATTAATTTAAGGGTTACATACGGTTTTTAAGGGTGTAAATACCGTTACTTTTTTTTTTAAAAAAAATTACTATGAGAAGATTATTTCTCTAATTCTAGAAATTTGATAGGCGATTTGGACTCCAGCCTAACCAATCCATTTTGGATTGGGTTCGAAAATTTAATGGCACCTTTTTGGAGGGCTTTTGTGTAAATATCACCACATTAATAGTTTATGTTTAAAAGCCACCAAGTAACGTGTAGAGACGAAAATACCCCGAAATTGACTTTGTCGTTGTTAGCCTGAGATAGAAAAAGTTGAGAGAGAAAAAGTGATATAGATTTCAATTGTTTTGGTTGTTGATTAATTGAATGAAATGTTAGATTATGTTTTATTTGTGGATCTGAGAATGATTATGGGTTGGGTTAGGGTTTTGGATTTGTTGAACAACTGTTGAGGAATATGATATTCTGGGTGTCCAAGTATTTTGTTGATGAACCCGGACATTTTTTCGTTGTTTATGCTTTTATTTTTGAATTTTGTTTGAGTTCATTCGAGCTTTTTTAATTTATATTCGAGCTTTTATTTTACACATTCGATAGGATTGAAATAAAATTCGAGTTTTTTTTTCATTCAAGTTTTTTTTTTATTTCGAGATTTTGACATACAATTGAGTTTTATAAAGAAGCTCCGAGGTTTTATAAAAGCTACGAACTTTTATAAAGAAGCTTCGAACTTTTTTTATTTCGAGATTTTGACATACAATCGAGTTTTATAAAAGCTCCGAGCTTTTATAAAGAAGCTTCGAGCTTTTATTTGATTGTTTGAGTTTTTGTATAAAGGCTCCGAGGCTTTTATTTAAAGCTCCGAGCTTTTGTATAAAACTCCAAATGCGTCTGCATAGCCCCACTAAACTAATTATCCAATGAAGATGCATTGATAATGTTATGATGTTTGATCTCTATTGGAGGTTTGTTAAATAGACCTCTATGAAGAAGATGAAAGAATAAAATCTTCGAAAATTTTAAAGTAAGAGCTGATTGAAGTACAAAGACAACTTTTAAGGGCATTTCGGACAGTTCACCTCAATAGGTATCTTTTAAACATAAGTTATTAAACTGGTGACATCATCACAACATAAAAAAAAAAGATGACAATCCTCACCATTTCCACTTTTGGATTCATAGCATATTGGCAGAGGAAATGGGCCGGCAACACAAAAATAATGTATTGTGTATGTGCATTTTCGACAAATTTTATTAACATAATTTCTATAATATTTTGCTCAACAGGTAAACTTACTTTTATTATGCAGTTTGGGGGTAAACGACCTTTTTTTTCTTTTTCATACATTATCTTGTTTTAACTTTTTTTTAAATGGTAATTTATCCTCAAAAGTACTAATTTCTCGTAATAAGGACTACCTAGACTAAAATCAATTTTTGATCTATTCAAAGTAAAACAAAACGCAATTTTCACGAGTTAAAACAGTAGCCACGTTTTCTTATTTGACAGCTTCATAAAATCATAGTCATCTTTAACCTCTAAATGAAAATTTTCAAGGTCAAAATTTAAAGGTAATTCGAAGAAGCAATGGCTTCATATTATGTTTATATAGTTAATTTTAAAATATGTTTATATATATATAATGATTTTATTCTTCTAATAAAAATTAATTTAAAACTTTACTTTTTCACAACCAATTTTTTCGTATGATTTTGATTCATTTTTCATACTTAGCAATCAATCTGTATTTCCTTAAAAAAATTGAAAATAGATAATAGTAGATATCCAACGCTTTTGTCCATCATTTACATCCAACTTGATGTGTCAGCTGACATGATACTTCCTTGTCAATTGTCATATCATCGTACCAAATGAGTTGAATTAAAAAATAATTGTATTCATTAAACTAGAACTTTAATATAAAAATATATTTAAAAAATGTGATGATGTGGCAGCTGATAAGGAAATACCATGTCAGCTGCCACATCAAGTTGGATGTAAATGATGGACAAAAGTGTTGGATGTCTACCATTATCCATTGAAAATATATTTAGAAGAGAATCTATGATTTATTAAAATGGAAAGAGTTTTTGTGATATATGTTAAGAACAATACTTGGGTACTGACTCCACCAATGAGGTGGTGCCACGTGACCTATTTTATTAGATAATTGTAAAAAAATTAAAGAAAGAATACCACGTTGCAACACCCCATTGGAGGGTCAGTACCCAAGTATTTTTCATATGTTAATATCAAACCATTAATGAGATTTTTTTTTTTACAAAAGATTAAAATAGGAAGCTAATAATAATTATTGGTGGGTTTACTAACAAACAATTAGTCTTATAAGTAATTTTACTCAAGGGTATTATTAGATTTTTAAAAATATACTAATTTAGATGTACATACGGTTTTTAAGGGGTGCAATATCGTTACTCTTTTAAAAAAAAAATACTATTAAGTAGGAGAAGATTATTTCTGAATGACGATATTTGCACCCTCTAAAAACCGTATGTACACCCCAAATTAACATGTTTTTAAAAATCCAATAATACTCTTGAGTAATATTACTAAGAGAACTAATTGTTTGTTTGTACACTCACCAATAATTATTAATTAGTTTTCTATTTTAATCTTTTTTATTTTTTTCCTATTAATGGTTTGATATTAACATATATCATAAAAACTCTTTCCATTTTAATAAACTCTAGATTCTCTTTTAAATATATTTTCAATCTCTTTTAAGGAAATACAAATGGATTACTAAGTATGGAAAATGAATCAAAATCATGAGACAAATTTGGTTGTGAAAAATAAAGTTGTAAATAATTTTTATTAGAAGAACAAAATCATTATGTATATAAATAGACTTTTAAATTAATGATATTATCTATATTTTTTATTTCTCTCAAACGCACTTTTCACTTATTTATTTATTTATTAATATTTTATGTTCTTTCTTGTTAAAAAAATATTAGATGTTTTTTAATTCTATCAATCTCCATTTCAATTAAGATATGACACAAATCTTGTACTACTACAACTCTTACAAATAAAAAGTGGTTTTTCAATAATAAAAAATCTTTAAATGAATTTTTAACGAAAAATAGAATTTGATTTTGAAAAGACCAAGGAAAGAACCAAAGTAGGAAAAAGAAATAACAGTAAGAGAATTAAATGTAAAAACAATTAAAATAATAATAAAATTGATTAAATAACATAATAATAGTCGTATGTGATATATATTTACAAAAATACAATATTGTATAATTAAAGAAATAGTATTTTTGGTATTAAGTGGAGTTTATTTATAAATTAGAGATATTTTAAAAAATTTAATAGATGCAATTACAAAAGAGGTGTATATTCCATTTGTTTAGGATATCATTATCATCACTTTTATTTCTCTCTTATTCTAGAAATTTGATGGGCCATTTGGATTCCAGCCCAACCAATCCATTTTGGAATCATAGCATATTAGCAGGGGAAATGGGCCGGCAACACAAAAATAATGTATTTGTGTATGTGCATTTTTTGACAAATTTTATTAACATAATATCTATAATATTTTGATCAACAAATAAACTTACTTTATTATGCAGTTTGGGGGTAAAAGACGTTTTTTATCTTTTTCATATATTATCTTGTTTTTTTTTTAATGGTAATTTATCCTCAAAAGTACTAATTTCTCGTAATAAGGACTACCTAGACTAAAATCAAAATTTGATCCATTCAAATTAAAACGAAACGCAATTTTCAGGAGTTAAAACAGTACCCACGTTTTCTTATTTGACAGCATCATAAAATCATAGTCATTTTTAACCTCTAAAAGAAAATTTTCAAGGTCCAAATTTAAAGGTAATTCGAAGAAGCAGTGGCTTCATATTATTTGACCCAACCTTAAACTTTGATTCTCAGGTTGCTCTTTTTGTATTATATATTATGTAAAATCACTTTCATGAGAGAAATGACTCTTTTACCGAGGTTTTTTTTTTTTTTTTTTTTTTTTTCTCACCTACTATTATCCTTAGCTTGTTTCCTATCCTCTCCAAAACTAACCCTTCTGACTTAATCAAACTCTATGATGCTCAATTTAGTTTCCATATGTTCAAACATAGAATGTGTGATATGTATAGTATAACATTAATTATCCTTTCAATATTAAGGTATTTATTCTAGAAGTGTGATGTTGGCATTACGTTTACAGGCCATTGGTGAGATCCCGAATCCATAACCATAAAAGATAACTAGTTAAGTTTTAAAAGGATAAAAATAATCAAGGTCTCCTTGAAGCTTCATCAAAATCAAAACTAGAAATCTAGAATAGAAGTGTATTTGGTATGACTTTTCAAACTGAGTTTCTAGAGTAGATCTTTTTGTAATGGAACTTCTAACATTAAATGCTTTTGGTTATGTAAATTATAAAAAATTGTGTTAATAATATATTTTTAAAAATAATTTTGGTTGTGTATATTATAAATAGGGTGATGACAATATATTTAATGAAAGAATTGTATCGTGAAATATTTAAAATTTATAAAAGGTAGTTGCGACAATTCCTGTGTTTTAAAAAAAAAAAAAAAGTTTTTAAAAAAATCCAAATTTATGTTTTTTTAAGTAGATATAAAATGACTTTTATAAAAAATAATTAAGATAATTCATACACCAAAAAATTTATTTCGAGTTTTGACAAATAACTACAAAAAAATCAAAATAACTTCCAGCTTAAGTAAAAAGTTTTTGATCTTCAAACCATACAAATTACATACTAAAATGACTAATGAAAAAGCCCAAGAGCCGGAAATCTTGAAAAAATGGTAACTCGGCAGAATGGCTAATGAATTAAGATATTTTTTATTTTTCACTTTTTACTCAATCATGAAGTCATGATTAATAATTGATGGGGGCCTGGGAGGAGGCGGCACACCTCCTCCAATTTGAAGATAAGGGCCTAGCTTTTTAAAAAATAATTTAATATAAAGAAAATAATAAATCATTATTAAATAAAAACATATAAAAACACTTCATCGAACTCTTGAAGAATTTGCATTGAAGTATCGTGACAATTGGATAAGGGGATATTTTGTTACGTGAAATGGAAAATCGGAGATAAAAAAAAACTCTAAGCTGTAGATAATGTTTGGAGAGCACATGGTGAGTTCCAGAAACAAAAAGTTCGTGTGTATCTTCAGAATAGGATCATGCCAGGTGAGAGAAAAGAAGTTAAAACTCAAACATTTGTCTGTCCTAGGAATCATCGTTGAGCGGCTGCAACTCGAGGTGGTGCTTACATTCATTTATTATAACTGCTAAGGGGTGACGTCTCGGGCAGAGGATAATGAAAACAAAACCAACAAAAAAAAAAAAAAAAAAAAAAAATCTGATATTAGTGTGTTTTAAAATGGGCGTTAGTCTCTTGAAAAGAGAAATAAGCGTTTGCAATTTTTACGAGGTTTGTCTTGTTGAAAAATTCCATCGTATGGAGCTATATACGTTAGCATTAAATATACTGTGTTATCTTTTGATTAAGTCTAAATTAAAGTGATTTAATTAAGATTTAAAGTATTAAGACTTAAGTGTATAATTATCATGAAATTAATGTATAGATACCATAGTGCTATTTCTACTTTTGTTGAGAGGCCGAATTAGAAATAGCCAACATATAATAATTTGATTATTATATATATTTAGTGTTATGGTCCCCAAATTACACGATACTTTAGTTTTCTCTGTATCCCATCAACAGAGTAAAATAGAACACAGTAGGGTTCATAAAGATCGTGATAATTTGGAAGATCACAACCCGTTCACATAGGGTTTGATTAAGTATGTATAGAAACATGTTTAGGTTAAACATTCGGATTAATTTTGTGCCTAAGCATGTTAATTGTGTTAATCAAAATTCATAACAATTGGTATCAGAGCCACCCATGATCGATTCTTGAGAATTGATATTTGGATTTTAGTTTTTAAGAAATTTCTAGAATATTATTTGGGTTTTTTGATCTTCCGTGTTTTAGTTTTGTTTTAAAAAAAAGAATAGCTGAATTGATGTTTTTTATTTATTTTTATTTGGGTTCGTTGTTTTAATAAAAAAAAAAAAATTGGTTCAAAGTTTTGGAAATCTGTTTTCGATTGTTTTCGTCCCCTGTTAGTGGCGCCGCAGCACCACCTACTTCGACCACGATGCTGGTATGTTTTCGTTAGCTGTTAGGGCCGCCGCAGCGCCACCTACGCCACCGATCGTTTGATCTTCGATCGTGCATTGCGGGTCGCCGATCGTGCGGGTCGTGCGCCGTTGCTTGGCCACCGAGCATCCTCTTATGGTGACGGCGTTGAGTTTCAAGCGGTGGCAGCATGAGATCTAGGGTTTACAGAGTTGTTTTTTACTCAGGCCCTTCCTTTGAAAATTTGAAATTCTTGAGGGACTGTTTTGCAAATTATTTAGGCCATTGTGTGATTTTGATAAGGTTTCGGGGTCAGTTTATAATTTCCAAAAATTATTGGGCCTGTATGCAATTACGAAAGAGTTTTGGGGTAGATTTATAATTATTGAAAATTTTTAGGGTCAATTTATAATTTTCAAAAGTTTTGGGCCAAATTTTAATTATGAAAAGTTGAGGGGCCTTTCTATAATTTTACAAAAAAAAGGGGCACTTTTGTAATTTTGATAAAATAAAATAATTTTTTATTTATTTTCATTTTATTATAAGGATCAACTCAGATTCAAATAATTATGTATACCTTTTATGATTAATTAAGGTGGTCCATCATTCTAAATGGGCTAATTGAAACAAGATGTCTCCAAAGTGACATCTCTTGTATAGATTATTCATTAGGGATGTTGGATGTTGGATGTTTATGTGTATGCAAATTCATGTGAGTATTAGTCGGTCCAAAGGAAGGTTAATACTTGGTCGAATTACACACACACATATGGTGATAAATATGTGACGATTATAAGGTTTTACATGTGAATAATAAGTCAATCCAAAGATAGATTTATTATTTGATATTAATTATTGTCAATGTTTGATCACTACAACAAAAGTACCACTTACAATTAATATTACTATCCAAAGACTTGATATTAATGATGTGCTAGATATCTTGAGATGGGAATTACCATGATTTGAATTTGTTGATTATAATATTTGGTTATTAATGTGAGCATGTTTGTTTCTGTGTTTTGTTCTCTTTACAGCTAGTGTTTCTTCCATATCTGCTAACATCAACTCTGTACATGTACTTAATGGGACCAACTTTAAGGATTGGAATAAGAACATTGAAATCGTTCTCAGCTGCATGGATCTAGACCTTGCACTTCGGATTGAGCAACCCGTTTCTCTTATGGATGCAAGTTCTCCTGATGACAGGAAGAACTTTGAAAAATGGGATCGCTCAAATCGCATGAGTCTTATGTCATCAAGCGCGGCATTCCGGAGGCATTTAGGGGTGGGGTATCTGAAAAGATAACCAAAACCAAGGAGTTCCTAGCCGAAATTGAAATCGTTTTGTTAAAAACGATAAGGTAGAAACAAGCACGCATTTGCAAAGCTTGATTTCGATGAAGTACAAAGGCAAAGGGAACATTATGGAGTACATAATGGAAATGTCTCATATTGCTTCTAAACTTAAGGCACTGAATCTCGAGCTGTCTGACGACTTGCTCGTGCATTTGATATTAATATTTCTTCCTGCACAATACAGCCAGTTTAAGGTCAGTTACAACTGTCAAAAGGAGAAATGGACTCTTAATGAGCTCATTTCTTACTGTGTGCAAGAAGAAGAGAGACTGAAGCGAGACATGACCGAAAGTGCTCATCTGGCTAGCACCTCTAAAGATAAGGGCAAAAAGAGAAAGAATAATGAAGCTGCTAAGGGTCCAGCTCAAAAGAAACATCAGCAGGATAAAGAAGATTGTTTCTTTTGTAACAAGCCTGGACATATGAAGAAGGATTGTACCAAGTATCACGCTTGGCGTGCAAAGAAAGGTATGTTCCTTACTTTGGTCTGTTCTGAGGTAAATTTAGCTTTAGTACCTAGAAACAAGTGGTGATTAGATTCTGGTGCTACTACTCACATCAGTGTTTCTATGCAGGGTTGCCTGAGCTACCGAAAGCCAAATGATGCTGAAAGAAACATCTTTGTGGGCGATGGAAAATCGGTAGAAGTGGAGGCGATAGGGCATTTTAGGTTGTTATTAGGAACTGGTTATTATTTGGATTTATTAGATACTTTTGTTGTACCGTCTTTTAGGCGGAATTTGGTTTCAGTTTCTTTATTGGACAAGTTTGGTTATTATTGTTTATTTGGAAACAATCAATTCAGTTTATCTATAAATTCAAATGTTGTTGGAACTGGTTCTTTATGTGTATATGACAACTTATATTTGCTTGATACAATCGTTTCTTATAATGAAACCTTGCATGTGGAATCACAAGATACTAAACGCAAACTAAGCACATAAAATTCAGCCACATTATGGCACAAATGCTTAGGTCACATCTCTAAGACTAGAGTTGAGCGGCTTGTGTCTGATGGGATTTTAGATTCCCTTGACTTTATAGACTTTGATGTTTGTATTGATTGCATCAAGGGAAAACATACCAAAATAAAGAAAATAGGTGCCAACAGAACTACAGACGTCTTAAAATTGATACATACGGATATCTGTGGTCCATTCCCTACAGCTTCTTGGAATGGTCAACAGTATTTTATATCATTCATAGACGATTACTCACGTTATGGGTACCTATTTCTCATTCATGAGAAATCACAGTCTTTGGACGTGTTCAAAACATTTAAGGCTGAAGTTGAGAATCAACTCAATAAAAGAATAAAGAGTGTCAGGTCTGACCGTGGTGGTGAATACTATGGTAGATATGACGGTTCAGGTGAACAACGTCCAGGACCATTTGCTAAATTCCTAGAGGAATGTGGAATCGTCCCATAGTACACCATGCCAGGGTCACCTAGCATGAATGGTGTAGCTGAAAGGCGAAACCGGACTCTTAAGGATATGGTAAGGAGTATGATTTGTCATTCCACCTTACTAGAGTCACTCTGGGGAGAAGCACTCAAAATTGCAGCTTATATTCTGAACCGAGTGCCAACTAAAGTAGCTGTAAAAACACCTTATGAGCTTTGGACAGGTAAAAAGACAATTCTAAAGCATTTTCACATTTGGGGATGTTCAGCTGAGGCAAGGCCTTACAGGCAACATGAAAAGAAATTGGATTCCAAAACCGTGAGCAACTACTTCATTGCTACTCTGAGCGATCAAAAGGCTATAAGTTTTATGATCCCACACTTAGGTCAATTTTTGAAACGGGAAATGCAACTTTTTTTGAGGATGTTGAGTTTGGGGGGAGAAATAAGATTAGAGACATTGTCTTTGAGGAAGAATCGATTTCGATTCCTACTATCGCTTTTGACAATGTGCAGGTTTTTATACTTGTCATTGATCAAGAAGCAAATCTGGATCCTCAACCAGACAATGTTGAACAACCCCTCATTCAAAATGAGGTAATTGTTCCTGAGGAACAAACTCAACAACCTCAAGAACCAGTGTCATTAAGGCGATCCACTAGAGAAAGGAGAAATGCTATTCCGGACGATTTTTACGTCTTTCTCTAGGAACATAAGGAAGACATTGGAATGATGGAAAATGATCCAATCAACTTCCATCAAGCCATGCAGGGTTCCAACTCTCAAAAGTGGATTGATGTCATGAATGAGGAATATAATTCTATGCAAGACAATAAGGTTTGGGAACTTATCCCATTACCAGAAGGTGCGAAACCCATTGGTTGTAAATGGATATTTAAAACCAAAAGGGATTCGAAAGGTAATGTGGAGAGGTATAAGTCTCGTCTTGTAGCTAAAGGCTTTACCCAAAGAGAAGGGATTGACTATAAAGAGACTTTCTCTCCAGTTTCAACGAAAGACTCTTTTAGGACAATCATGACACTTGTTGCACATTTTGATCTTGAGCTTCATCAGATGGATGTCAAGACGACGTTTCTCAATGGTGACATTGATGAAACAATTTATATGGTGCGACCAGAAAACTTTGAGTCGGGAGACCCAAAGAATATGGTTTGCAAATTGATAAAATCCATTTATGGACTCAAGCAAGCTTCCCGTCAGTGGTACCATAAGTTTCATCAAGTGATTATCTCGTTTGGTTTTGAGATAAACATTGTTGATAATTGTGTGTTTCACAAATTCAGTAGGAGTAAGCACATATTCCTAGTTTTATATGTCGATGACATACTGCTTGCCACAAATGATATAGGCATATTGCATGAAACCAAGGGATTTCTATCAAAGAACTTTGAGATGAAAGATCTTGGTGACACCTCTTTTGTATTAGGGATTCAGATACAACGAGATCGTTCTTGGGGTATTCTTGGATTATCACAAAGGAGCTATATCGATACAGTGCTCAAAAGGTTTGACATGCAGGACTGCAAACCAGGTGACACCCCTGTCGCTAAGGGAAACAAGTTCAGTCTCAACCAGTGCCCTAAAAGTAACCTTGAAGTTAAGAAAATGCAGAAGATTCCCTATGCATCACCTGTAGGGAGTCTAATGTATGCTCAGGTGTGTACGCGCCCGGATATTGCGTACATTGTTGGTATGTTAGGTAGATATTTAAGTAACCATGGAATAGATCATTGGATATCAGCCAATCGGGTTATGAGGTATTTGAAGAGAACAAAACATTACATGCTCACATATAGGAGATCAGATCAATTTGAGATCATAGGGTATTCCGACTCCGATTTTGCTGGATGTCAAGACAGTAGGAGATCCACATCAGGCTACATATACATGTTGGCTGGTGGAGCTATTTCTTGGAAGAGTGTCAAACAGACACTCATAGCTTCTTCCACCATGGCAGCAGAGTTTGTAGCATGCTATGAGGCATCCAACCATGGAATATGGCTGCGGAATTTTGTCACTGGGCTGCGCATTCTGGAGGGTGTTGAAAGACCACTCAAACTATATTATGACAATAAACCAGCAGTGCTATATTCTAACAACAACAGGAGCTCATCTAAGTCAAAGCATATTGACATTAAGTTCCTAGTTGTGAAGGAAAGAGTACAAAGTGGACATATATCCATATAGCACATTGGGACAAACTCTATGATAGCGGATCCGCTTACAAAGGGATTACCACCCAAGGTCTTTGATGAGCACACTGCCCATATGAGTGTTATTTTGTGTGAGGATATCACATTATAGTGGGAGTTTGAATAATTTTGTATTTTATTGCTCTATATTTTTATTTTGGATATACTTATGCATTTATGTATTTGGATATTTTTCTGATCGGAAATAAAGTATTCGGTTAATTACACTCTGTTACATTGTGTTAAGTGTTGATCTCACTAAGGAATAAAGTAGGACTAGTTGGAATAGACATGTATAGATTACATTGCATGTAATTTCCATGCTACGCATCCATGATTGATCTATGTCATTTGGTTATGTTGGTATACGTGACAATTGATGGGTTTAGTCACGCTAAATGTGACGAAAACTGCGTTGATCCAATGTCGGCATAATCAATGGACGAGATTGTTCGGATATACCCTAAAATTGTGATAGCAAAATTTTGGAGCTCATAAAGTCATACACATTTGTAAAGTTACATATGTGGCCCAGTGGGAGATTGTTGGAAAATTCTATCATATGGGGCCACACATGTGAACATTAAATGTGTTGTGCTATCTCTTGGTTAAGTCTAAATTAAAGTAATCTAATTAAGATTGTCATGGAATTAATGTGTAGATACCAGAGTGCTATTTCTACTTTTGTTGAGGGGCCGAATTAGAAATAGTCAACATATAATAATTTGATTATTATATATATTTAGGGTTATGGTCCCCAAATTACACGATACATTAGTTTTCTCTGTATCCCATCAACATAGTAAAATAGAACACAGTAGGGTTCATAAAGGTCGTGATAATTTGGAAGATCACAACATGTTCACAAATCTCCAGCAATGGATTCAGGTACGCTTCCGCTTTCTAGATTTACTTATTTTCTCTTGAATTGATATGGGTTATGTTATATTGCATAGGGTTTGATTAAGTATGTATAGAAACATGTTTAGGTTACACATTCGGATTATTTTTGTGTCTAAGCATGTTAATTGTGTTAATCGTGTTAATCAAAATTCCTAACATATCTAGTTATAGACATGACGCGGTTCGGTTCGAATTGAAAAATCGAATCGGAACTGTCCAATAAAAACCAAAACTGAAACCTGTTTTTCCTGTTTCGGTTCAAGAACTGAACTGGAACCGATACCGAAGCGATTCCGGTTCCGATTCCTTTTGGTAAGAAACCGTCCGGTTCGAACCAAACCGGAACCGGCGGTTCCGGATCAAATCGACGGTTTCACCACATATATTTTAAAAATAACACTTTATTTATAAAAATAAAATGTTTAAAAGAGAATGGACATTGTAGGGTATTGGGTTATTGCCTATAACCCTTGTCCAAGTACATATAATTTCTTTTTTGAATGAGTTAAAATGTTATTTTTTTTTTAAAAAAGGAACCGAATCGTCGGAACTGGAACCGACAGTTCCGGAATCTGAACCAAAACCTCCTAAGAGAGGTTCTGATTCCAGTTCTAGTTCCCTCGGAACCGGAATCGGAATCGACGATATATCTGTCTGGTCAATGTGACAAACTGGAAAAAACTAGGGTATTGACCGAGTATGAACTAGTCAATACCCAAAGAACTAACTTTTATGTTTTGATTGGTTGAAAAAACCAACACCGGTCCTATATATTAAATATCAAACACCTTAAATGGTTTTTTATAATTTCCCTTCCAAATTCAGCACTTTAAATGACATACCAACTTGTGCACTGCAACTAAAGCTGTAGCAGTGGATATGAAAGCTTGTATGAAGCTATGAAGCAATTTGAGCTAGCTAGTATCCACACAATCTATCTCATACTGATAGGCCATGATAGTAGAAGATACATTATTAGTTATTAGTATAATTGTATAATAGTATTGTATTTCTTATCTTGAAAATGTTAAGCTATTCAATTTGCTGTTTTTCCTACAAAATTCAACTTCTTCGCAAAAAAATATTATTGCAAAATGATCCTAGCTAGGTCTCCCTGTAAACAAACTCTGCCTTCATATAATATTGTTTCAAAATGACATGAGGTCTAAACGAACAATGCCCTTCAACAAGGGAAAAATGATAAGGAATTTCATAGATGTATTTACTGAATAGGAATTCTAACTAGTGAAAGTAAGCTTAATTCTAAGTTGTAATTCAAATTACGTGGGTCTCACGCATAAATTGTTAATTTAATAGAAAGAGAACTTAATCCTCCTCCCATATAAGGAATAAGTTCACTTTATTATTTTGAATTCATTTTTGTACGAAACTTGATTATCTTCTCATTCTCTAATTGTAAACCTTTATGACTAAAATCTTCACCCCCAATTTGTGAATTTACACTCCCATTTTTGAGGTTTGTAGCGACTCTTTTAAAAAATAAAAATTATAATAAAATAAAATAAAAATTATGCAATATCTCTCCAAATACCGAAAAACTAATACATGCTCAAATAGTTCCAAGAGACACCAACCAAAACCCAATCAACAAACCCTTGCATATTTATTTTCCTCCGGTTTCCAACACTCCAGAAGCCATTCTATCTGTCCATCTCTTTCTTGCTTTTATTTATATTTGCGGTATCTTTACTCTTTTTTTTCAACCTCCTGATGACCTTAAAAAGGACTATATCTATGAGAATTTTACATTTTTTTTTACTAATACCCTCTGATATTTTGCCTTCTTTTTTTTTTCTTTTTTTTTTACGTTTTTTAAATCTTTATCTATACAAATTTCATATTCCATAACTACATCGTGGATCCCAAAGGTCCTGTAGTTAAATCCCAAAACTATCTTATCTAAACCAATATATATGATATAAGGAGTTCACTTTTGCTGCATTACCCCCTTCCATATGGATGACATGTGTTTAGGGGGGAGGGGGGGGAGAGGGTAAATTTATTTAAAAATATGATAGTGTTTAGATAAATTTATCCCCTCCATGGACATATATCATTTATACAGGAGGGGATAATGCTCACCCCCTTCAAAGAGGGTGAGTAAAAATGGACTCTGATATAAGATCAATATTCAATTAAACGCATCACTGATAATTTAAGTGGTTATACATACGTCTCCTTATATCCCCAATAGGAGTTTGAATTTCACCTTTTATCTATAAAATCACTGTATGGGGATATCCTGAGAGTTAGTATGGGGAGATCTCTTTCCTCTAGCGAAATTTGTTTTTTTTCTGATCTATTGACTGATTATTTGATTTAGTCAAATTATTATTATTATTAGTTGTTTTAAAAAAATCTCCACATTAATTAAGAGCACAACCATATGTTCTAATTAGAAACAAGAATCATAAAATATTAGATAAATAATGAACCACTCAATCAAATTCATAAAAACAAATTCAAGTCGCATGTTACTAGACAATTCCCATCGAGACAAGTAGACAACATTTTTAAACAAGTTGTAGCTAGTTTAACAAATTTATTGAACTCTTGCACAAGTATTGAACTATTGAACACATGAACATTCTCTATTGATATGAAACAATTTTTTAAAATTTATATGTAAAATGTGAGAATATTGTTGATGTAAAAAAATGAGAATATTGTTAGTTAATGAAAAAAAATGGAACAAATTTAAATAAGGGTATTATCATTTTAGTCCTAAAGTATTGGTGAAATCTTAACTTTTTAAACATGTTTGTTTTTTTACAACCCTTGATCCCTCACTTTATAAAACTACATCAAGTTAGTCCATCTGTTGATCAACAGTCAGTCAGACTTAACACTTGTAGAGGTATTTTTGTCTTTATATCAAAAACATACCATGTGTCACAATAATAGAAATAAAAACAATGTATATTTTACAATTATATTTTTATAATTGTATATAATTGTAAAATATATTTATATATTTTTATAAATATAATTGTATGTATAATATATTTTTTTTCAATTTTTTTAATATATAATATAAAAATAAAAATTTTAAGTCTCCACCATGGAGATATATATTCAACAAATCTTTCTATATTTTTTTTAAAAAAATCAACAAATCACCATCATCTCTCATTTCTTCCAATCCAAATCCAGATCACATTCATCTCCCTCAATCTCATCTCTCTCGATCAACCATCCACCATCGTCCCTCATCCCTCATCCACCATCCACCATCCACCATCATCACCAAATCACCATTATCATCTCTCTCTCTCTCTCAATATCTTGTCGCCGGCAGCCACCGTAAAAACAATCCCAACCACCACATCTCCATTAATCGGCGATCACCCTAACCAAGCTTCTCTCCATCATCATCACCATCTTCGATATACTCTTCCATGGGTTTTTAGGGATTTTTTCGATCTACTCTGGTGTTGCTCCATTTTAACAGATTGAATTTCATTTTTTTTTTACAAAATTGATGTGGTTTTGATTGAAGACTTGGATTAATGCAATTGAGTTCGAATATTGTAATTTATTTGGGTTTGGGAATTGATTTTGTAGGTTTTTGTGGAATGCTACCTCCCCTGTTTGTGGAAGGTAGTCTCCTGCCACTTTTGAAGTTTCATGCTGATTACCATCAACAAATGAGGACTTCGGCCTTTCAGGTTCTCCTTCATGAGATGATTTTGTTTGTATTGAATCTTGAGGCTAGGACCTGTCTTCTGATGTTGAAGTTTATTTTCGACAGAATATATAACATTATGTGGATTTGTATTTAAGAAATAAAATTTAATTACATGTTTCTTTATTAATCTGGAAATTCAGATGTAAGAACATTTAAGTGGAGATTCGTTCAGTCAATTGATATATACTGTTTTTAAAAATGATCTTTAGATGTGTCTGGATCGTGTGGAAGTTTTATGTTGTTGGTGAATTAAGAGAGATGAGATCGAGGGAGATTATCTGGGTTTGATGGTGGTGGTGGATAATTGTGGTTTGGAGTTGATGGTGGTGTTTGAAGTTTGTAAGTTTCTCGGTATTTGATTGGCTTATTTCGTTGACAACCACATTTGGGGATCAATATGTAAGGGTAATTTAGGGCTTCATTGTTCGTGACCAATATCAAGCATCAAAGGTAAAATCACTTGCTTAACTTACATTGACGAGGTATTAGTGCACACACACACACTCATGCATGTTCCTTTAATTATCTTGCATGCATGCTTATTTGCTATCTTGTGTGCCTTGTGTGTCTTAATTCTTGTTCGAGTGTTGAATGCATTTTTTGTGCCTTTAAAAAAGGATTTTTTTTTCCTTTGGTCCACGGTTCAGACCACTCTCTATGCAGTACCTACGCCGCGGTCTGTACTGCGGTGTTTACCAGAGGTTGTACGTTGTGGCTACCGCGGCATGTGCCTGCTGCATGAACCGCGGTCTCCCAAGCAGAGTTTCACAGGTGTTGTATGCTGTTCAGACCGAGGTATGTGCACCTGCATGCACAATGGCCTACAGAGCGATGGTGTCCAGGTGATGCACTGCTCTCGGTGCCGCGGTTTGGACACTTACCTGTACCGCGGTACAACCAGCGGTCCTGACGGGATTTGGTTACCTTTTATCCAAAATGACATCACTTTGTGTAGGGCACCATATATATATGTTCTCTTTTCTTCTCTTTGGTTTTCAAGAGTCTAATAAGCCATTTTTGTGTGATCTAGCTTTTCTAGGGAGAGAGGGACTCCCAAACACTCATTTTTACTCAACCCAACTTCATCTCATTCTAGGATCATCTAAGCATGGAGCATCATCTTGTTCATGACTAGGTATTCTCTAAATGCTCTAAACTTTATGGTTTCATTACTAAGACATGTATACCTAGGGTTTTAGTCTCTATTGCATATTAAATGCTTGCTTGTATGTTTAATTGTTTTTATGACATGCTTGTGTATTGATTGTTGGTTGAGATGCATTAAATTGTGATAGCTAGAATTTAAGACGGATTTACCCTTCTAGCCAATTCTTCTTGCCTTTTCATTTAGAACATTGATATCTAGGATTTGCTTTAATTGTCATTATTAATCCTAGATAATCATGAATGTCTTGACCTAGCATTTTTGCATATTGAATATTCTTGTATATTCACATAGGTTGTCATTATCTCTTCATTGTTGATTAAGCTTGTGGCTAAATGGTTAGTGCACAAGGTTTATAATCCAAAATCACTATTAAGGTCTGTTGGGTAGAGTGAAAGGGTTAGTAACTTGAGGGTTAGACGAGAGGTCAACCTAGGTTGTAAACTTTCACTCAATAGTGGATTTTGAGGATCGAGGGTGGCGCTCTAAACAGCCCCTGGTTTTTTTCATTTGGAGGGTTTCCACATATATATTGTATGTTGTTATTGCTTTATGTTAATTGTCATTTATTTGAACACTTGGTAGAATGGGGTAGATTCGATAATCTTGATTAATTCGTAAAATTGGTAATCTATACCCCCCCTCTAGGTGTATAGACACACACTGTCTAGAAAATTTCAATTGGTATTAGAGCGGGTGCCTAGATATACTTAGGTGATCCGTGCTTTGTGTGTGTCTTGCTTGGTGCATTTTTTATTGTTTTTTTTTGTTGTGTGACATTTTATTTGCATTACATTTATTACCCTCAAACACTATGAGTGGAAATGGTGGTAGTCATGAGGGTGCCTCAAGCACAAGACCCCCTTTGCTCAATAGGGTGAATTATGCTTCTTGGAAGGGCAAGATAGAAGCCTATCTTTGCCAAATTGATGACCGTGCTTGGATGGCTATTAAAGATGTGTATATTCCTCAAGTAATGACTAATGACGATGGTGTAGAAGCTCTTAAGCCCAAGTCTAGTTGGAGTACTCAAGAGTTTGAAGCATCCAAGTGGAATAACAAGGCCATGCATGCCATCCTTTATGCCATGGACGATAATCAATACAAGTTGGTCCAAAACACTCGGATTGTAAAGGAGGCTTGGGACATTCTTCAAATGGCACATGAAAAAACCGATGTAGTCAAGGACTCAAACCTCCAAGTTCTCTAAATGCAATTTGAGATGATTAGGATGGAGGAGTATGAATGCTTCAATGACTTTTAAGTAAAGTTGATGGATATCGTCAACCAAAGCCATCAACTTGGTGACCCCTATTCGGATAGGAGAGTTAAGCAAAAAATTATGAGGTCACTTCCATCAAGGTTCGAATCAAAGGTGACGACACTTGAAAAGAATAGTGAGTACAAGAATATGAAGCCAAGTGAAGCCATTGGAAGACTTCTAGCTTATGAGTCAAGATGGAACACCACACCCACACCTCCTAAGAAGCAGAAGAGCATTGCCTTGAAAACCACCAAGGTTGAAGAAGATGAGGAGGACTCGGATGAAGAAATGGCCCTCATGGTTAGAAGATTCAAGAAATTCATGAAGTTTGAGAGGAAAGGATTTGGGTCCAAGGAAAAGGAAGTGAAAAAGAAAACTCCTTTCAAGAAGATGGAAAAGTTTCAAGAAAGTGACTTCAAGAAGGGTATTCAATGCTATGAATGCAGTGGTTTTGGTCATATTGCTCAAGAATGTGCAAATTTAAAGAAAAAAGAAGAAGGGGAAGACGATGACGGCCATTTAGAACGATAGTGAAGATTTAGAAGAGGAAGAAAAATCTTCGGATGATGAAGATAGAGTTGCAAACTTCATTGCCTTCACAATATCTCATAATGGCAAGGAATTTGTGAGTGATAAGGAAGAAGTAGATGACTCTAGTGATGAGAGAACATTTTCTAACTCTAGGTTTGAGATTGATGAGGAAATGGACTATGTAGACTTCATGAAGTTTTTTGAAAAGTCTAGATTGAAAAAAAAAAAAGAGATTCAAGAGTTGAAAAAGAAGAATCTAGAGTTGACTTTGATGATAACTCACTTGAGTGAGAAAGTAAAAAGTGGAAAAGAGTTAGAAGAGAGCTTGGAATTGAAGCTTGTGATCATTAAGAAGAGTGAAAAGAACTTGAAGATTGAGCTTAGGGAAGCAAAAGAATTGGTTGCCAAGATGACATCCGTAACCGAGAAACTTGACAAGATGCTATCATGTGGGAAGAGTCCTAGTGATAAAACGGGCTTAGGATATATGGAAGACAAGGATGCTACTTCCTTAAAAAAACCATCTTTATCAAGAGTCAAGAAGATAAAGAGGTTTAAGGTTCACATCAATAAATGAGATCAAATGAAGTTGGAGAATCATCAAAGCAAGCTCAAATGAAGGCTCAAACAAAGTCTCAAGCTAAAGCTCATCCACAAAAAGCTAGAGCTCATCAAACAAGACCTTAACTTCCTAGAAGCTCTCAAAGTCAACAGAGGATTCTTCACCCATAACCAAGAAGGGAAGCTAATTCGGCTCAACCACAAAGGATGTTTCAAAGAAGGGATTCAGCTCAACACCAAAGGACAACTCAAAGAAACGGGAAGTTTTCCATGCTTGCACAAGGATATGGTATGAATTCTTATTTTACTCATATTTTTCATTATTGTGGTGTTGAAGGTCACATAGAGCCGAATTGTTTTAAATTTATTAAGTTGTGTCGTTTTGAAAGCATGATTGAGAAGAATATGCTTAGAAGAGCCAAAATGCATGCACCTAGGCATTTTAGAGAAAATGAACTCATGGCTCCTAGAAATAGTAATATTTCATCTAGGTGGACTAGAAGGGATGAATATTATTGTCATGTGGCTCAAGTAGCCTTGAAAGCCAAAGCCCTCAATACTTGGTACCTTGATAGTGGGTGTTCTAGGCACATGACCGGAAACAAGAGTTTCTTTGAAACTCTTAAGATGGAGGATGGAGGATGGAGGATGGTGGATTTGTCACATTTGGTGATGGTTCTCGTAAGAAGGTTTTAGGAAAAGGAAACATATCCATCCTCGGTTTTCCCTCCTTGCCTAATGCTCTTTATGTAGATGGCTTGCAAGCCAATCTTATTAGCATATCACATTTAAGTGATGAATGGCTTTCGGTTATGTTTGGCAAAGTTGATTGTTCTATCTTAAGAGAAGATGGACAAGTTCTATCAAAAGGCAAGAGATCAAGTGACAATTGTTATTGTCTTGATTCCAATGACATCTATTGTAATTTGTTTAGTTGTGATCAAGTTGAATTGTTGCATCAAAGGTTAGGTCATATGAATTTCAAAGACTTGAAAGTTCTTGAGAGGTTGAATGTTGTGATCAAGTAGATTTACATGAACCTACTTTCTTAGAGAAAAATCTAAAACTTTTGAGATTTTTAAAAAGCTTTACACTAAAATTCAAAATGAGAAGGATTCTCACATAAAATGCATTAAGATAATTAGAAGTAACCATGGAAGAGAATTTGAAAATGTTTGTTTTGAAATTTTTTGTGATAGTCTTGGAATCTCCCATGAGTTCTCGGCTCCTTGAACTCCTCAACAAAATGGAGTTGTAGAGAGGAAGAATAGGGCCCTCCAAGAGATGGCTCGTGTGATGTTGCTTAGCAACAATGTTCCTAGGAATTTTTGGGCCGAGAAAGTGATTACAGCTTGTTATATAGGAAATAGAGTGTTTTTAAGGCTCGGTACTAGGTAAACCTCTTATGAATTATGGAAGGGAATGAAGCCAAATGTTAGCTTCCACTCATTTGGAAGCAAGTGTTACATTCTAAATTACCGTGATCAACTTGACAAGTTTGATGCTAAAAGTGATGAGGGGATTTTCATTGGCTATGCTCTAAATAGTAAGGCTTATGAAGTTTTTAATTTGAAGACACAAAGTGTTATGGAATCATCCAATGTGATCATAGATGATTGTAGGCCTAAGGTTAGTAACCATGATGAGGAGATTAGTATGGTTGATGATTCTCCCTTGGAGAAGATTGGTGAGACTTCAAGTGATGAAAAGTCAAATCTTGAGAAAGTGGTCTCTCAATTTCTTGATAGAGATTCTACCTTGGACTCTAAGAAACCTGCTCATTGGGTTAGATGTTTTCACAACAAGAGTGACATCATTGGAGATGTGAACGAAGGTGTTAGGACTAGGCATAAATTAGCAAATCAAATTAGCTATACTTGCTACACCTCTAAAATTGAACCCCAAAAGGTTGATGAAGCTTTAAGTGATAAGTTTTGGGTTCTTGCTATGCAAGAAGAGCTAAATCAATTTGAAAGAAATGAGGTTTGGACTTTAGTTCTTAGGCCTAAGAACGCTAATGTGATAGGCACCAAGTGGGTCTATAGGAATAAATATGATAAGGATGGCAACATTGTGCGAAACAAGGCTAGACTTGTAGAACAAGGGTACTCACAAATTGAGGGTATCGACTTTGAGGAGACTTTTGCTCCCGTTGCCCGATTAGAGTCCATTAGGCTTCTCTTATATATTTCTTGTGTGCACAGTTTAAATTGTATCAAATGGATGTTAAGAGTGTCTTCATCAATAGCTTCTTGCAAGAGGAAGTGTTTGTTGAGCAATCCAATGGGTTTGTGGATCCATACCAGCCCAATCATGTTTATCGTCTCAAAAAGGCTCTATATGGGTTGAAACAAGCACCAAGGGCTTGGTATGAACGTCTCACTCTTTATCTTGTTGACAATGGCTATTCTAGAGGAAGTGTTGACAAAAGTTAATCAAGTGTACTAAAGATGAGCTATTCATAGAATTTATGTTGATGACATAGTTTTTGGTTCCACAAACAACTTGAAAGTTAAACAATTTGTTAATGTCATGACTCATGAGTTTAAATTGAGCATGGTTGGTGAACTCAATTACTTTCTAGGCTTGCAAATCAAGCAAATGCATGATGGGATATTCATATCCCAAGCTAAATATGCCAAGAACCTAGTGAAGAAATTTGGCATTGAGAATGCCAAGCATTGTGACACACCTATGAGTACCACATTGAAACTTAGCAAGGATGCTAGTGGAAAAAGTGTGGATCAAAGTCTATATCGTGGCATGATAGGGAGCTTGCTATACTTGACTGCTAGTAGGCTCGATATAGCCTTTATTGTTGGCGTGTGTGCTAGGTATCAAGCAATTCCTAAGGAATCCCATCTCTCCTCCGTGAAGAGAATCATTCGATATGTGAAAGGGACATCCAACTATGGGATATAGTACTATTTTGACACTAATGCTAGTTTAGTTGGCTTTAGTGGTGTAGATTGGGCAGGTAATTATGATGATAGGAAGAGTACATCGGGCGGTTGCTTCTTCCTAGGGAACAATCTTGTGTCATGGTTTTGCAAGAAGCAAAATTCCATATCATTATCCACAGCCGAGGCCGAGTATATAGCCGCTGGGAGTGCTTGCACACAACTCATTTGGATGAAGCAAATGTTTATGGATTATGGCTTTGAGCAAGGTACTCTAACCCTTTATTGTGATAACGTGAGTGCCATTAATATTTCAAAAAATCCTGTCCAACATTCTAGAACTAAGCATATTGACATTAGACATCATTTCATTAGAGAGCTAGTTGAGAGCAAATGCATTGCACTTGAACATGTGGGCACAAATGATCAACTAGAGGACTTGTTTACAAAACCATTAGATTCAACTAAGTTTTAATCTCTCAGTAGGTCTATTGGGATTTGTCATATGTATTGATGAGTTTTGGTGTTTGACCCATATGGGGAGCTCAAGCAAAGAGAGTGAACTTGCATTCTAATAAGCAAATAATTGTTCAATTTTATGCTCTTTAATTAAATACTTGAGTATCTTGGATGCATATATTATTATATGAATTTTTATTCAATAAGCGTGTCTTTGCCTTATTTGAAATGTATGTCTCATTTGTGTTCAAACATGTATTTTTGGACTATAAAATTTAATTAGGAAGTACATTTGATTGACCCATAGTTTACCTCTATATTTATGAAAACTTGATCTTGACATGCTTATATTGTTATGCATGATGAATTTATTGAATGCTTATAAACGATTGCAAATTTGTGTGAGAGTGACTTTTGAGACTTCAATCAATATGGATATTGTATCCATTTCAAGGATTTCACAATCCAATAGTCGCTCTCTCTCTTTACTTGTTGAACAAGTCTACTATCATACGGGCATTTCACCCGGAAAAATCTAAAAGGGCGCAATAGTCCTTCATGTCTTGTTTAACTTGTAAAGTTTGTTAGTTGCTCTTCTCTCTTGATTAAACTATATCTTGTTTTCCATTGACAAATTGGTTTAAATTGGTTTGACTTCTCTTGGAACCTCATGTGTTTTTTTCTTTGCCAAATACCATACTTTTGGAAGTTGATGTTGCATGTATTTCTTTCAAGGAAATCTTTTCACATATGTTCCAATAAATAAAACTTCCATGACTTTCTCTCTCTTAATTAAATTGCATAAAGTTGTTGTATATGGTTATGCATTTACATTACAAAAATCTCTCTTTGTTAAAGTGTCCCGGTTGGGGAATACTCATTTGCCTATCTTGTGACAAAAAGGGGGAGTATTGTTGGATTTAGGGGGAGTTTGTGTTGCTTTTGCATATAAGGATAGAATGTCGTGTTTAGGGGGAGTTGACTTTGTATTGTTAGCTTATGTGCATTGTTGATTGCATGTTAATGTTACTTGTTTCTAATTCATGCAAATTGCACTTATTTTTATTTATCTTGATCCCTCTTATGCACTTGTCTTGGAAAGTGTAGTTCTTTGTTTTGTAAGGATGATCATTCTACAAGAGATGAAAGATTTGAAAAATTAGCTTTAGGTATCTCTTGTAATATATAATGTATTTGTTGACCTCTTGTTGTTTCTTTTTGTTGTGAGGATACCTTGTGAGTGAGTGGTTTTGTCACGAAATAGCCAAAAGGGAAGATTGTAAGTTCCTCGTTGTTTGATTGGCTTATTTAGTTGACAACCACATTTAGGGATCAATATGTAAGGGTAGTTTAGGGTTTCATTGTTCATGACCAAGCTCAAGCATCAAAGGTAAAACCACTTGCTTAACTTACATTGAAGAGGTATTAGTGCACACACACACACTAATGCATGTTCCTTTAATTATCTTGCATGCATGCTTATTTTCCATCTTCTGTGCCTTGTGTATCTTAATTATTGTTTGAGTGTTGAATGCATTATTTTGTGCCTTTAAAATAGGATTTTTTTTCCTCTAGTTCACGGTTCAGACCGCTCTCTGTGCAGTGCCTACGCCGCGGTCTGTATAACGGTGTTTACCAAAGGCTGCACGCTGTGGCTACCGTGGCCTATGCCTGCTGCATGAACCGCAGTCTCCCAAGCGGAGTTTCACAGGCGTTGCATGCTGTCCAGGCTCTATGCACCTGCATGCACATCGGCCTATAGAGCAGTGGTATCCAGGTGATGCACTGTTCTCGGTGCCGTGGTCTGGACACTTACCTGTATCGCGGTACAGCCAGCGGTCCTGAAGGGATTTGGTTGCCTTTTGTCCAAAACGACGTCACTTTGTGTAGGGCACCATATATATATGTTCTCTTCTCTTCTCTTTGGTTTTCAAGAGTCCAATAAGCAATTTTTGTGTGATCTAGCTTTTCTAGAAAGAGAGGGACTCTCAAACACTCATTTTTACTCAACCCAACTTCATCTCATGATCATCTAGATTCATTCTAGGATCATCTAAGCATGGAGCATCATCTTGTTCATGACTAGGTATTCTCTACATGCTCTAAACTTTATGGTTTCATTACTAAGACATGTATACCTAGGGTTTTAGTCTCTATTGCATATTAAATGCTTGCTTGTATGTTTAATTGCTTTTGTGACATGCTTGTGTATTGATTGTTGGTTGAGATGCATTAATTTGTGATAACTAGAATTTAGGACGGTTTTATCCTTCTAGCTAATTCTTCTTGCCTTTGCATTTAGAATATTGATATCTATGATTTGCTTTAATTGTCATTATTAATCCTAGATAAGCATGAATGTCTTGACCTAGCATTTTTGCATATTGAATATTCTTGCATGTTCATTTAGGTTACCATAATCTCTTCATTGTTGATTAAGCTTGTGGCTAAGTGGTTAGTGCACAAGGTTTGTAATCCAAAATCACTATTAAGGCCCGTTGGGTAGAATGAAAAAGTTAGTAACTAGAGGGTTAGACGGGAGGTCAACCTAGGTTGTAAAATTTCACTCAATAGTGGATTTTGAGGATCGAGGGTGGCGCTCTGAACAGCCCGTGGTTTTTCTCATTTGGATGGTTTCCACATATATATTGCGTGTTGTTATTGCTTTATGTTAATTGTCATTTATTTGAACACTTGGTAGATTGGGGTAGATTCGATAATATTGATTAATTCGTAAAATTGGTAATCTATCGAATTAAAACCTATTCCCCCTAGGTGTATAGACATTCACTGTCTATGGAATTTCAAAGTTGATGATATGGGTTTCATTTTACAAGAACATGAATTCGTTTGGTGGATTTTTTTTCCAGATTTGTAATGAATTGGAAATTTCCAAAAAAAATTCAATTCAAGCTTTTTTTTTTTTTTTTACTGTGTTGTATAGATCTGGAAAGAGATCTTCAATTTTTTTAAAAAAAAATCTATAATTTTTTTTCCAGATTTGTGAAGATCTGGAGATTTTTTTTTTCTCAAACAAAAAACTAAAATGTTTTATTTTTTTTTTATTTTTTAAAAGGAAATAAACGGTCAATGGTAAAGACGTCATTTTACCTTTTTATAACCTTTAACTGTTAAGATTTCGGTCAGAAGGACCAAATTGATGTAATTTTGAAAAGTGCGAAACCAAGGGTTGTAAAAAAGTAAACACACTTAAAAAGTTGAACTTTCACTAATATTTAGACTTTCACTAATATTTAGAGACTAAAATGATAATACCCCTTTAAATAATTCATAGGGGTAATTATCATAGTGGCCACCAATTTGGTTATACACTATTAAAATGGTTATTAGATGATAAATTCATTTCAAAATAAACATTAAATAGACAAATGGTGTGATAAAAATGGTCATTCATAGAGAAATTTACCTTAGTGGGCATCCATTTGTTTAGAAGTTACCCTCGTGGACACTATTATGAATTAAAACTATTTTTTTAAAAAAAGAATTTTTTTTGAAAAATTTTGTTTATTGGAATTTATCTCCAACCGCCATATTTTTTTTTTCTAAGAATTTAAAAATATATATAACAAAATTTTGGTAAAAAAGAAAAACAAATGGGTGGATCTCCACCAAGTTTTGTTTTATTTTATTTTATTTTTCTATTAGTTTTTTGAACAAAACAATTCTTTTAAAAAAGTACAGGTTGCAACAATTTTTTTTTCTTTTCAATTAAAACGTCTCATCCAAATGAGTGACTCCACTATGGTAAATTTCTCTACCGATGATCATTAGTGTCACACCATTCATCTATAATAGCTATGTTGAATTGAATTTTTTTATCTAATAGTCATTTTATTAGTATACAACCAAATGGATGATCAATAAAATAACTATATAATTTATATTACTAATAACAATTACATGTTATAAAATCTCTAAAAACATTTTATCAATATGAACCATCCAACTTATCTTCAAGAACTGTTTTAAACACATACAAATGCAATACAGTGAATAATTTTCCAAATAGATTTACTCTATATAAGATCAACAGATACGGTAATACTATCTGTCTATAATAGACCAAGAGAACACCCAAAAAAGAGAAAAACAGAAAACAATAACCGAAAACCATAACAACAGTTTCAATGATTCTTAAAATAATTTTCTAATATTAGTTTCTATGACAGTGCACATACCCCTCATGAAATTTTGATTTTTTTTTAGGTATTTAAGATAATAACAAGAATGTCACTTCAATAAAATTTAACGGTTGAAAACCGAAACATAAATAAAAGAAAATAATATTTATATTAAGTGGCACTCTTGTAATTATCCTGATGACCTAAAAGAAAATCAAAATTTTAGGAGGGGCATATGCATCTTTTGGACCATTTTCTTTTATTTATGTTATTTTCAGTTTTCAATCGAAAGGGTTGCAAACCGAAAATGAATGTAAATAAAAGAAAATAATATTTATATAGGATATTGTTAAATTGAATGATTGTTTTTTTACAACGAAACTACATTTGATGGTTGTAACCATTTCAATTCTTTGCCTTCCAAATTCTGTGTTTCCATTTATTTACCATCATGTCACATTTTTCTCTTCTACTCAATTTCATCTTGTGATTAATGAAGTGTGTTTACTTTTATTTTCTTTTTATTAATAAATGACCTTTGTCTCATACAATGTAATATTTAATTATAATATTCTTAACTAGAATTAATAATCTAGTTAATGCAAAATGTTAATTTGTAATCAATTGTTCAATTTTTTCTCTAATATTTTCTTTTTTCTTATAGTTTTAATCTATTTAAAAATCAATAAAACAACTTGAAAGTTATTAAAAGAAAGATAACAATCAAACAAATAAGTTAATAAGACATTTTTGTTGACTTGATCATATATATATATATATATATCAATTTGTCACATCTTAGTAGTAGATATGATTTTTATTATAAAATTTATATTGTAAATTTGTAAATAGTAAAAAGGTTTATTTAAGATGATAATAATAATAATAATAATAATAATAATAATAATAATAATTTATGAGTAATATTAGACTATCCAAAATACTTGTTCAACTCACATGAGATTATAATGTGAATGGTATGATCTTGACAACTCACATTCCACGTCGTTTGAGTATCATTTTGAACAAATACTTTATGGGGTGTATTCAGTTAGGATTCTTGAAAACATTTAAAGATATTTTCTAAGCGATAGATTTTCAAGGATTTTTACGGACTTTTATAATTCATTTGGATTTTCATTGCTTTGTTTAGACATTTATCTAAGATTTTTATGGATTTGTTAAGACATCTATCTCAAACTTCAATGGATTTGTTATTTCAGACTCCTATTATAGATGGATGAATTATATCAGTATATGGTCCAATTAGTCAGCCGAAGAGAAGGTCAATTTTCACAAAGATCTCAACTTTCTTGATAAACCAAAAAAAAAAAAAATAACATATGAATACATAAAACTTCAAGTATGAATAAACGTTGTATAAAAAAAAAAACTAACGACAATAATTTCCACTCAATTACTAAAATCAATCACAAATGAAAGAAAGTGACATAGTTTATAACAAATTTGAGAGAAAAATTAAAGGGAAAATACTCAACATTCATAACTCATCTTCAATGATTATCATTGTTATTCAACTAATCATATAAACAAACAATAATCAACTAATCGAATAACCAAGCAAAGCTATACATAAAATATTGAAAAAAAACATAACCCTAACTCAAACTCAAGCTTTATCACAACTGACCACTCTTTGATCCACGATTTTTAATTTATTCTCTACAGCTCCAAATCTTACAAAATTGGACATGGATAATCTAGACATATAGGATATGCTAGCTATATTAAAATTATCAATTTAATCCATGGCCATTTGTATTTGAAAAACTTCATTATTTTCCTGTTTTCCGAATATGTCCAGCAGAAATCAATATTGATATTTGTCCACTCCAAACTTTTATCAGTTTTTATACTCATTTATAAATCACAAAATTTTATAAAATAACATTAGACATAACATTCTATCTACATATATTTTTTCATAAGTTTCTAGATAAGTTTCTAGATAGAAAAACTCATCCAAATAAATTTATAAATTCTGGTCATTTATCAAAATAGAGGGGTTCTAGCAGACCTTTGTATATTTTAAAAACACATAAAAACTAATAACCACTACTATCAATTGAATATGCTATAAATCATCATCATGATCTCTATTTTTGTCAAGTTAAGCATATCAAGAATCATAATCTATTATATTCTAGAAGTTTAACCACGAAAGAGATAAGCAAATGAACATAGAAGCAACAATTCTTAGTAATAAGAAAAACTCAAAATCCATGAGGAGAAGGCTGGACTTGTTATGTCTTTTTGATATTTATAACTCTCACCATTAAGTCCACCAAAACCCATGATTTAAGAAAATCTTTTAAAATCTAGTCTCAATTGAATACATCTTGATTTGTGTAGACATTTTTAAAGTCTCAGTTCAATACACCAGGAATTAGAAAAACTCTTTAAAAATCCATAGAAATTTGAATTGAATACAACTTGATTAATATAGAATCTTTTAAAGTCTTTAAATGATCGAATTGAATACATCTGGATTTATAAAGTTTTTAAATGTCTTGAAAATCTTAGTTCAATACTCCCCTTAGACAGTCTAAATGTCTAACATTACTAATAATTTATTATTTATCTTATCAAGACACTAGAGAAATATAATAATCAAAGTATCCATCTAACAATCTAACATATATTTATGGATCCGCAAGGGATAATAGACTCATTTGGTGTCGGTCTCAACTCAAAAACCAACAATATATATCGATCAGAATATTAATTTTCTCATCAGAGCAAGTAGATGGGCTATATGAACTCCGGCCCATATACATCCACAAGATAATGTTTTTTTTTTTTTCAATTTTCTTTTGCTCAAATTTATACTTTTTATGATGAAATCATGAATTTCCCAGACGAATTCAGCCATGGAAATTCTTATTTTCCCCCAAAAAAATCCCTTCTGTGATTTTTTTTTTTTTTTTTACATTTTTAAATTTTCTATATTTGTTTCTATAAATATCTTTGTTTTAATATTTTCTAACAATATCTTACTTTTATCCTCGAAAATACTAAATTTTATTTTTTAATAGCAAGGACCCCATTGCCAAAAACCAATCTCCGAGACATAGGTTGGTTTTCGTATTTTGTTAAAATAATTCATATTAAAACAAAAAACAAATTTCAAAAAATATTCATGAGTTTCAAAAAAAAAAAAAAAAAAAAAAACAATTGCATATTTTTTTTGGCAGCTTCATAGCATCATCATTCCTGGAATCATGGTCATCAATGACCTCTAAAATAAAAATTTCAAGCTCAATTTTTTTTTTAAAAAAAATATTTAACTTCATATAATTAAATATAATTTTGTGATGAAATATTTTTCTTCATTAACAAGTTACCTATCTCATAATCAAACTTTATTTTTTTGAAATATCTCCTAATCAAACTCTAATACTCTTTTACTTACGATTAATATGGCTTCCATATGTTCAAATAAGTCACCAAAAACTGTTTTTTTTTTCCCTTGGAAACCTTGAAGAAGCATTGAACTTAACTAAAACACACTTTATTAATCACACAGGTCAAAGGTCAATTTTACAAATAAAACACGTGTATGTAGGACCAGTAGAATCCAATTAAAAAAAGGGAGCATTTTGTGATGATAAATGGATTGGTGTGATTCAAGTTGGTGACAAAATAACTCATAAAAAGAAGTGATCAATTAGCGGTGGATGATGTGATGTACTATGTAAAGTACAGGCATAACACATGGTTAGTTGCCGGGAAACAAATGGACGGGAAACAAATGGATTTCAATGCAAGAGAAACTGAACAAGAGAAAACTTATATGTATTGGAAAATTTGTGATAAACTTACGGTTTGAGAGTAATATTCGAGTATGATCAGTTTCATGAAAATGAAAGATCAATATATATTCGAATTTTTCCTTCGTGAGAGCTTTGAAGTGGTATACTTAAACTCACAAATCGATTAATAGGTGAATCAGAAATTGAGTCTCAAAGTGAGTCCATTGTGCAGATAAAATATACATCCCTTATTGGTTGGGTAAAACACTTATACGTAGTATATAAGTAGTTGTGTGATAGTAGCGTATCAACATGTGTGAGGACACGTTTTGCATATACGAATGCCGCTCCGATTGGACCGTGAGAGTACAATCGAAATTTTGCTACTATTTAGAATTTAATTTTCCTAAATCAGTTTATTGATAAGGAAATAAGTAATTATTTTCCCTAAGTAAAACGCTTTAAATGAATGATAAAGAAAAATGGTAATTTTCATTTTTGATTAAGGAAATTAATTGAATTAAGGAAATAGTTGATTTCCGTTTTGGATTCTAATACTTACTTGATCACTAAGTAATCAGAATCAATGATCAATTTTGGATTCTGATACTTACTTGATCACTAAGTGATTAGAATCAATGATCAATAAGGAATAAATCTTTTAGAAGACTATTCATTAATTAAATTTCATTTATCATTTAAAACGTAGTTATCAAGTAATTTCCAAATCAATCTAGACTATATATATATATATATATATATAAACACTAGTCCATACTTCATAAGACATATTCTTAGAATCATGAAATTAAAAAGAGTAAAAAATTATTCTCTCTTCTCCTTCTTCTCTTTTTGTGCTTGGTAAGTTCGAACCTAATTTGAGTTCGCTGAGAGTGGTTGTGCTTTGCACTTCCACTGTTGAATCGTTGTATCCTGAGAGACAATCCCTATACACATACGGTGTTATATACGGCGAAATTGTCTTAAGGACACCGTGTGAAACACGGGTCTCGATTCCCTAACCTAAATTTCTGTTTGTTATTTCTGCAGATTCAAACCAGATTATTTTTACGTATTATAAACAACAATGTTAAGACAATCTCGTTCTTTAATCCATCTTTGTCTAAAAATGTTTTCTACAAAAAAGAACTTTCTGGTTTTGGTTTCTAGTTTAGATCGTGACAAACTTGGAACTAAAAGGATTTGTGGAAATTGGGTCTGTTTCCAAACACTAATTTCAAAAAAAGAAAAAAAAACGGCCGAAACTAGGTCTAATTCTAGACAGTGATTTCACATAATAATCTGATTTAATTTTTGGAAAATCGGGTCTATTAATAGACACTGATTTGGAAATCAATTGCGATTTCAATTGGGTAATCGGGTCTGTAATACCAGACACTGATTGTGATTTTAATTGTGAAATCTAGAATCAATTATTGATTCACCGGTTTGATATCAACTGATTGATATCGGTACTATCATATAATATATATGATATTTGTGTGATTCTAATAGTATATCGGTTGTACACACGAGTTGTGTAAATACATGATATTTTAGAGATATAGAATTGTAGTCTATATCTGAAACAACAGTTAAAAGGATTATATCTTTATATAATCAGGTACACACCAGTATATATATATATATATATATATATATATATATATATATATATATATATGAGTATATATATATTAAGTTCACTTAATCCTAAGTATTGACACTGGTTTTCAAATCATTTTATTGATTAATCTGTATGTGCTATGTATATTGTTGATATATATTAACATAAGATTAGATCAATTGATATATTAGTATATTGTACTGATATGTGTGGAACTAAATAATACAAAATTTTGGTCAATCAAAAGATAGTGTTATTGTTTGATATCAGTGTTAGATATCAATTTGAATAAATTGATTATATTATTATATAATCTTACCATGTAGCTGCACTATTTTATAAATATATATATTATATTTAAAGTGCTAGAATAATGTTTGAAACACTATATTTGATATATCAGTTATTGATATATTGTTGTACACGGGTGTTGATATATATTAACAAACTAATTGTGTTATATCAGGATCTGAAATTGTTATATATATACCGGATGTGATAGATCAATGGTTTATATCATTGTATATATGTGGTTCAAAAAAAAAAGTTTGGTTTTCTATGTAAATTGACTGTCAAATCAACTATGAACCTGAGCGTGGCTCAAGAGAATCCGGTGGTCAACCCAATTGTGGGCCAGTTGACCGACCTGATGGTTAACCCTTTTGTGGGTCAAATGAATACCAAAACGGTGAATTCGTTTGTGTCTCTGGTTTCAGTTATGATGAATCATATGGAGAAACAAGAGAAATTCAGTGGTATGAATTTCAAAAGATGGCAACAAAAGATGTTGCTCTGACTGACCACATTGAATCTTGCGAGAATCTTAATTGATGAGGCTCTTAAAGCTAACGGTGGTAACGAGTTGGATATGTAAGTTATAAATGGTGATTATTGTCAAAATCAATTATTTTGAACTTCAAAATTTTAATTATCAACTTCATGATGATTTATTTCAATTATTAATTTCGGATTAATTGAAATATTAAATTTTGAATTCAAAACAAACTGATTTGATTTTAATGTTGCCAATTTTAATGAGAATTAATTTTCATATTAATTCAGTTGATCTCCTCATAATACTATGGTGGATAAATCAAACATGAACTCGAGCGTTCCACTAAAAACTTCAAATGATAATCCAAGTGTGGGATTAGACACTTCGGGTGTTAATTCTTTGCTTGTGAGCGAAGTGCCTATTGTGTTGCCAAGTGTGGTAACATTGACTCTGGCCATCAACTCATTCGTGAGAAACATGGTAGAACCGGTGATGAGCCAGTGTGTGAGTCACACGAACTTTTAGTGGTGGCAACAAAAGATATTGTTTTGTTTGACCACATTGAACCTAGCTGGGTTCCTGACTGAAAAAGCTCTTAAACCTAATAGTGGTGAAGGGCAGGATGTTCAGGTATGGAATGCTATTGATGTATGGAACCATACAGATATTTATGCCGAAACTACATACTGAACGGGCTATCAAATTCGTTGTATAGCGTATATTATTTAAAAGAAAACATGCCAAAGAATTGTTGGAGTCGTTAGACCGGAAATACAAAACTGAGGATATTGGATCCAAAAGGTTTGTTGTAGGTTGGTTTCTTGATTATAAGATGAAGGACTTCATGATAGTTATGAGTCAAGTCCAAGATCTTCAAGTGAGTCTGCATAAGATTCATGCCAAAGGGATGACCCAAACTAAAACCTTCTGGTGGTTGTTGTCACTAAGAAGCAACCTAGGTGGTGAGTATGAAGCACCATTTGGTGAATTATGTGCATAACATAGAATCATACATTAAACCACTGTACCGTATCAGCAAAATGAAGTTTCTGAACAGAAAGATCATTCCTTAAAAGAAATGATAAATGCAATGCTGATAAGTTCTGGATTGTCTCAGAACATGTGGGGTGAAGCTATATTACCTTTTAAATAAGGTACCCCGTAAGAAAGTAGACAAGACCCTATATGAGTTGTGGAAAAGAAGAAAGTCTTCATACAAATTCTTACGAATGTGGGTGATGTTGGAGGATGTCTTGCCAAAGTGGTCGTACCTACACCTAAGAAGGTGAAAATAGGTCTGAAAACCGTTGATTGCATTTTCATTGGATATGCATATAACAATAGTGCTTATCGATTTTTGGTGTATAAGTCTGACATCCCAGATATACACAAAAACACGATAATGGAATCTAGAAATACATCGTTCTTTGAAGATGTATTTCAATGTAAATCCAATGATGAAGCAAGTTGGTCAAAACGAACACATGTTGAAAGTTGTGTGGACCAAGAACAAGAAGTTGAGGATGAACCTAGACGTAGCAAAAGAGCTGGGACAGAAAAATCTTTTGGTCCAAATTGTCTGACCTTTTTGCTAGAAGGTGAACCTCGAACCTTTAAAGAAGTGGTACGCTCGTCAGAAGGACTCTTGTGGAAAGAGGCCATCAAGAGCGAAATTGATTCAATTCTCTGAAATCATACTTGGGAATTAGTGGACCTTCCTCCAAGATGTAAACCACTAGGGTCCAAATGGATTTTCAAGAGGAAAATGAAAGCGGATGAATCAATTGATAAGTAAAAGGCTAGACTTGTAATTAAAGGCTACAATCAACGAGAAGGCCTAGATTACTTTGATACGTATTCTCCTGTAACGAGAATAACCTCCATTATGATGATACTTGCAATCACAGCTTTGCGAAATCTTGAATGGAGAACTAGATGAAGAGATCTATATGGAACAACCTGAGGGTTTTCCGCTCCAAGGCAAGGAAAGAAAGTCTGTAAGTTGGTGAAGTCTTTATATGGTCTAAAGTAAGCACCAAAGAAATGGCATGAGAAATTTGACAATGTTATGATGTCATGATGTCAAATGGTTTAAGATCAACGAATGTGACAAATGTTTTTAGGTCAAAGACACTGAAAATGATTATGTCATTTTTTGTTTATACGTTGATGACATGCTAATTGTTGGTAGTGATGATAAAATGATCAAATCTACCAAGGAGATGTTGAAATCAAGTTTTGATGAGAAAGATATGGGACCAGCTGATGTAATATTGGGAATGAAAATTTCAAGGACATCAAACAGACTCATTCTAAGTCAGTCACACTATGTTGACACGATTCTTGAAAAAATCAACAAAAATGATTCTGGGATATCCAGAACACCAGTATATACAAATCTACACCTATCCAAGAATAAATGTGAGAGTGTCTCTCAACTAGAATATTCTAGAGTGATAGAAAGTCTAATGTACTTAACAAATTGTACAAGACTAAACATAGCTAATGTAGTTAGAAAATAAAGTAGATATACGAGTATTCCAAGATCTGATCACTGGAAAGGAATAGTAAGAGTACTGAAGTACTTGCGCTACACTCGTAATTATAGGCTGCATTAGACCAGATATCCTGTAATCCTAAAAAGGATACACTGATGCAAACTAGATACCTGATATGAACGATTCAAAATCCACTAGTGGGTATGTATTCACACTAGGAGGTGCGGTTGTATCTTGGAAATCCTCTAAACATACATGTATAGCCAGATCCATGATGGAATCTGAGGTTATCGCTCTAGATAAATGTGGTAAGAAGGCTGAATGACTATGCCAATTCTTAGAGGATATTCCAAGATGGCCAAAGCCTGTGCCAACGATTTACATCCACTGTGATAGTCAATCAACAATAGAAAGAGCAAAGAGCAACATGTATAATAGGAAGTCTAGACACATACGTCGAAGACATAACACCAATAGACAACTTCTCTCAACTGAAGTTATCTTGATTGACTATGTAAAGTCAAAAGATAACATTGCGGATCCGCTAACCAAAGGGTTAAATAGAGAGTTAGTTGAGACATCATCGAGAGGATTGAGACTAAAGCCCATTAGATAAAAAGTTGATACAATAGACACCCAACCTAGTTGACTGGAGATCCCAAGATCTAGGTTCAATGGGACAACCAAGTTGTAAGACTCAATTAGATCACTGTGGGGGTTACCCTCAAGTCCATTCCTATGATGAAACAGTGATGCCTGTAGGGAAAAGGTTAAACTATGGTTTTTAATGATTCTTATGCGTCAAAATTCCAAGCATTGGAAATCTAAGCAGAGTAATGCGAGTTGCTCTTAATTAAGAAATCACCTATGTGAGAGAGAAGTGGGGCCGCTTCAAAAAGAGAATAGTGAAGGGCTATATTCTCCAGTGACTTTCATAGAACCAGACACATGTTCATGGCCAAAACGAACATAACAATGAGAACCAAATTGGGTCTGGAAGATGCCTGTGTGAGGTGTGTTATCGTTTACATAAAACGTCAGAACAGTTCAAGGATATCACATCTACTGATCAGCCAGTAAAGTAAACATGCCTTTACAATGGGGGGTTCAAAGGGTAACACATATCTATCCTATGCAGGTTTCGATCGTTTGAACTTACCAAAAAGTCATCTCTCGTGTCTCCTAGGTCAATTTCATTCAGGTGGGGGATTGTTGAAAAATTTATGATAAACTTACGGTTTGAGAGCAATATTTGAGTATGATCAGTTTCATGAAAATGAAAGATCAATGTATATTCGAATTCTCCTTCGTGAGAGCTTCGAAGTGGTATACTCAAACTCACAAATCGATTAATGGGTGAATGAGAAATTGAGTCTTAAAATGAGCCCATTGTGTAGGGAAAATATGCATCCCATACTGGTTGGGTAAAACACTTATATGTAGTATATAAGTAGTTGTGTGATAGTAGCGTATCAACATGTGTGAGGGCACGTCTTGCGTGCACGAATGCCGCTCCGGTTGGACCGTGAGAGTACAACCGAAGTTTTGCTACTATTTAGAATTTAATTTTCCTAAATCAGTTTATTGATAAGGAAAGAATTAATTATTTTCCCTAAATAAAACGTTTTAAATGAATGATAAGGAAAAATGGTAATTTCCATTTTTGATTAAGGAAATTAATTGAATTAAGGAAATAGTTGATTTCCGTTTTGGATTCTGATACTTACTTGATCACTAAGTAATCAGAATCAATGTTCAATTTTGGATTCTGATACTTACTTGATCACTAAGTGATCAGAACCAATGATCAATCAGGAATAAATTTTTTAGAAGACTATTCATTAATTAAATTTCTTTTATCATTTAAAACGTAGTTATCAAATAATTTCCAAATCAATCTAGGCTATATATATATAAAAAAAAAACACTAGTCCACACTTCATAAGACATATTCTTAGAATCATGAAATTAAAAAGAGTAAAAAATTATTCTCTCTTTTCTTTCTTCTCTTTTTGTGTTTGGTAAGTTCGAACCTAATTTGAGTTCGCTGATAGTGGTTGTGCTTTGTACTTCCATTGTTGAATCGTTGTATCCTGGGAGACAGTCGCTATACACATACGGTGTTATATACGGCGAAATTGTCTTAAGGACACCGTGTGAAACACGGGCCTCGATTCCCTAACCTAAATTTCTGTTTGTTATTTCTGCAGATTCGAACCAGATTGTTTTTACGTATTATAAACAACAACATGTTTGTCTCCAAGGAACATAACTTGTTTTGCAATATAAATCTAGACCCAAAGCATCCCTAGTTCCTGAATCATGAGTTTGATTCATTTATCAAAATCGCTAAGATCAACTGCCTCAAATCTCTTGAAAATGCTAAACTAGTCACTAGTCCTGTTTAGAAGGTCTAAACAAAAATACAATACCATTCTAATGGCATACCAACTTGCGCAATTTAAACAAAAGATGATTAAATGTTTCTTTGTAAGAAGCAACAGAGGAAGAGCAAGTAGGGAGCCGACACTGGTCGTTAAAGTACACGTGTATACAATCAGTATCCAACATCTAATGGACAGAATTTGCATCGGAACTTCTTCTATCTAAAAATGATTTGTATAAGAATTATTATTGACATGATAATAATGTCAAGATATTTATTTATTATGTGGTATAAATATTGATTTGATAGATGATCAATTCAAAATTTGATTTCGATGTTTTCGTTTAAAATACATTTTGTTTTAATAACGTTTTCAATTTTATTTCCTTATCAAAAATAGATGAAAAAGTAATATCAATTTTAAATATTGTTAAGTAAACCTAAAAAGATCTGTATAACAAACCGTCTAAAAGTGAACGGTCATATTAAAAATATTTAATTTTTTTTTTCACATCATTTTAAGGTTAAATATGAACGGTTGTATATATTTTTTTTTAATAGAATATCTATTAATTCTAAATGATATTTTTTTTTTGTTCAGAAAGCATATGGAAATGCTCTCAAGAAAATCTTTCACCCAGAATGTAATCATAATTAACTTGTATTAATTGAGGGTTGCAGTGACTG
Source organism: Dipteronia dyeriana (assembly GCA_032871835.1). Lineage (NCBI taxonomy): Eukaryota > Viridiplantae > Streptophyta > Magnoliopsida > Sapindales > Sapindaceae > Dipteronia > Dipteronia dyeriana. Next base: position 49,670,013 of record CM065303.1, on the reverse strand, counting down.
ATTCTTTTGAAAAATAACAGAGTTGCATAGCAGTATCCTTTACTCTGAAAATACCAAAAACCTGAAACACCCTTTCATAGTTCCATGATAACAGCCAAAACGTTGCACCAGTTCATCAATCGACTCTCTTGATCTCTTCTTTTTCTCTCTTTATTAGCAATTATCATGATCGACGAAAATTCATTCTGGAACTTCGAAGCCAGTATTGATGACGACAACAACAACAACAACGAAGTGGGGCAGTCGTCTATAATTGAAGATATATTTGAATTTCCTTATCCTTGTGAGCCTGCACCAAATTCTTGGTTCCAAACTCCGTCTCCTTTGATTACTACTCCTCCGATTATTCGAACTACACCATTATTGCAGCCTATCTGTATCATTGATTTTCCCAATATTCCAGTGTTTCATCAGGGAGAAACAATCATGAAAGCTCAAGTAAAGGTTCTCATCAGATGTTACTTTTTTGTCATTGAAACAATTTTTTTTGTATGGATTTGATTTATTGATCTATATGTTTCCATGATGTGGTTGTAGAGGGCAAAAGTAATATCTGAGAAGAAGAAAAAGAAAATCGAAAAACGAAGTCGTGCAGCTGAAGTACATAACTTGTCTGAGAGGGTACAGAAATATTTAAGCTTCAAATTTTTTCCGGTTGCAGTAGTTTATTTAATCTGCTGATCATAAATAATTTTTCGATTCGTGTTTCGAGCAGAGGCGAAGGAACAGGCTCAACATAAAGATGAAAACTTTGCAGGAAATGATACCGAATTGTAACAAGGTCACTATTTGTATTAAATTTAATTCCTTGTTTTTACATTCATTTTCTTCGAGACTAGAACACAACTCTGACTACTAAAATTGCTTATTTTCAGTCAGCTGATAGGACTTCTATCTTGGAAAATGCTGTCAACTATGTTCAGTTCATGAAGCTTAAGACAGAAGTAATCTCTCTCTCATTTTCTCTCTTTTATGTGTGTTATTTACCCGCAAACGTTCTTCAACTATACATACGTACCTCGTTTGGCTAATTTGATTCCATTTTTCGTGTTTTCGTTTATTAGTTGATGACCGGTAGCCAAGTGACACCATACATAACACCAAGTGGGCTTCCAGGCACGCATGGTTCACAATATTCACAATTCCTGCCAATCAGGCCGACACCAGAGATGGGGATGGAGGTGGGGTTGTTCGGGATGTGTTATCCAAATGGTGTACCAGTGCTACAAGCTCCCTTCCATCCTTTGTTTTCAGGATGTCTAGGCATGCCTTTAATGTCTGTACAGGAAAATCTTTCAGTCCCTCAAATGCAAATGCCATGTTATCCTTCACAAGTTCATCAAATGCCAAATAACGTCTCAGGATTCTCTCCTGGATTAAACTTTCAAAGCCAAGGAGATCTGTTTACTTCTCAAATTGCCATTGCTCATCAACAACAACTACTACAACAACAACAAGAACAGCAACAACTACAACTACAACTACAACAGCATCAACAAGAGCAACAGCAACAACAACAAAAGCAGCAGCAACCGCCTGAGACAACTCAGGTTCACTCTAATCTGTAAATTTATTTTCTATCATTTTTAGGCAAACACAAATTGGAAACAACCAAATCAATCAAAGTAATCAAAATCTTCTAAAATGGTCCAAGAAGATTCAGCTAACCAGCACAATCTATATGGTTTCCTAATAATCCCAGCGATTTATCTGAAATCTTCTTTTGACTGATTGAATTTCTACAGGAAACACGCCCACCTGTTACAACTCCTTATACGCTAATGAGAAGTCATACAATTACAACTTCGTGAATGAGAATTAATGCAGTCTCTGAGGCTTCTCTTCTCTTGGATTTGTTTTGTATCTGAATCTGTTTTGTATCTGAATCTGTTTTTGTAATACTTGGTCCACATGACAAGTTTGTTGGCCCTGTACGTTAGAATTTTATGTAGTAGAACTGTCTCGGTGGTCACTTTAAGCCGAGAAGTCAATATTTCAAATTCAGTTTTTAATCATAGATAAATGTTTAGCTACTATAGATGCATGTAATTCAATCTCAATATGGTGATTAAATTTGAGGTTGATATGATTTTGATCGGTTTTTATGTTTTTGAGGGCATATGTTGAATTAAATTATATCATTACAAGATAAGATATGAAGTTTATTATAACATAACATGTAAATGTAGTAGATTATGGCGGCGAATTTTTTAAAATGAACCCCTTAATCATTTTCAGTTTTTTTTTAATATATATGAATATATAGTATGTTTTCATATATTCAGTCCAAAAATAATAATTTAATTAAAAATAAAATAATATCATACGATAAATACATTTATTATATAAACAAATAAATTTCTCATATAAGTAAAATAAAAATGTAACTAGAAGTTCTGAATTATTTATTAACATAAATGTTATACATCATAATTGTCACTAATAACTTAAAAAATTACAAAACATAGACTACTAGAAAAAAAGTGCAAGTAGATTATAGAAGAATCCAAAATAGTTCAGCATTTGTAAAGATCCAAAATAGTTCAGTAACAAATCTTTGATGATATTCAAACTCTCATGTAGTCCTACAAAACAAAACCACCGAACGGTAAAGAATATCAAAACATCATTTGAAATGTCTTCTTCTAGTATTTTGACAAACAAATTCATTAATAATATTTTCAACATCAATTTTTTCCAACATTTCTTTTTCAATACACAAGATTGCTAACCCAGTTAACCTTTTTTATGACATAGCTGACCGCAAATAAGATTTTAACATTTTTAATTTCAAAAAACTTCTTTCTGCAGATGCCACAGTTACAAGTATAGTCAATAATATCCTATAAGCAATTGATACATTCGGATAACAATCAGAAGCTTTTACAAACTCAAATATTTCAACGACAGTCTTTATTTCTTTTGGTAAAACAAATCGTAACACTCTCAATTCAGAAAATAAATCTTTAGAATCAACATCTAAAAATCTATCATATTTTAGAGCACATTCAAGATTTACACAACACTCATTCAATTTATTATCATTTAAAGAAAGTAACTTCTTTGAATTATATAAAAACCCAAAAATACCTTCAAATACTTGCATTTGTTCAAATATACTCTTCAAAGAAGCAATAGCAATATCAACTACAACAATGAAATAATTCACCCTAAAAGATTCTTCAGCCGATTGCCCAATATCCTCATGCACATTCTCATCAAACTATTTCTTTCTACGGATTTGACGTTTTTTTAATAAAAATTGGTTCAATTTTCATATCACATGCAATACTTTTGGCATCAATCATTGTAGATGTAAACCCATTTTCTCTATAATTTTCAAAAAAAGAAATCACCCCCTTCAAATGTTCTATAGTAATATCAATACAATTATTTTTCGATTGTAAAATTTTGCTAACTGTGTTTATACTAAACAAAATATCATACCAAACAGTCATGCCTATCAAAAACTCAAAATTTTCAAATTCATTTGCTAAACTTTCAGCTTCACTCTTTGTTTTGGGATTATCACTACTTTCATGTAATTCCACTAAAGCTTCTCTTATTTGAGGTGTTTGATATTTTATAGCTTTAACACTATCAATACGACTTTCCCAACGTGTTGCAGACAATGTTTTAAGAGTTAAGTCATGGACAAGATCTTGAACTTTTTTCCATCTTTTTGTTGAACTAGAAAACAATAAATATATTCGTTGAACAACACCGAAAAAAGATACTGTTTTAACACACGAGTTAGCCATATCACACACAGTTAGATTAAGACTTTGAGAAGCACATGGCATGTACAACGCTCTAGGATTTATTTCAAGTAATCTTTTTTGCACACCTTAGTGTTTTCCTTTCATGTTAGATCCATTATCATAACCTTATCCCCTCACATCATTAATATCAAGACCAAGAGATTCTAGCACAACTTGTAATACATTAAAAAAGCCCTAACCCAGATGTATCATCCACTTTTAAAAACTCTAGAAAATACTCTTCTAGTTGTATATTACTAGTGGACATGTCTACACATCGTATTATCAAAGTCATTTGTTCTTGACGACTTATATCGGGAGTACAATCAAGTATCACTGAAAAATATTTTGCATATTTGATTTTCTTGATGATTGCACTTTTGATATTAGAGGCTAACATAGAAATCAACTCATTTTGAATTTTATGAACAAGATAGTAATAATGAATCTCATTATGATTAATGCGTCTAATATGCTCCTGCATTACTAGATCAAACTCAGCTATCATTTCAATTAAACCCAAAAAGTTACCATTATTATTTTCGTAAATTTTCTCATTGGTTCCACAAAAAGCCAAATTATGCTTAGCAAGACTTTTCACAACAGCAATGATTCTTTCAAGAACTACTTTCCAACGATCTTTTTCTTTTGTAATTTGCTCTTGTAAACTTTTATCAAATGTTTCATTTTTTTTTAATCTGATTAGTAAATCAATCCAAGTGCTCATATTAGTGATGTGCTCCATACTATTCTCATGTTCTCTAAGCCTTTCACTAAGATGTTTCCAATCAATAAATCCTTCATGTGATAAAAAACTCTTCATTCCTATCTTGAACAACTTGAAACAGAAACAATACACTTTATCTACATGCTTTGAGTAAACTAACCATTTCCTAACTTGAGTCTCTCAATTTGGTAATTTTCGAGTATAATGTGATAATGAAAAATGTCTAGAATTACCATCCAAAGGAAAGATGACATTAGGTTCTCTTATAGGACCATTTTCCACTAATAAATCAATCGTTTTATTATCAAGGTTTGCCCACATACTTGGATCATAAATATCTAAATTAAGAGCTTGTTTTTCTATTTCATTGCCCGCATTCTCATTTTCATTCATGTCAATCGTATCATGATCATTAGGTTGATTTTCATCATTTTCAGTTTCAGTGCCCAAGTTTTCATTATCATTAATATCATTAATATCATTAATATCATTCACATCATGATCATTGTGTTGACATGTCATATGAGGAGTTGGGTGTCGTGATTCACTGGCTAAACCTTCAACTTGATTTTCAAGTGATCAACCCGACTCTACTTTTTTAGGAAAGAATCTTTCTAAAGCTCCCTTTTGAGACCGAGTCAATTGTTCCATTCTATCTTTTTTTTTCCTTTTTCATATCCAGATGATTGTTTTTTAGGAAACATTTTACTAATATCTAAAATAACAAACAACAAACAGTAAAACACACAAACAATAAACTATAAAACAATAAACCTCTGATAACTAAAATAACATCATAACAATCAAAGTGAAACAAAACAATAAAACTTGTCAAGCAATTGGATTCAACAGGTTGCACATTGCCACACTCGCAATAGCCCCCCAAACCGCAGTATCGTAAGATTGATTTTTTTTTACTGAAAAATGCAATCAAATCATATATTAATTATATGCATTAAAGTATTAGTTATTTCTTACAAACTAAATCAGATGTTAAATTTTAAAGATCTTACTACATTAATTGAATAATTGTATGGAATTCAAATTTCCAAATCTCTAATACAACAAACATTCAAAACTGCTCTAACAAAGTTGAACACGAGCTGTGTAAACATTAGAAACATTCAAAACTTCAGTTTTCATTTGCTTGTAAATAATCCAACAAAACAGAGGATGGAAAACACTGAAAGAGGAGAAAAACAATGAATTAGAGAGGGAGAGAGGCATACCAGGTTCAAGTCAAAGAAAAATAGAAGTAGAAAATTGAAAGGCCGAAGCAAAAGAGTGACAAAGTTTGATTTCAAGATTTTAATGTCAAACCAATAATAAATTGATTTGGATGTTAGAAATACCAAATTGAATTAAATGAATCCAACTAAGACAAATTCAAGAGCACTATAAATAAACTGATGATATAAGTAAGAATCACATAAAGGTGATAACCCAACCAAATCATAATGTTCTTCTAGATTTTATACATGCAAATAAACCTGGAATCACAAAATATTCATTCAATATTCGACTTTAAATCACAGAAAACATACTACTATGCTAGATCTAAGAATATATTCAATTGAAGTTCTCTAGCACAGTTTAGAGCTAATTTTTATGACAATAAATCAATTAATATTCAAATAGCTATAAGTAATTTTAAGTATTAATATTCAAATAGCTAATTTTTATGACAAATTGACGATAAATCAATTAATATTCAAATATTAGAGATGTTGAAACCTAACCAAACTCCAACTCACATTCACATTTCACAGAAAACATGCTACTATGTTAGATCTAAGAATATATTCAATTGAAGTTCTATAGCACAGTTTAGAGCTAATTTTCATGACAATAAATCAATTAATATTCAAATAGCTATAAGTAATTTTAAGTATTAATATTCAAATAACTAATTTTTATGACAAATTGACAATAAATCAATTAATATTCAAATATTAGAGATGTTGAAACCAAACCAAAATCCAACTCACCTTGGGGAGATCAGAGATGTTGAACCGGCAGTCCGGCACCGGACATGGGACAGCCAGACAGGGTCTGCGGCAGTGCGGCTGCTCGGCGCTCGCCTACTGCAACTTTCAAGTTCCAACTATGGTCTGTGGAAATTGGTACTCTGGTAGAGTGGTAGTGTCAACTCACAACTGTCAAGTGTGGTTTGTGGATTTTATCAAGAGAGAGAGATATTAGAGGGACAGACTAGAGACAGAGAGCTGCGACAACAAAAGAATATGAATGATGAATGTCTGATTTTTAGTTTTTTACAATTGGGAATTTGAAACTCTAGAAGGCTAATATAAGAAAATGATATTGGGCCAAATATATTTAACTTGAGCCTCTTTTTTTTAAGCATCTTTGACTTGGACGGTTGGACCATTTAAAATGTTCATAGAGTATTCACTATGCCCATCATCATGTAATTCATTATATATAAAATGGGCTGTAGTTGTTACTTTTAAAAATGGGCCCTGGGCGACCCCCCCCTGTAGTCCAGGCTCAGGGCCGGCCCTGTTAAGATTATGAGGGTTTTTTTTTTTTTTATTTGTTAAAACCTCATTCTCGATCAGAATTATTTAACACATTTTAAGTCTTCTTATCGATAACTTGGCTTCTTATAATTCCGAGAAATATATAAAGTATTTTTTTTTTAAAAAAAAGTATCACTTGATCAGGTTTATATAATGCATTTGTTTTGTCCTTTCTAGTTTTCTTATCCATTAATTCATGGGATAATTACCCGTTGGCCATTAACTCTTACCACCACTTTCAAAATGGTCACTGGATGGAGAATTGGTTTCAAAATGGTCTTTTTGGTAAATAATGTTACACTAATGGTCATTCCATCCATTTCCATCGAATTCTATCCAATAAATGACATTTTGGTAAATAAGGGGATATCATTAATTGATTTTAGATATTTTTTGGAAATCAATTTTTTCTTTTGATTTTTGAAACAAATAATTATATATAATGTGTTTATTTTCAACTTATCCCAAATATACTTTTTAGAATTTTAATCTTCTAAAAAAACAAATATACCTTTTCAACTTATCTCAAATATATTTTTTAGAATTTTTAGAATTTATAGCCTTAATCTTCTCAAAAATGTATCGTTGATGTCAATTTCTCGATTTGTGCAAAAGTCAATAAGGTTGGAATTTAACCGTGATCTCAAAGAGAAAGAGAAGGAGAATGCAATTAGACACATCTTTTACGTGGTAAAAATCCGGTGATCGGAGAAACGTCCACGGGTGGTTAAACAAACAACTGAGCCAAAATCCACTATTGAAATAAAGATTTACAACTCTCGATCTCTCTTTTTTCTCTCTGTATTCTTCTATATCTTCCTGTGATGAGATTATGAGTCTATTTATATGTACATAGAACCCTAATCCTTTTTGTATAAGTAATGAAAGATTTTTGTATTTAATTATAATTGGTTACTTGTTGGAGTAGTCTTTATCTTCTTTCCTATTTCGGAGATTTATATGGAGATCGAATGTGACTCTAGTAATATAGTCAATTTAGAACTTATTTCCTTACAAATGTGTAGTCTTCTTAAAGAAATAAAGTTGTTGCCTGATCTGGAACCTTTTTCCTGTTTGGTATTCTATTCTTCTTGGAATTCTTCTTGGAATTCTTCTTGGAATTCTTCTTCGATACGGATATCTTTACGTATTTTAATATGACTCTTGGTTCGTATGCGAGTTATGTACTAGACTTCTTTATTCGGGTTTCTTCATATTTATCTCGAGCAGAACATGATGTTACCTGGCCCCTAGTAGATCTTGATGTCACCTGGCCACGAGGAAGTCTTGCTTAGCACTTGCATTTATACTTACTTGGGTTCCTATTCCTTAGTGATATCTTACGGGATATTTTCTGAATGCCTATTCGGATACCTACCTGGCAATCTTATCCACCTCGTCAATGACGTGTACATCTGATAAAATTTACATATAACAATACCCCCTTAAAATATTTTTACCGAGTAAGAATTTGTTCCCGGTGAAAGTATTTTAATCAACCCTTTAATCTTTTACGCCTCTTTAACGCCAGAGTAAATGTCTTGTCATAATGATGTGTCTTAATGGTGACCATGTAAATTTGTAAATTTAATTTACCACCTCACGCGAAATCTCAATGATTGCGACGTTTTGGAGTCCTGATGGCCTTGGTCAGTTCTCTTCTTGATACGCGTCTTCCACCGCTTCATTTCTCGATACCATTTATAAGAAATGACCTATGCGTCTCCTAGTGCGCCACCTACGTCATCAAATCTATCTTTGATTTTTTCCCGCTTCTTGGAATCCTAAGGTTTCGTGTCATTGTCCCTTTAAATACTCCACTGAATAGAGTTCTGGTTTATTCTCACAAACTCAAGCCAAAAACCCAGATTTCCTTGCTTAGATATTCACCTATATTCTTCGTCGAAGTTTTTACAGCAGGGTTCTTTACTCCAAAGGTTAGTTTTAAGTGATCCATCTTCCCGTCGTCGCCTTTTTACTATAGCCTTCGAAGCACTTGATCGTGGAGATTTTCAATTAGTTTCTTGTATTCGTAGACTGTTAGGGGAGATCCCTTCTGATGAACCTTCTTTTTAGATGTTGATGTTTCTGGCCTTTACCCTGACGTCCATTTAAGTTCTAGTTCTGAATCTATCGTTTTTTATCACAGGGTTCCTCTTCGATCCAGGATGGGAAAACATCAAAGTAAAAGTGAGGTCCACAGGCACGGCTAGGGCAACGTTCGAATCAGGGAGCAAATTATTGATGAGAAGGATGTTAAAGAGGAGTTTAGAACTTCTCGCATCCCTTTTTTTATCGATCACTCGAGTGGGTATGAAGCCGAGCTGAATGTGGTTGGGGAAGATGAGATCGAAAAGTATCGTGCTCGATTTGACCTAAACGACTCGATTATAATGTCTCATGTTGGTGATAGAGCCGTATGGAATCCTCTCCCGGGCATGGTGGCGATTTATGGGTCCATACTTTGTTGCGCCGTCACTCTTCCTCTTTAGCCATTTATTGTCTGGTTTCTGGCTTACGCAAGGATTGCTCCGGCTCAACTGGCCCCGAACAGCTACAAGATCTTGATGTGCATGTGGCATATATGGAGCCGAATGAACCTGTCATCGTCTTCCCCGAGGGAAATCATGCACATTTATACACAAAGGCAATCTGATAGGACAAGGACTTATTTTCTCATGTCCAATCCGCCAGATTGCTGGGTCCCTGAGGGGACAAAAGTGAACCAGGGAGTTGACACCTCTGATGATGCCAAAAAGAGAGGCTTCGTGTGGGGATTCCCTTCATCGAACAAGCACTGGAAGAACAGTTTATTTTTTACCGGAGGGAACATTGAACTTCAAGTTACTCTTTCGCCGGGGAGAATCAGACGGTGCTAAATGTTCCCAGATTTTTCTGTTCCCCTAACAAATGGACTAAGAAAAAACTTGAATTCTCCGATGCTGAGATGACCAGACTTGCTCGGGCTGCAGTGCGTACTTTAGAAAAAAGAAACAGGTCTTATCTTTTCGGTGAGAAGAAGATGATAGAGCTAGGCTTCTTTAACCGGATTTTAGGCTATCGCATGCGATGTAAGTGGTCTTCCCCCTCCCTCCTCTTTTTTTTTTATTTAACTTTTATATTACTTCTAACTTGGTTCTCTTTTATCGCTAAGTGTATGACTCAGACATCGTCTGCGATGTTCAAGCTCGCCAAGTGAAATCTATCCTTCAGGCGAGCTAAAAAGAAGCTTCTTGTCAAAGTAAGGAAGGCATTGCCCCCCTGAATCAGATGAGGAATCTGATGAAGCTGATGAGCAGATCCCTGAGTACGTCCCCGAAGAGGTCATTCGGTTGACCGTAGGGGAATCTAGTGGTCCGAGTAGCCCTGCTGACCATGCTCATAAATTGCCTGGAGATGAGGGGGGACAGAGTGATGGTTGTGGCTAGGGGCTCGGTGAGTCGAGCTCCCTGGTTGAGGTTCCTACCGAGCGGTTGAATACCGGGGATGGAGATAAAACCTCTGATGGTCAAGCAAATCTCGATCCTGATTTCTTCGAATCTTTCCTTGATGTTGAGGATCAGGTTGGCCCAACGCTTGATCTCAGCTTTCACCGTACTCAGGCTGAGAAAAGAAAGATGGCTGACTCTCCTATTCGTCCTCACAAAGTCCCTCGATGGTATCATTAATTGAATCAAGTGATGAAGATACCGAGGCTGAGATTCCCCCAAGCGTTCATATTGAAGCATCAGCAGGAGCGGAAACTTCTGATCCGAACAGGGACTTCTTTCCTCCTGAGGCTGAAGATGCAAGGGCTGAACCCTCGGGAGGCCTTTCCTATCCTTCTCCCCAGGATATGTTGAGGGCGATGTCATCCGGTCGGGCTTTCATCGGGGATGACCACTGGAGTTGTTTTCGGGATGGCTCTTTAACAGACCATTGATCATGTCAAACTAGACTTGTTGACTCTCGCAATAGCACGAGGTCGGAATGATAGTATAGTGACAATGTAGGGATCGTTCCCGCAGGGAAAAATGTTATGATTACTGGAATTCAAAGGTTTGCTAACTATTTGAACAATCTAAAACATGAGTTTTCAAGAATTGCAATAAAGTAAATTAATTCAAACACAAACTAAATTATCTAACTCAACACTTATAGAAATGTATGGAGAACATGTTATAACTCGAATCCACTTTAACCCTCCCAATAGCACACTTGACTCCTTTGACTCCTAATTCGTGCATGTACATGCTATAGATTCGTATTCCCTAATTCAACACTTATAGAAATGTATGGAAAACATGTTAGAACTCGAATCCGCTTTAATCCTCCCAATATCACACTTGACTCCTTTGACTTCTAACTCGTGCGTGTACATGCTATAGATTCGTATTCCCTACACAAAACTCTAACCCCTCTCGATGTATTAGAGATAGTATCTATACATACCCGGAATCTTTCTCAAGCAATCCAGACAATATGTATAGACCCGTTAAGCATTTAGAATACCAATTAAACCCTATACGCTAGCCTAGTGGTTCTAGCACTTTCTAGTCAAACATAGTGAACATTTATCTAAGCATTGTCAAATACATTTCCTCTCGGTACTTAGCATCCAACCATAGATCAATTACAAAATGATCAATTAAGCAAAATCCTTAAGCATTCAAAACATTCATATAGCTCCACAAGTATAAAATTAGAGAAATCAAAGAGTCTATCACAAATGAATCAAGGGTTAAGCATCATCTTGTTCTAACATACGAATAATTAGTTCATACTGTACAAATAGAAACCATAGATGAGCTAACATCAATACAAATTATGAATCAATGTAAAAAAACAAGAGAAGAAAAGAGTTGAAGAGATAAAACTAAGTTGTAGCTTCAATCTTTTGTAGCTTGAGCTTCCCTAGCTTCCTTGGTTCCACCAAACCTTGTCCTAGCTGATCAAATCTTGAAGAACTCGGTCCAGAAATGAAGAGAGAACTCCAAAAACATGGGGAAACAGAGCTGGTATGGTTTATTGATGATTTTCTAGATCCCCTTTTCTCTCACCTCTATCTCTTTACTTTATAGGCAACAAGAACCCTCCCCTCCCCCCTACTTGTGTAGGAGGGTCCCAAAGACATCCTCTCAGCCTCTAGGAACATCCCCCCTCAATGTTTAATCAGAGATAAGAGAAGAGATCCCACAATAAAGCAACTCCTCTGTTCGCGAAACAGAGTATTCAAGATTTGCCATAATGTGTGGTTCGATGTGCAGTTCACTTCGACACATCGTACCGCACATCAGTTTAATTTTAGTGATTGGAATCTTGTATGGTACGCAGAGCGGTTCGTGTTTCCTTCTGGTGCGGTACGCATACTGCACTTAGAGCTTTCTATAATTTCTTCTTCCATCTCACGAGGTACGAAGTGCGGTTCACTTCGACACCGCATACCGCACTTATTCTGCTGCTCTCCTACTCATTTGTGAGGTACGAAGTGCGGTTCACTTTGACGCCACGTACCGTGCTTACTTCTAGTATTTATGTTGTCCTGTTGCATGGTACAAAGTGCGGTACGCACTTCCTTCTAGTGCGGTACGCGTACCGCACTTCTCGTTTTGTACTGAGCTAAAACCTTCTTTTTACTCTGAAAAATCTCGATTTCGCACAAGGATAACTCCTGGCTATAGAGGACCTGTTTAAGTATTTAGAACATCAAAAGATGAACTTTGTAAAGAAAACGAGAGCAAAACTATACAAAATGGCGGGTACGTAAAGCATGAAAAACGAGCTTATTAATACCCCCTAACCAGAATTTTTGCTCGTCCTCTATTTAAACCTGGGACAAAAAATTGTAAGAGAACGAAACTATATCTAGATTTACTTTATTTCTTGCTGAATCAACTGAAGAACGAGATGTGGATTTGGGTGAATCAAAAATCAGAAAACTAACATGCTAAAACCACTGAGGAGTGCCGGTCAAGGTGCTTCAACACGAAGGATTGCAATTCCAGGCTACATTGTGACTCTAGATCCATAAGTATCAAACACAAAAGTCATATGACTGCATTTCACCTTGACTCTAAACCTTACAGGATTCAACTCTATTTTTTCCACAAAGATCCTAGGCTCACTCAACCAGCATATGAGCAACACTGGAGCTATGCATGAAAAGATTAAGAAATGTGCACATATGAAAATCTTTGAACGTTAGTATTTTAGGAGAAGTGAAAAAGTAAACAAGAATCAGACAATATCATTTTACCATGGAAACATTTCCAAAAACAAGTCCTTCCCAAGGATCAGCTAGGACTTCTATTTTGTTTCACTGGGTTTATATTAAATTGGGTATGACGAGATTGGGTTGGTATAGATACAGGTGAGGCTAGTGATCGAGCTTGGATATACGAAGTACAAAAATGAGTAACCTTATTTGCTAGCCCAATTTACTAGGCGTTGATTATGCACAAGAGAATTAAGTGGCTCTAAAGGTGTTGATTGCCACAACTTTTTCATTCTTTGGCATCATTTCATTTTTTTTAGAGATATATAAATCTATATCAAGATGGTTCATTTGGCTGCATTTCGAACTGCACAATTTGTCGAGCTTCTTTATTTAAGCCTTCATTAGAACAACAAAGTCATGTTCATAGCACGGGGTTGGTATTGTGTTTAGGATTTGTGATGTAGTGTGTAACATGGCTAGGTAAATTTGCATGGAAACTTTTAGCGCACACGGTTATGAGACGTGTTTAGGCCATTGTCTCAGGTTTCACACATAAGCCTACTTCATCTCAAAAGGTATAGAACAAACGGAAATGAAACCATGGCAACAAACTCAATAAAGAATTACAAACATGCCTGACTCCTATTGATGCCTCCTAAATGCCTAACGGAAAAGTCTATAGAGAGGTAAATAACATTATCGCTCAAGTGACACATTTCTGGATTCTATAGACTTACAGGGTAGTCTTCACTAATGACCTAAACATTTCAAGCGCGCTACCCTCTTCACTGGGACACTATAGAGCTCGGTAAGATGTGTGTAAGCCACGTGGTGCTGCTTTAGTAAGCACAACCCTAGTGGTACAAAGCATGCAACAACTGCCTGAAAAAGGCACAACCCAAAAGCATCTCGTTCGAGCAGGATTAGTGCTCTGAAATTCTACTTAGCAAGAAAAACAATTTTTTTTTTCAATGTACAATGTTCTCTAAATTTATATTCCAACACCCCTAAACCAAATCTAACATTATCCTGAATGAAATTTCGAAGTGAAACTAAATAAATCTGAAATAATCTGAACTATGCTAAACAAAAGCCAAAATGAGTTATCCACACATTTAGTAACATATGATAAGTCTACTAGTTATAATCAGTAAAACAATAATATTATGGAAAAACAAACATAAGCACAAAAGTTTGTTAGACATATCCCGGTAGCAGACTGCTAGTGCTATATGTGTCCATTTTCTTTGTTCTGCCATGCAGCTGCCTCCTTTGCTCGAACCCTTTCAGCCTCTACTGCAGCCCTCTGAGAAGCCAGGTCCTTTGAAATTGAGATGCCGGCAGAAGACGGACGAGGCCTCCTCCTCCTCTGATAAGTCTGGAAGCCAGCTTGCCTCATGATGTCAGCAATATCATCTCTCTGATCTCCCATCTTCTCATCAAAGAGATTCATCCTAGAATGGATTAGATCTGTCCGCTTTCTCACTACCTACTGGCTATCCTCGAGGCCAGTCATACCAAGCTGGATGCCCTCTACATCGCTCAGAATCTTGGCTAGCATGGACTGTGATGCAGGGTCCTCGTAATCCTGGTCCTCGTAATCCTGGTCCTCTTCCTCTGATTCCCCAAATTCGAAATTAGGTCCCTCTTCACCCGGAGTTCTGGATGGACCCTCAGTAATCCTCAGCCTCTTTTTTCCCTTGGTTTTGATTGTAACATCCTGCCATGATCTTTTATTAAGGTCTCCCATGGGGTTGATCTTTACCTCATCTGTGGCAATTTCTGGGACTTCTTCATTCTTCATGAGAGCTGTGATAAGGCTAGAAAAGATTATTGACCTTGGCTTTGCTTGCGGATGTACATTAATCAAGGATGTCTCTAAAATTGCATTCATTATAACTTGTCCTATATCAATCTTTGTCTGATCTTGAATGCAGCTGAGTACATCTGCTCTAGGTTCTGAAACTGTGGTCCTGTGAGTGGTTGGTAGGAGGGAGAAAGTGTTGAAAAGGTTCTAAAATGCCAACTCCTGAGGAAGCTCTGACTGCTTAAGCATGTGACCATTCTCCCATACATCATCATCTGTCCCTCTGAGCGCCATAGCCAAACTTGACTTAGTGTTATACCTGCTCTTATACCCTTTTCTGAATTGTGGGTAGTCTGATGTGCCAAAGTGAGCGTTGATCTTGGTGGCATTGATCATGACTGGTATGTCTCTTACCAAAACCGGTTTACCTTCCTTCACTGCTTCTGGTATCATACTGACGTAGAACTCTTTTACCAATGAAACATTGGCATCCGCCGGGACACTGACAAAATTCTGTCATCCTCGTTGTGTCACAGTCTTGGGGATTGGTGTGTCCTTGAGTTCCACAAGGTGCATACCTCTCTCAAAAATAATGTTCACGTCGTTGAGTTTTTCCATTTGTCTCCCATAATCATGGTTCCGTACACACTGCTAAATCACTCTGGATGATGATCCGACAATCCTCTTTCCGGCAGAAGCGGACTTTGTATTCTTCTTGGGAGGCATCTTTAGTCTTGAGATTATGTCCCAGATGAATTCGTGGAAGGCCTTTGCTTGAGAGAGTTTTGAAAATATTGGAGAGAGTGTGATAATGAGAGTATGTCTCGTTTCACCTCTTTAAGTTCAAAAAAAATTGACGAGACGCGGAACAAAGTGCGGTTCACTTTGACACTTCGTACTGCACTTACCTGTATATGCGCGTGGTACAACGCTTTTTCCAAGGTCCATGTCGTGGTACAAGATGCGGTTCGCATCCACGCAGCGTACCGCACCCTGGGCATTAACATTTCTCTGCCTTTATGCACGGTACGGAGTGCGGTACGCACTTCTTTCTAGTACGGTACGCGTACCACACTTCTTATCAGCATTGGCCTGATGAAGACATTTTATTTGCACGATTCTTTTCCAAGAATTTTCTCCTTCCTGCATACATTCCTAAACTCTTTCAAAAACTCACAAAATCACATCAAATGTGAAGGTGAAAATGGGTGATTCACCATGCAATAAAACCAAAAACAATTTTGCCATTCGATAGGAAATTTAAATTAAACTGAAAACTAAATTTACTATTTACAAATATGGTACCTTTCCTTCGTTCTCAGGTGGGGCCTCGGAGGTGGATTACCTCCATGATTTGTTCCTTCTCATGCTCCTAGTAGATTTTCAGCCTTTGTCCGTTTACCTTGAAGCTTTCCCTTGCGTCATTTTCAATCTCAACCGTTCCATATGGGAAAACATGTTTCACAGTATTTGGCCCTGTCTATTTGCTCTTCAACTTTCCAGGGAAGAGACAAAGTCTTGAGTTGTACAGTAAGACTTGATTACCCATCTGAATGTTCTTCTTCACCAATTGATTATCTTGCCATTTCTTACTTTTCTCATTGTAAATCCAGGCATTCTTATAAGCATCTAGACGCATTTCGTCTAGGTCATTCAACTGGATGAGTCTCTTTACACCAGCAGATCTCATATCAAAGTTTAATGCCTTTACTTCCAAAAAGGCGTTGTGCTCTAACTCAACTGGAAGGTGACATGCTTTTTCGAACACCAACCTGAAAGGAGACATGCCAATTGGAGTCTTGAAAGCGGTTCTGTATGCCCATAACGCATCATAGAGCTGTTTTGCCCAATCTTTTCTCTGAACCCCCACAGTCTTCTCTATAATACTTTTGAGCTCGCGGTACGAGATTTCAGCTTGCCCGTTTGCTTATGGATGGTATGGAGTGGTCACTCTATGCCTTACACCATATTTTCTTAGCAATGCTTCAATTTGTTTATTCCAGAAATGTGACCCTCAATCACTCACTATTGCCCTTAGCGTGCCAAACCGTGAGAAAATATGCTTCTTCAGAAACTCAGTGACTGTTTTCACATCACTTGCTGGAGTGGCCACGGCTTCAACCCATTTGGACATATAGTCTACTGCTACCAGTATGTATTGATTCCCGTGTGAATTTTGGAAAGGGCTCATGAGGTTTAGACCCCACACATCGAATAACTCCACTTCCAACAAGAAATTCAATGGCATTTCATCTCTTTTACTGATGTTTTGGTTTTTTGGCACCGGTCACACGCTTCTACAAAGCTTCTAGCATCTTGAAAAAGGGTAGGCCACCAGAAACCTGACTGAAGAATCTTTCATGATGTTCGGATTCCACCAAAATGTCCCCCACACTCTCCAGAGTGATAATGGCCTAATACGTTATTCATCTTTTCTTCAGGTAAGCACCTTCTTATCATTCCATCCGTGCAAGTTCGGAACAACAATGGCTCATCCCACAAATACCACTTTACTTCATGCAAAAACCTCTTCCTCTGGTTGTAGTTCATGTCAATTGGCATGATAACACTAGCTAGATAGTTCACATAATCGGTAAACCATGGAACCATAAGATCTTTCAGAGCAAAGAACTGCTCATTGATTGGAATCACTATCTCTTCCTTCTCGTCTCTTTATAACTTGGATAGGTGGTCTGCTACAAGGTTCTCTGTTCCTTTCTTGTCATTGATTTCCAAGTTGAACTCTTGTATGAGCAAAACCCATCTTATCAATCGAGGCTTCGTGTCTTTCTTGTTCAATAAATACTTGATGGCTGCATGATCTGTGTACATGATGACCTTTGAACCTACCAAGTACGATCTAAATTTGTCTAATGCAAACACTATAGCCAAAAGCTCTTTTTCTGTTGTTGCATAATTGACTACGGTGATCCCACCATTCTTTGGCACTACTTGGACTGGGCTCACCCACAGACTATCCGAAATCGGATATATGATTCCTGCATCTAGAAGTTTTAAAATCTCTGCCTTTACTACCTCCTTCATGTTTGGGTTCGATCTCCTTTGGTGCTCCACTGATGGCTTGAACTGCTCTTCTATCAAGATCTTGTGCATACATAAGGATGGGTTAATTCCCTTAATGTTGGAAATAGACCACCCTATAGCTTTCTTATTCTCTAAGAACTCTTAACAACTTTCCTTTTTCCACTTTATTCAACAGAGATGAAAAAATCATTGATAAACTTGTTGGTTCTTCTAGGAAGACATACCTTAAGTGAGAAGGTAATTTTTTTAGCTCAAGTAGTGGAGGCCTTTCTATAGAGGGAGGAATTCTTGGCTTGCTTTGGCCAAGGTCTTCGAATATCCATCTATTGTTAGTTCGCCACACCGGTATTACATCTAAACTCGCTGCACACTTCGCTACTTCCTCATCCTTGTCTTCAGTTGTTGCGCTTTTACTGATGCAAGCTAGCAAGTGTGCATCCGTTTCCCTTATTCTTAGAAGTTCATCCACACTTGTATCCATACTCTCCACTCTCAAACAATCATCAACTGGATTCGGCTTCTTCACAATTTTAACCATATCAAATACGACCTTTTCCTAACTAACTCTTAAAGTCATCTTGTCATCCCTTAGGTCTATCATGGCTCATGCAGTCTTCAAGAATGGTCTTCCTAAGAGTAGAGGCACTTCTACATCTTCATCCATGTCTAAAATCACAAAGTCAACTAGGAAGTATAACTTGTCTACCTTGACCAAAACATCTTTCATCACTCTTCTCAGATACTTGATTGATCGATCCGCTAGCAGCAAAATGACATTGGTTGGTGTCATTTCTCCGACTCACAACTTTTAAAAAATTGAGAACGACATTAGATTAATGCTAGCTCTCGAGCCAATTAAAGCCTTACTGAATTATGGTGTACCAATGGTACAGGGGATGGTGAATTTCCCCGGATCCTTCAATTTGGGTGGAAGCTTGTTCTGTAGTATAACACTACATTCTTCCGTCAAAGTCACTGTTTTGAACTCTTCTAGCTTCCTTTTGTTAGATAGAAGCTCCTTCAAGAACTTCACATAGGTCGGCATCTGTGCTAGAGCTTCGGTAAATGGGATGTTGATGTGCAGTTTCTTGAACATTTCCAAGAACTTTGCAAAGCTCTGAGCATCCTTATGCTTTCTCAACCTTTGCGGATATGGAATAGGTGGAACATATGTTTTGACTTGTGGAGTTGTTGGTGGCTCACTTTCTTGATCCTTTTCCAAGATCACTTCCTCATTTCTCAACTCTTCATTCTTATCAATCTCAACTTCCTCTCTATCCTCAATCATAACCTCCTGTTTCACCTCAAAGTCCTTCGGCAACTCCATATTCTTTCCACTCCTTAGAGTAATTGCTTGACATTGATCTTTCAGATTGGTTATCGTATCGTTAGGAAAGGTCCCTTGCTGTCTCACTTGGGCTCCATTAGCTAACTGACCGACTTGCATTTCTAAATTTTTAATGGAGGCTTGGTTGTGCTGTGATATCTGGTCCATCTTAGCATCTAGCTTCTTAAGTATGGCATATTGGGTGTCAGTGTGGCATCTTAGGTGTCAGTGCGGCCATCTATCTTTATCAAGTACTTGGAAAGAAGATCTTCAATTTATGGCTTTCTTTCCGCCTCAAAGGCTCGATTCTGATTTTGATAACTAGGATTCTGTCGGTTGTAAACCTGAAGTTGCTGCTGGTTGTCAAAACCTGGAGGTTGTCTCTGGCTCAAATTCTGTTGTAGTTGTGGTTGTTGTTGCAGTTGGGTATCCTTCCATGAAAATTTTGGATGGTCCATCCATCCTGGGTTATACGTGTTTGAATAGAGATTGTTCTGAGGATTCTGAGTTGCTTGTTGGTTGCTGAAGTTTCTATTATATCCAACGAAAGCTACTTGATCTGGCGATTCTGAAGCAAAGGGATTCCCATCTTGACATTTGCTACTCATATGTGGTCCTGAACATAGTTCAAAGTAACCAACCGTAGCATGACTACTCCCCGCACTCATCCTATTCATCTGCTTAGTAAATGTTTCAAGCTGAGCCTTCACACTTGTCATTTCATCAACCTCGAGGATGCTATAACCCTTTTTCAGCACCTGTCTTTCTTCCCCCCAATGGCTATTATTACTGGCCATCTCTTCTATGAAATCATAGGTCATATCTGTTGTTTTGGTCAGAAGCAACCCTTCTGAAGCTGCATCCACAAAATTCCTAGTTGGTTCTGAGATCCCATTGTAAAAGGATTCCAAAATCTGCCATTTTATCAATCCATTGTGTAGACACTTCCTAATCAGCTCCTTGAATCTCTCCCATGATTCATAGAGATTCTCCTTATCAAATGCCACAACGGAAGTTATGTCGTTCCGAAGGTAGGTAGCTTTTCCCGGAGGGAAATACTTATTCAGAAACCGCTGAGCCAACAACTCAAATAATTCAATGGAATCCAGTGGTAGTGATTGTAGCCATGCTTTTGCTCGGTCCTTTAGAGAGAACGGAAACAACTTCAGCTTGATAAAGTTTTCTGTTACTCCATTGTAGCGGAAGGTCTCATATATCTCGTTGAAGTTCTGGAGATACTGGTTCGGGTCTTCATGTGGATGACCATAGAACTGAATCGTGTTCGAGATCATTTGAATCAAAGCTGGCTTGATCTCAAAGTTATTAGTCGCAGCTGTTAGTCTTCTAATGGACGAAACATTCTAGTCCACCCTTAGACTGATAATCTCGTGGAGACTTCTTTGGTCAACTCCTCTGATTTCTACTAGTCCTTGGACCAGTTCTGGTTGATCCGCAATGATGGGAGGATTTTGAACATTAGCAAGATTTGCCATTGCTCTATTTCTTCATCGATTTCGGCGATTTCTCCTTGCCATTCCTTCAATATCTAGATCAAATTGCAAATTTTGCAGACTGTTACTCCTTGTACGTTGGTGCATACAAGAGCTACTTGCCTGAAATTATACAATAAGAAATTTAAAAATAAAACATCCAAATTGGTTATAACCAAATATTTCCAATATCAAATCCCTCGGCAGCGGCGCCAAAATTTGATCTTGTCAAACTAGACTTGTTGACTCTCACAATAGCACGAGGTCGGAATGATAGTATAATGACAATGTAGGGATCGTTCCCACAGGGAAAAAGGTTATGATTACTAGAATTCAAAGGCTTGCTAACTATTTGAACAATCTAAAACATGAGTTTTCAAGAATTGCAATAAAGTAAATTAACACAAACACAAACTAAATTATCTAACTCAACACTTATAGAAATGTATGGAAAACATGTTAGAACTCGAATCCGCGTTAACCCTCCCAATAGCACACTTGACTCATTTGACTCCTAATTCGTGCGTGTACATTCTATAGATTCGTATTCCCTAAACAAATCTCTAACCCTTCTCGATGTATAAGAGATAGTATCTATACATACCTGGAATCTTTCTCAGGCAATCCGGACAATATGTATAGACCCGTTAAGCATTTAGAATACCAATTGAACCCTATACGCTAGCCTGGTGGTTCTAGAACTTTATAGTCAATCATAGTGAACATTTATCTAAGCATTGTCAAATACATCTCCTCTCGGTACTTAGCATCCAACCATAGATCGATTACAAAATGATCAATTAAGCAAAAGCCTTAACCATTCAAAACATCCATATAGCTTCAAAAGCACAAAATTAGAGAAATCAAAGAGTCTATCACAAATGAATCAAGGGTTAAACATCATCTTGTTCTAACATAAGAATAATTAGCTCATACTATACAAATAGAAACCATAGATGAGCTAACATCAATACAAATCATGAATCAATATAAAGAAACAAGATAAGAAAAGAGTTGAAGAGATAAAATAAGTTGTAGCTTCAATCTCTTGTAGATTGAGCTTCTCTAGCTTCTTTGGTTCCACCAAACCTTGCCCTAGCTGATCAAATCTTGAAGAACTCGATCCAGAAATGAAGAGAGAACTCAAAAAATGTGAGGAAGCAGAGCTGGTCTGGTTTGTTGATGATTTTCTAGATCCTATTTCTCTCACCTCTATCACTTTACTTTATAGGCAACAAGAACCCCCCCCCCCCCCCCCCCCCACTTATGTTGGAGGGTCCCAAAGACATCCTCTCAGCCTCTAGGAACATCCTCCATCAATGTTTAATCAAAGATAAGAGAGAGGGTCCCACAATAAAGCAACTCCTCTGTTCGATAAAATAGAGTATTCAAGATCTGCTATAATGTACGGTTCAATGTGCGGTTAACTTTGGCATATCGTACCGCACATCAGTTTAATTTTTATGGCTAGAATCTTACGCAGTTCATGTTTCCTTCTGGTGCGGTATGCGTACCGTACTTGGAGCTTTCTATAATTTTCTCTGCCATCTCATGCGGTACGAAGTGCGGTTCACTTCGACGCCGCGTACCTCACTTATTCTGCTGCTCTTCTGTGCGGTACGAAGTGCGGTTCATTTTGACACCACGTACAGCACTTACTTCTAGTATTTATGTTGTCCTGCTATGCGATACAAAGTGCGGTACGCGTACTGCACTTCTCGTTCTATACTGATCTAAAACCTTCTTTTCGCTCCGAAAAATCCCGGTTTCGCACAAGGATAACTTCTGGCTATAGAGGACCTGTTTAAGTATTTAGAACATCAAAAGATGGAGTTTGTAAAGAAAATGAGAGCAAAACTATACAAAATGACGGGTACGTAAAACATGAAAAACGAGCTTATCAACAATCTTCAGAATGTTTTCAACGGTGCATCTTATGTAAGTTTTACTCCCAAATTTTTCATGTCTTTTGCCTACCAGATTTTTAATTTAACTTCATTATAAATGGTGGCCAAGTTTGCTGAGTTGGTTCAGACATAACAACATCAAGATGATCGAATAAGGCGTCTTGAAGCTCAGCTGAAGGAGAGTGAGGATAGCCGTGCTCGGGTTGAATCATCTTATCAAAAAGAGGCGAGCTCTACCCAGATGTTTGCGGACCACTGTTTGGCTAAGCAAGTGGAAGTCGAGGAAAGAGCTTTTTTGGTAGAGGAGAAGGCTGTGTCATTTCAAAAATTACTGTCTGCTGCCCAGGAATCGATGCTCAAAGCCGAACAGGAAACGGAGCAGGCCAAGTCGCCCTATGAGCAAAAGATTGAAGACTTGGAACGCCAAGCTTTGACGGTCGAGTCCCTATCAAAGGAGGCTAGGTTGGAACTTGAGGTCCAAGGGGTCGATCGTTTCAAAAGATCCCCAGCTTATGACGCCCTTCTCCTTCGAGAATTTCAGTGAGGGCTAACTTCAACTGGTAAATTTTTTAAAGTCAAGAATCAGGCAACTGATAAAGCCCAAACCAACTGGGAGCTGTCGATCAAGAACCATGTGGATCGGTCCCTGGAATCTCTTTGGACTTAGATGAAAGAATGAAGAGCTTACTGCAGCAGCCGAGGTAAAGAGCCACATCTTATACATTTTGAGATTCCATCAGAGCATTCTCTCTCGACCTTCTATGCCAGTCAGGAATCCGACGTAGAAGGTTCAACGCCTAATGTTGGCCCGATCCCTGGAGTAGATTACAGTGAGTGGATGGATGATTCGGTTGACACAATTACTTGGCCTTCGAATGAAAGTCTCCTCTGTGAGTATGAAATGGTGCCTGATGCGAACATCGGTAAGAGTTCCAAATCCTCTTCCCAGCCTTAGTCATTTTTGTAAAAAAATTACACCCTTTGTAAAGATCTTGATCAATGAAGTTTCATATTTTTGAACTGTTTTTATTTCAAAAAGCATTGTTTAAATCAGCCAACTTATTGCTCAAGTAATTTCACCGAGTACCGAGTACCTTATCTAACTTGGTTTTATTATTTGGAATGGCTTCTAACGACAAGTATCTTATTGAACTGGCTAACGCAATTTCTGCCAAATCTTATTAAGCTGGCTAATGCAATCTTTGTGCTAAGTATCTTATTAAACTGACTAATTTTGTTCGAGTAACTTCACCGAGTATCTTATTAAACTTGGTTTCGTTACCTGGATATTTTTTGATGCCAAGTATCTTATTAAACTGGCTAATTTTATTCGAGTAACTTCACCGAGTATCTTATTAAACTTGGTTTTGTTACCTGAATAATTTTTGATATCTAGTATCTTATTAGGCTGACTATCTTTGTGCCAAGTATCTTATTAAACTGGCTTACAATTTCTATGCCAAGTATCTTATTAAACTGGCTAATATTATTAACCGAGTCATCTTAAAACAAGCAAGTAGATTTATACTTGTGTTTCATACTCGGTTGATACCCAAATATTACATCAAGGCTCACCATGATCATATGTTCAAGTCCTTACACAAGTCATTGAAGACGTCTCCTTAGTTTTATCTGTGCAAGGGTTTACCGAATCGTTAAGCTTTTGAATTGCTTAACACAGTCGCGCATCTCACCGGGAATTTTTCCAACAGTGCCCCTAGCCGTTTTCCAGAATCTGGTGCATCAGGTTTGCCTTTTGGCTAAGGTCGATTGACCTTGCTAGGCTGGCGCGCTCCTTCGAGTTTCTCTACCCATTCGGGAATTTTACCAAATTAATGGTCCCGAACATTCAATTTGCATATTCTTATTATCATACTCGTCTTTCATATGTTCTTATTATCATATGCTTTAGATTTCAAAAATCCCGAGTTTGGTTTTTATTTATATATATATATAACTAACAATGATTTAAATTTCAAAGCTAATAATTGACTTGATTAAAATTGTCCTAAATAAAAGAAACAAAATTTTAAGGATAAAAAAATTTCAAATATTGGGTGTTGCATGGTCGGGGTAAGACCCCTCCATCCGGTCGTGCAATCCAATATGCTCCATGACCAGCTATACCTTCGATCTTGTACGGGCTCTCCCATTTCTCAGGCAAGGAGCCTGTAACTTTGTTTTTCATGTTCAGTGACACTTTTTTGAGCACCAGATCTCCTAGCTGGAATTTTTTAACCCGAACATGAGAGTTACAGTGGCGGACTACTCTTTACTGATACGCCATGTTTTGAATTTGGGATTTCTCCTTTTTATTTTCTAGCTCATCTAGGCTTTGTAATAGCATATCAACATTCTGGTCCTCATCATACAGCCTGACCCTGGGTGACGCATACGATGTTTCTATAATGATAAGAGCTTCTGTTCAAAACGCTAAAGTGAATGGAGTCTCTCCTGTAGAAGTTCTTGTTGTCGTCCGATATGCCCATAGTACTTCAGGAAGTTTTTCAACCCAACTTCCTTTCTTGGCATCTAGCTTTGCTTTGAGTGTATGCTTGATGATTTTGTTTATTGCTTCAGCTTGCCCATTTGTTTGAGGGTAGGCAGGTGTGGTGTAGTAATTGGCGATTTGGTACTCTTTGCACAGCTGTCTGAATTTCATATTATAAAACTGTGTGCCGTTGTCAGTGTTGATAGTGCTTGGGGCTCCAAACCTGTAGAGTATATTTTTCTTCATGAAATTTATGGTATTTGCTTCTGTGATATGCACTAATGCTTCAGCTTCTGCCCAGTTTGTGAAATAGGCAATGGCTACTATTGCATGCTTCGCTCCACCCCCTATCCCTACTGACATTGGGCCAATTAAGTCCAAACCCCATATGGCAAATGGCCATGGGGACGTAATGCTTCTAAGTTGTTCAGGGGGTTGTCGGATATCGTTAGCAACTCTTTGACATGTATTGCAGCTTTCCGAACATCGCAGTGCATCCGAGAATAAAGTGGGCCAATAATAACCTTGCATGAGTACCTTGTGTGCTAAACTTTTGCCCCAGTATGGTTTTCGCATACTCCACCGTGGATTTCCAATAGTATCTGACATGCATCTTCCTCTGATACATATCTTTGAAGTGTTCGGGAAAACCCCCTTCTGTACAGTTCTCCTATGATCAATGTGTATCTTGCTGACCGATACCTGGTACGTTTGGCTTGTAAGGGATCTTTCGGGAGCATGCCTTCTTCCAGTAACCTTTTTATCTGAGTCATCCAATCGTCTAACAGTGTTCGGATTTCTGAGATTTTAAAGTTGTTTGGCTCAGCTGTGCTCGGTTTGAGGAGATGTGTGACTGATATAGTTTTTGGCCTGATTATGGTAGTTACTGATGCTAGCTTGGACAAGGCATCTGCCTTTTCATTCTCCTCCCTAGGAATCTGGGCAATCTTATATTCTTTGAATTTCTGAAGGAGTTGTTTTGATTTGTCACGATAAGCTATCATACCTTCATCTCTGGCTTGGTATTCATCCAGGACTTGGTTGACGACTACCTGTAAGTCGCTACATATCCCGATCTCATCTGCTCCGAGGGTTATGCAGACTCTGAGTCCAGCTAGTAGCGTCTCGTACTCTGCTTGATTATTTGTTGCTTTGAAGTCGAATCTCATGGCACACTCGACGTCATCTCCTTCCGGGGTGCATACTACGATCCCTGCCCCGCTGCCGTGGGTGTTTGAAGAGCCATCGACATATAATTTCCATGAGAAACTTTTGCCCAATATCTTTTTTGCTTCCAAGTTTGGTTATGTGAATTCTGCTATGAAATCTGCCACTGCTTGGTCTTTGAGAGATGTCATGGGGACGTACTGGATATCGAATTCACTTAGCTGGATTGCCCATTTGGTTAGTCTTCCTGAAATTTTTGGCTTCTGTAAAATTTGCTTAAGTGGGCAGTAGGTGAGAACCTGGATTGTATGAGTATGAAAATATGACATCAGTTTCCTTGCTGCTGAAACCAATGCTATGGCTATTTTTTATACCTGTGAATACTTGGTCTCAGCTGGAAGAAGTGCATTGCTGGTATAGTATATTGGTCTCTGTACTCCATCTTCTGTTCTGACTAGAACTGAGTTTACTGCTAATTTCGTAATTGATAAGTACAAGTGGAGTATCTCTCCCATTTTCGGTTTCGAAAGGATGAGAGCTTGCCCTAGGTACTCTTTGAGTTTTAAGAGCGCCTGCTCGCATTCTTCGTTCCATTCGAGTCCTTTTCCTTTTTAATTACTTTAAAAAATGAAGCACATTTATTTATGGCCTTTGAAATAAATCTACCCAAGGAAGCTAAGTATTATTAAGCGATGCACTTCTTTTAGCGTCCTCGTTGAGGTCATTTTTTGTACGGCTTGGATCTTTTCAGGGTTTACTTCGATTCCCCTCTGATGAAATTGGAAACCCAGGAACCTTCCTAAAGGAACTCCAAATAGGCATTTGTTCAGATTCAGCTTCATTTGATATCTCCTCAAGACATCAAATGTCTCCCGCAGATCTGAGGTATGCCTGTCTGTCGAGATGCTCTTGGTCAACATGTCATCTATGTAAACTTCCATGTTTCTTCCAATTTGGCGTGCGAAGATTCTGTTGACCAGCCTTTGGTATGTTGCTCCTGCATTCTTTAGCCCAAAGGACATTACCGTGTAACAGTATAAGCCCTGATCGGTTATGCATGCCGTTTTTTCTTCATCAGCCTTATTCATCCAGATTTGGTTATATCCTGAGTAGGCATCCATGAAACTGAGTAATTCGTGGCTTGATGTGGCATCAACCAGTTGGTCTATCATTGGCAGTGGAAAACTGTCTTTTGGGCATGCTTTATTCAAGTCTGTGAAATCTACGCACATTCTCCACTGACCGTTTTTCTTCTGGACGAGGACCACATTAGCTACCCATTGGGGTAGCTGATCTCTCTAATTGGCCCTACAACGAGTAACTTCTCTACTTCCTGCTTGATTGCCTGACTTCTTTTGAGGTTGAATGACCTTCTCTTTTATATTACTGATTTTACATTCGGGTCTACCGCGAGATGATGTGATATTATTCGGGCATCTATCCCGACCATGTCTTCATGACTCCAGGCGATCAAATCCTTGTATTCTTTTAGCAGATCATTGAGGCTTTGTTTAACCTTTCCTTCCAAATTGGCCCCAATTTTAATCTTCTTGTCTGGTTCATCTACTTTCAAGATTAATTCTTCAACCGGTTCATTTTTGGACTCTGGTTCCTCCATTGGGTCAAACTCGAATGACAGTGACTCTTTGTTCTGATTCAACCGTGTTATAGTGCATACTTGTCCACCATTGTCTTTATCTTTGTAAATTGACAGATTAGCTCTTCGGGCCATCTCCTGGGACTCCTTGACTACTCCGACCCCCCGTTTGATCGGGAATTTGATCATTAGGGTGTAGGTAGCTGTTACGGCTTTAATTTTATTCAAGAATGACCGACCTAACAATGCGTTATAAGGCCAATTGTTTAAGTCAACCACTACGAAATCGAGTAATAATGTTCTCTGACAAGGTGTTACTCCAATATTTATGGGCAACTTCATCGTCCCAAGAGACCTGACCTTAACTCCTCCAAATCCTTTGAGTGGGGTATGAAAAGGCTATAAATCCTTTCGGTCCAACCTGAGTTGATCGTGGACAACTACATTGAGAATATCAGCCGAACTACCATTGTCTATTAAAATTCTCCTGACTTCCCTGTGTCCAATTCGGACAACTCTGCAGGCTCTTCACCAGGACCTTCACTCTGCCCTTGCCCGTCGCCAGGCAGTTAAGTATCGGTCGGGCCACTCGGACCACTAGTCTCCCCAACGGTCGGGTGAACGACGTCCTTAGGGACATATTCTGGAACTTGCTCTTCGACCGCATCAGTTTTCTCGTCAGACTCAGGCAGGGTGATGCCTTTATTGCTTTGACGAGAAGTTTCTTTTCGGCTCGCCTGAAGAATTGACTTCACTTGGTGAACCTGAAGATCGTAGACGATGTTTGTATCGTACATTTAGAAGAAAAGAGGAACCGCGTCAGAATACAAAGCAAAAAATAACAATGAAAAGGAAAAGGTTGTAAAAATCACATATATCGCCTACGGTAGCCCAAAATCTGTTTGAAGAAGCCGAACCCTATCATATTCGCCTCTGTAAAGAGATAATACTTGCTCCTCTTTTCCAAAGTGCGAACTGCTGCCCGAGCAAGTCTGGTCAGCTCAGTATCGTTGTAATCAATTTTCTTCTTTTTCCATATCTCGGGGGAACAGAAGAAACTGGGGACTTTCAACACCGTCCGAGTATCCCCAGTTGTAACGGTGACATCAAGCCCGAGGCTCCCTCCTATAAAAAACCAACTATTCTTCCAGAACTTGTTGGATGTAGGGAATTCCTATACAAAACCCCTATTTTTAGGGTCATCAGAGATATCAGCTCCCCGGTTCACCTTTGTCCCCTCGGGGACCCAACAGTCTGGCGGATTAGACATGAGGAAATATGTTCCTATCTTGACAGACTGCCTCAGTGTAAAGAAATGCCTGATTTCACTAAGGGAGGGCGGTGACAAGTTCATCCGGCTGTACATGTGCCACATGCACATCAAGATTTTGTAGTTGTTCGGGGCCAATTGGGATGGAACGATCCCTGCTTCAGCCAGAAACCAGGCAATGAATGGCTGAAGACGGAGAGTGACACCGCAACAGAGCATGGATCCATAGATTACCACCATGCTCGGGGGAGGATTCCACGCAGCTCTATCACCCGCTGGAATCAGAGTGACCGAGTTGGGCAGATCGAATCGGGAACGATACTTTTCTATCTCATCTATCCCGACAACATTCGGCTCAATATCAAAACCACTCGGGCGAGTAGCAGAGAAAGATATGCGAGATATTCTGAACGCCACTTCAACGTCATTCTCGTTGACAGTCTGTTCCCTGATCCGAATATCGCCCGAGTTGTGCTTACTGACTTCACTTCTGCTTTGATGTTTACCCATCCTTCGTAGAGGTACCCTGTGATTAGAAACATCATATTTAGAACTAGATGAAGAATCAGAACTATATATATGACTAAAAGTGATGTCAGGGTGAAGCCCAAAAATATCAACTTCTAAAAATGGAGGCTCATCAGTAGGGATTTCCCTCAGTAATCTTCTAATGCAAAAACCACTGAAAATCCTCACGATCTAATGCATCAAGACCAATATTAAAAAGTCGATGATGGGAAGACGGATCCATTAAAACTAACATTGAATAAAGAACTGGGGTGGCGATTTTATGCGCAAAGAAATCTGGGTTTGAGAAATTTTTTCTGCTAGAAATTTTTAAGAATGAACCAACGCTGTCTCTCAGTGAAGAATTTAAATAGATGATAGCACGAAACCCTAGGATCTCAAATCGGGAAAAATGATGAGGTTTGATGACATAGGCGGCGCACAGGGAAACACGTAAGTCGTTTCTCATAAATGATATCGAAAAACGAATAGGCAAGGGACACGTGTCAAAAAGAGAACTGGCTTTTGCCGTCAGAACTCCAAAACGTCACCATCATTAAAGATCTCGAGTGAGGAGGCAAATCGAATTAACATGGTAACCATTAAGACACGTCATTATGACAAGACATTTACTGGGGCACTGAAAAGATATTAAAAAACTAATTAAAAAACTAATTAAAATACTTTTGCCCGAAATAAAACCCTCTTCAGCAAAAATATTTTAAGGATGTGAATTTTATCGTACGTACACGTCATCTTCAAAGAGGATAAATTGTCAGGTGGACGTCCGAATAGGCATTAAAAAAATATCCTACAAGACATCACCGAAGAAGGGAAAAACCCGAGTAAGCAGATGTTGAACAAAACCTACTCAGGGTCAATCAACATTATATATTACTCGGGATCAGTTAAATGACACTCGGGGCTGGTTAAATAACATTTCTACTCGGGAACGAATGATGTTACTCGGGACCATTGGGCATTGTCCTTACTCGAGATGAACATGAAGAAAATTGAATAAAAGCCCAGCGCATAGCTCACGTGGATCAAGTCATTAAAATGCACGAAGATATCCATATCAAAAAGGAATCCCAATAAGAACATAATATTAAACAGGAAAGGTTTCCAATTAGGCAACAACTTTATTTCTTCAAAAAGACTATGCTCTCATAAGGAAATAAGTCCTAATTGGATAACATTATTAGAGTCCCATTCAATCTCAATACAAGACTCCGAATTAGGAAAGAAGTCAATCAGCTTCAAACAAGTAAATAATTGTAATTGAATACAAAGATCTTCTATTACTTGTACAAAGCATATTAGGGTTCTATAAACATATAAATAGACCTATAATCTCGCCAAAAAAGATATACAACAATCATAGAAAAATACAGAGAGAAAAAAAAAGAGATCGAGAGCTTGTAATATTATAATTTCATAGTGGATTTTGGCTTGGTTGATCATTCAACCACCCGTGGACGTTTCTCCGGTCATCAGAGTTTTACCACGTAAAAAAAACTCGCGTCTATTTATTTTCTCCTTCTCTTTCTCTTTGAAATCACAGCTGAAATCCAATCCTTGTTAGCTTTTCTCATACGTCCAGAAATCAAAGTCAACAATAATTAGAAAATAACGTTAGAATTTTGAGTGTGATGAAAGTGAAACCCTGTCAAAGTTAGGTGTGTACCGTGTGAAACAACTCTATGTAGTTCTCTTGGAGCCGTTAGAACCAACCCACGTCTACTGGCTCCATGAGATCAACATCGTGCATGTATTAATTTTTCCAAAACATCAGAACAATGAATGTAAAATAAACTAAAGGTGCTTCAATTAAGTACAAAGTTTGATACTTACAATTCCCCCGTCTTGTTCCTCTTATATGTTTTGTAGGCCTCCAGGTGGCCAGCATCTACCAAAGTACTAGGAGTGAATGCATGCTCTGATGCTCTTGGTGCTGTCATTGGCGTCTTCGGGCAAGTCGGGTCCGTGTATGGTCTCAACAGCTACAACCCGTGATTACAAACATAGGGAATAGGGGGTACGGGGGATCCCATGGGATCCTCTGGATGTGTCGGTAGAAGGAGGAAGGGTCCTAGAGGATGGGCAGGATCTGTTCTTAAGAGGTGAACAGGTCCCACGGGATATGTGGACCTATCTCTGATAGGTGCATGGACCGACGCGATCGATCAGACTTAACCTTGGGAGGAGTCGTGGTCCCACGCGATGGAATGGACCTATCCCTAGAAGGAGGGGACCGATGTGAAGATATGGATGTAACCTTGGGATGGTCTGGAGGTGTCCCTTGACGGAGGGGTCTGATAGGATGGCCCGAACGTGTCCCTAGGAGGAACGGTGCCATAAGATTGAACCGTAGAGTCAACTCTGGTGGAGGAAACACTCAGACGGCATGATCGTTCGCACGAAGTCTCCTAGACCTCCATAAGCAGAGGAAAGTCAAGTGTACCCTTAGTACGAGTCTCCTACTGTCGTTCTGTAACTCTAGTCTCAGTACCCTATGTCTAGAGTCCAAGACCAGTACCCTGTTTCCTGGGTCCAGTATCATGCATCTGACCTACGCTTCCAGGGTTTGTCCCTTCGACATGGCTACATCGCCCGTCTCTGTCTCTGGGACTGGAGTCTCCATCATGGGACGGTGGACCGTCTCCTGCTGTCTGTGATTTTGAACACCACCGCCCTCGGACCAAGTCCATCAAGTCCTAATACTGCCTGATTTGTTCAATCTCACTTCTTTTGAGATCATCCCGTAAACCACGGGCTGAAGCCTCTAATTGTTCGATTCTACACTCCAGGCAGCCTCGAAAACAATTACACATTGTCAGCCATGCACATGTAAATGCTTTTGAAACAAATAAATGATAAACTAAAATTTGAACATACGTCGTGCTCCCCTCCAACCTCTCCTCGGGATCTGGTATCTCCAACAGTATGTACAGGCATACTAAATCGTACCCGCCTCTGCCTCCGGTGGCTCCGACAAGCTAACTCTTATTCACCCCCATGATGATGCTCCTAGTCCAAACCCTCTGTATCACTCAGTCTGGCACTAACTGCATCTGATATAGCCTCCAATCTAGCACTCAATGGATCCGGTATCGCCTCATCTATGCCCACATAATACGGTTCACCCCTCTCAGCTTTTGTGGGCACCAATTTCGTCCTCCCAAACATTTGAAACCGTTGTAAATGTAACAAGTATTAATATTAACAACTAAGAAACTTAACCGCGATGTGAATATCTTTGACAACTTATCTGCCATTGATTGTTTGTATAACTCCCACCTGAGAATATAAGGAGACAAGTTGGTATCCCTCCTCCTGAAATGGGTGTCAAGTTGGGGGGGGGGGGGGGGATCACCTCAAAAGCAAAAATCTGTATAAAATACAAGTACGTTAAGAATCCTTAATTTATTAAACTATAAAAAACATAAATATTGTAATTCAAAATTCTTACCAACAGAGTGTATGATAGACCGTAAATGTTGTAGGTCTTCATCATGTGTACATCAGCGTCCTTCGCCTACTAGGGTCTCTCGAATCACTCCCGTCGCCCATCAAGTGCATGCTTGAATGAGAATATCGAATGACTGTACACGTGGGCACCCCACGGGAATGCTTCGAAATCATCAAGATCCTCCACCAGCCGGAACTACCAAACTGGAATCTTTACTCTCTCGTCCAACCCTATTAGTATCCAGTTCAGCATATACATGAGGCAGAGCTTCACACTATCGTATGCCTGCTGAAATTGGCTCGGGCTCAAAACATCTTTCAACTCCCTGGACTATATCTCATCCCTACCACCAAAGTAACGATGATGTATGTCATTGTCCACGATAGCATACCGGCTCGTGTTTGGTACAGCTCTGAACTGTAACCTGGTGATCAGGTAGAATTCTACCGTCGAAAACCTCACCTTCTGATTCCTCAACATAATATGCATCTCATCTGACGACCCAGTATGATGCACCTCCTATAAATACGCCTATGCATCGTCATGAAATGCCCAAAGCAAGACGCCATGAACCGAGGAGGGTATTCAACAACAATTTCTGCAAGGACCTGGTTAAGTGCGTCGTCTATAACCCCAATGGCATCAAAATGGTCATGGTGAGTGAGTTTACCCTCGTACTACTCTTCCTCCAGAGTTTTAAACATTTCCTTCAACCGATTAGTCATTTGGAAAATCACAAAAGAATATACATCAGTTTACTGTAAATGCCTCCTAAATAACTGCAAACAAGGTCCAGTCTTTATAGAATATCTCGGATCGAGTAAAAAAAAACTTCGAATGTTAGAATAAAAAGCTCGAATATATACAACAAATGCACGATGAAAAAAAACTCAAATATATACACAAAAATCTCAACCCTTCAATAAAAAGTCTTGTAAAATCTAAAAAAAGTCACAATATACAAAAAAAACTCGAAATTCAATACAAAAATCTCGAACGCGTACATAAAAAGCTCGGTTACAAGGAAAAAAAAATCGATACGAGCTAAACCTATAATTAAAAAAGCTCGGGCCTTCAATAAAAAGTCTCGTAAAAAATGGAAAAAGTCACAATTTATAAAAAAACTTGAAATTCAATATAAAAAGCTCGAACATTTACAAAAAATGCTCGGTAAGAGGGAAAAAAAACTCAATACAAGTTAAACCAACAATTAAAAAGCTCGGACCTCCAATAAAAAGTCTTGTAAAAAATGAAAAAAAGTCACAATATAAAAAAAAACTCGGAATTCAATACAAAAAGCTCGAACGTGTACAGAAAAAGCTCGGTAAAAGGGAAGAAAAGCTCGATACGAGCTAAACCTACAATTAAAAAGCTCGGATCTTCACTAAAATGTCTCATAAACACTAGAAAAAGTCACAATATACAAAAAAAATCTTGAAATTCAATATAAAAATCTCGAACGTGTAAAGAAGAATCTCAGTTATAGGGAAAAAAAAACTCGATACAACAAAACCTACATATTTTAAAAAAAAACACTCGGGGTCCTTTAAAAAAGGCTCGGATCTCTATCAAAAAGTCTCGGAAACCCAGAATCTGCATCTTCCTAAAACTAAAGCTAATTTTTTTTTTAAAATGCTCGGGCTCCTTTTGAAAAAGCTAGGGCTTCCTTCTCAAAAAGCTCGGATCTCCACCCAAAAGTCTCATAAACCCAAATTACTCATCTTCCTCAAACTAAACCTAATTTTTTTAAAAAAAAAACTCGGCCATCTTTCTAAAATGCTCGGGCTCCTTTAAAAAAACTCGGATCTGAAACAAAAAGTCTCGAAAAACTACTAAAAACTCATCTTTCTAACCCATATTCATTCTCATATCGAAATTAATTAAAACTAATTGCATTATCTTTTTTCACAGCTTTATATTATTATAGTCATTTATGACATCCTTCAAAAGAGGTTAACTATGTCCTAATCACTTTCAAAAATAAAATTACAATTTTATCGGAGGTTTTTCCTATCCAATCCATAACTCTAATGATATCATGATATGATCTTTTTCTTCATAAAGAAGTTAACTATGTCATCATCAAATTCTAAAACTACTTTCTTCCAATTAATATTAGCATTAATATGTTCAAATATTGATTGTTGTTTTCAATCATTATAGTGTTTGTATACTTTCTCCATTATGAGTATTTTTGATTTTTTACTAATAATATATATATAATAAAAATCAATTTTAAAGAAATAGATATATAAAAACTTGATTTGTTGTAACTAAATAAGATTAAACTCACAATTTCTAAGATTAATGAAAGAATTAAAAAAATGTACTTGTAAGTGACACGTATATGTTCATGGATTAATTGAATAATGAGACTATTTAATTAATATACTAGTAATTAAATTAATTAAATATTTAGATTATTTAATTAATAAATTAATAATAAAAAATTATTAATTAATTATTAATTGAAGATTATAGGTTCAAACCATGACCGAAACAAAGGATAAAATAATAAGATTATTTTATTTCTTAATTAGGTCAAGTGTTCAAATCTTAGTGAATTAAGGTTATATGGGATTTGGAATCCAATACTACTTTGGACACTAAAATACTAATTATTTTATTTGGAATAGGACTAGTGTATTGTTTTTAAATATATTATTATTATTATTAAAAGAGGATATATATCAATACTTGATACATGTAGGGGTGACCACGGTTCAGTTCGGTTCAATTTCGATTTGGTTGAGGGGAGAAACCGAAACCGAAACCGCTGGTTAGGCGGTTTCGATTTCGGTTTTGGTTAAACTGACAGTTTGGGTCGGCTTTGGTAGGGTTTTTTTTTTGCTTTTTAATATAAACCAGTCGATTTTGGAGAGAGTCGAACCGTAACTGAACTGGCACAAACCGGTTTTCAAACCACCGGTTTCAGTTTCACTTTTGGTTCCGGTTATTGAATTTCAATTTTGGTTTTTAATTATCGGTTTAACCAAATCGTGGTCACCCCTAGATACACATGAAGCAAAAAAAGCAAATGAAGAAACAAAAGAGTCAGGTGGTGCGGCCAAGAGAAAAGCAAAAAGAAAAAAATGTTTATTTTGTGTTTGATCTAAGGTGGCTGAATTCTCCCTACATAAAGTAATAGTTGTTTTGTGTCGTTCTTCAACCTCCATACAACCTCCTGAAGCCCGTGACGTGCCCTCACGTAATTGTCGAAACCTGGGAGATAGTGAGAAAGATCCGGTGGTACAAATCGGAAGCTATATCAAGAAGTGAAAGAACGAAGGAGTAAACCTGTAGGTATGATTTCGAATCTTACATGTTATTTATTCTTATACATAGTACACGGTTCATAGAGTCGTTAATTTTTTTTTTTTATGTTTTAAAATCTCTTCTGCTAGGGCTTGCAATTGGTATCAGGGTCCTAGTACGATATATTCAAATAAATCATTCTTTGTTCTTGATAAATTGCATGTATATATGTGTAGGCACAATATATTGAATGTATAGTATTCTTTTTTTAAAAGCATGATTGATCGTTAATTGTATGATACGGTAGGTTTCAGGGTTTTTGATATTAATTGTAATATTATTTTTTCTGAAGTAATATTAATTTCTGATTGTAATTTATTTTATATGTTGTAATTTATTTTATTTATGTAAATCGAGGATCCGTAAGACGAACCACGGCAGCCGTACAAATCAAGAAGTTCTTGGGTGCATCCGATGCACCATGCATCCGATGCACCATGCATCTCCCACCCAGATGTTACCACTTAAGCAACTTTGCTCACGTGGCAACATCTGGGTAAGGGTGCATCCCGCTGCACCCAAGTTTTTGTTGTGTAAATCTTGTGGACAAACACGCAGCAACGCGCGTAAGTATTGCACAATGTTCAGCTGCAATGCACAACTGTTCAACGCACAACACATGCATGCAACAGGCGTGCAAAACGAAACATGCACAATTGATGCGGCATATGGTGAAGCTGGGCAATTGTTGCACGCTACGCATGCATTGCTGTTGTAGAGGCAAATGACGCAGCGCTACAACGCGGCCCATGCACGCGAACGCGGCCACACGCGTAATGCGCTAGGGCTATACGTTCGCAAGCACTAGGGTTGTATGTATGCGAGCGCGTTTGGGTCAATTTTAGAAAATCTCTGGCCTACGAAAAATATTAGAGGTAACACTTGGGTTTTAGGGATTTAATTTATGTGATGGATCCAATAAAATAAATCAAGTTGGACTTGATTTTAGGGCCCGAAAGACGCAGAAGATTCAGAAGTCAAGACTTGAAGATTATGGAATTATAAGAAGACCAAGGAATGTCTTGAATATTTTTTTGTAATTAGATATTTTTTTAAAGCTAGATAAATCCATCATACTCGGTCAATTCATGTATGCTTATATTATGTGATAATTAAAGTATTATCATGCATACACATACCATATAGATTAGTAGTGTCTACACATGCATTTTATTAAATGTCATACATGCATAATAATCAGTCACATTATGTGTGTTTTTTTTTTACTTTTTTTAATATGATTAAAAATTGAAAAATCAAATAATTGACTAATAATAATGAGATTATTTTTTAGAGTAAAAACTTGATAATTCTCATTAATAGCTAGTCTATTAATTAAATCGTTTAATTAGTTAGATTAGTTAGGAACTTTTTATTTTTTGATAAATTTGGACTGACCTAGAGGGAAAAAGCATCACAAGCGATCATTTGTTGAAAAACACCTATGCAGTATCCATCCATAATATAAAAAGAATAAAATGAAAAATAACAAAAACCAGAAAAGCATAAAAACCAAGGGAAACAATTCTAGCAAAAACATTGGCACGCAGACCATAAAAACAAAAAACATCAAGAAAAACAAAAAGACTCTCTACCCATGCAATTATTGTCAACTAACAAAGAGCAAAAAGACGAGGTGTTTGTCCACCACGAATCGACCTCTAACCCAAAGCATGCTTAGAAAGAGCCTTCGCAACCTGATTCCCCTCCTTAAAGATATGAGAAACATGAAACTCCATTTTTGATATCTAATAGATACAGCGCTGCCAAGCCTACCAATCCGTCAAGGAACCTGTTCAGAGCGAGAGGAGAACAGCTGAACCACATAAGAAGAATCACTCTTAAGCTAGATCCGATGCCACCCATTCTGCCAAGCAAAATTAATAGCTATCGAAGCTGCAAGAAGTTCCGCCTCAAATGCAAACACATGATCAAGAGGAACAACAAAACAACCCTTTACAAAAGCTCTACAATTACAGAAAATACCCCCACTACCCCCAACACCTGGAGAACTCAAGGCGGCACCATTAGTATTAACTTTGGTCCAACCAAGAGCCGGAGGTGACCAAATCACACTCCTGATAACATGGGCTCTAACCGGATGGCCACGAAGATTAAATCAATGAAGAATCAAAAGATCATCTACACAATTACACATACACCCAATCTCTAACCGATTAGCGTCAGACACTGCATGCCAAACCAAAGATAAAGCAGATCTAAAATCAATAGTCTTACTCTAAAAAAATCCACTGGTTACGGGTAAGCCACACACTCCAAACCACAACATGAATAGTTGTTTTCCATAAAACACGCACCTGATCGCTAAACGAAACCAACATGACCTAAGAAAGAACGAACTCCACGTATCGGTAGAAATACGTCGCTGAAAAGCTAAGAAAACCGCCTCCCAAAGAGCAGCCTTTAAGAGGCATCGAATGAAAAGATGATCAAACGATTCAATGCTAACCCCACAAACAATACATCGAGAAGCTAAGTGAAACTTAGCCCTACATAAGCGATCCTCTGTAGAAAGCTGATTCAACAAAAGACGCCATGTCAAAGCTGACCGGGAGAAAGGGATAAAACGGCACCAAACATCTCTCCACCAAGGGACTTGTGGAGAATCACGAATCATACAGGAATAAGTCGACTTGCAAGAAACCTGTCCATCATGAGAATAAGCCCACACCAAAGAATCTGTAACAAGAGAGATAGCAACCCTATCGATCCGAGAACAGAGATCTGGAAAACAGACTCGAAAACTATCATCAAGAACCCACTTACCTCATAGATAAAATCAGAAACCCTTGCCTTGAGAAGGGTAGCCAAGTAATCAGGAATTCCCATAAGCTCAAGAATGGGAACCCCCAACCAATTATCGCACCAAAAATCTCATTGAAAATTCTCACCAATGAGCCAAATGCCCTCTTTGAGAAGATCTGAATAATGAGAGTGGAAAGAAGGCCAAATCAACGAAGTGACATACCCCCCAT
The DNA here is from genome assembly GCA_032871835.1 of Dipteronia dyeriana. Lineage (NCBI taxonomy): Eukaryota > Viridiplantae > Streptophyta > Magnoliopsida > Sapindales > Sapindaceae > Dipteronia > Dipteronia dyeriana. The sequence goes on along the minus strand of CM065303.1, from coordinate 49,630,398 downwards.
GAGATTTTCAAAGTTGCGTGAGATACCGCTCCCTCAAAAATGAAAAAGCAAAACTCTCAGAGGTCGTAAACTTCTAGGTGAGCTTCTTTAAAAGAGAATAATGTGATTAGTTTTAATAGTTAAAACATGGTAAATCACATTAAATAATTCTAGTCTTAGTAAACTGGTTTACATAGATTAATAAACTAGTTTCTTTTTTTAATTGTTAAAAAATCATATAGTTTTATAATTAGTTAAAAGAATGAGATTCTACTAATTTACTAAAATGCCCTAGACACTTAGAATTCTTTAGCCGTTAATTCTTATTAATAAATAAAAACCCTAATTCTAAAATAGTGAGTGGGAGAGGGATATATGACATTATATTCAGCAGTCTCCATCATTAGTTCAACACAATGCGATTCGAGTGAGGCTTCGAGAAGGTTTTGTTTTCGTCCTCCCTAAGGAAGGTCTCCATGAGAATCAATATCGAGGTTGACTTCCTAATAGATAGGATTTCTGACTGTATTTTGGGATTGACCTACCCTAAGGTGACAATTCTCAAGTTAAGCTTAAGATATCTGAAATGGTGGGTAACACTTACAGGGTTATAATTAAATTTGTTAATTATAAATCTGACTGAAATAAACGATGGTTGAATGATAGAGGGATAAGAGTTATTCTGGTATATCATTTGATTAAGAATGTCTCGATCCAACATGAAAGAATTTGATCGACCTTAAGGCGGCACTTGCTTACGGTATGTTGGATTGTCGTTGTTGTATGTTCATGCATCATGTTTAATTATATACCGAACATTTTCATGTGATGAATGTATAAGATGAATGATTTTTTTATTTATTTATAATTTCAGCAATGCCGTCTGCACTTTTAAGAATCCTCGCAAATGACAAATTAACCGGAAAAAATTATACCAAGTGGAAAGATAACATTAACGCAATTTTGGTAACTAAAGACCTAAAATTCATATTAAAAAAGGGATGTCCTCCAGAGCCTGTTGTTAATGCCACATGAATTGTTCATGAGGCACACCAGAAATGGGCCTCAACTGATGAAAATGCCTGAATATATATGTTAGCTAGTATGACAGATGTTCTTGTCACTAAGCACAAGGCAATGACTACAACATTTGAAATCATGGAGTCATTGCAGGCTATGTTTGGACAGTCATTCGAGTAAACGTGGTATGAAGTTGTTCGTTCCGTAATGCTTGCATAAATGAAGAAGGGTTCATCAATCCGGGAATATATCCTGGGCATGATGTCCTACTTCAATACATTTGAGGTTAATGGCAGGGCCATTGATGAGGCAAGCCAATTGAGCATCATACTGATGACTCTTCCATAGAGTTTCGATCAATTTAAAAGCAACTACGGTATGGACAAGTTGAAGTTGCCTAACCCAGTTGCTGAATGAGCTCACTACCTTTGAGTCCATGACTAAGGACCACAAAGGTAAGACCGGTGAGACAAATATTGTTGAACCATATTCTTCTAAGTCAAAAAAAGGAAAAGGTCTGTTGGCAAGTGATCACTCCTAAATGAGCACCCGCAATAGTACGGAGCCATGGGAGTAGCACAATGATAAATAAGATTCGTTCCACGAGGATTGATGAATTGATTACCATAATTGATTGATTAAATTACTATTTAGACAATCAAATATTTGATGATTCAATTAGACTACTAACACTAATTAAATATAAATTACTCCTAGAGTGCAACTAATGAAACTTAACAAACAAGCAAACAAGGCAAAGTCACACACAAGCAAGTGATTATATTACTATTAGGAATTTAGGCTAAGACCTTGAATCAACCTAGCCAATCATCACCAATTTATAGACACACCATTAAGAATAAATTATGCAAATGTGAATGTAGACTCGTGACACCCTCTATTAGTCTCTACTCTCTCTTGAGTAATATAAACAACACTTATATACACCAATAACCTATCTCTCGATGGTCATCCGAAACACACACAAGTTCATTAAGCTTAGTGGTTCACTAACTGAGTCCTAGAGGCTAGTCTTGAGTATTTCTACCTTACTAAACCTCTATCATGCATTTCATCGAGTACGTTGTGTGCTTCTCCTCTCGGTATATCACACAACAACCAAATACACATCAAATGCTAGCTAGACACTCAATGTTAATTAAAGCATGAAATACATATACATAAACACAAGCAATATGAATAAAGTGGTGGCCTTTATTAGTAAATCATGGTAAAGGCTTCATCTTGGCCTTAGCCAAGATGGGTTTAGTTCATAATATAAGAAATGGCTACAAAAGATGTGATTTTCATATAAGCCATAATCAAATACAAGTGCTAAATAATATAGAGAAAGGTTAAGAATAAACTAAGTGTAGATGTCATCTCTCTTGGTTGGTTGAATGTGCTTGACTTGCTCCTTCTCTTGATGCTCCTCTCAATGCTCTAAGGTTGGGTTTTTATGGCGGGAAATGGTGGGAAAATTGGGTATTTGGTGTTTGGTAGAGTGGATTTGAAGTTTGGATGATATATTGGAGGGTTGTTTTAGTGATTTGGTGAAAGATTTGGGTGAAAGATGAAAGATGAAAGATGAAAGATTTGAGTGAAAGGTGGTGTCTTGGAGGTTTTGTATTGTAATGGGAGGATATGAAGCTTAAGGGCCGGGCAAGAGGTGCCAAGAAGAGCTCAATAAGAGGTATTTATATGTTTATGAATGATGAAAGGAACCCTGGAAGTTCTGCTGAGTTGGACAGCTGCACTGGTGTTGCGCTGGTCGAGTGGCGCTTCACCAGCGCAACACCACTGATATGTTGCGCTGGTGACTGATGTTGGTCGAGTAGCGCTTCATCAGCGCCACACTTACTGATATGTTACACTTGTGAGGATACGCTAGTCGAGTGGCACCTCACCAACGCCACACCTACTGATATGTTACGTTGGTGAGGATACGCTGGTCGAGTGGCGCCTCACCAACGACAGCTTCTACCTTTAGATCTCCACTTTTCCTTTTTGGCCCCATCTTTTCTCAGTTTCACAATATTACCCTGGGATTGCTAAAGGAACCTGCACAAGCTTAATACACCATTAAATACTTGGGTTTTACTCGGGAACGAGTGCAATTGACATTATATGGAGGCTGCACCGTGTGTAGAAATGGGAGTTATCAACAAGGCTAAAGCAAAGGCCAAGAGAAAACCAGCCCAAAGCAAGAGAACCTCGACCGATAAAACAAAAGGGAAGTGTTTCCATTACGATAAGGTTGGTCACCGGAAAAGGAACTGCCCGTAGTACCTTGAGGAGGTCGCCATGAAGAAAAGGACGAATGGTAAATATGATTTACTTATCATTGAATCATGTTTAGTGGAAGATGATTATTTGCCTTAGATAATAGATTCAGAGGCCACTAGCCACATTTGTTTTTCTTTGCAATTGACTAATTCTTTGACTGAGCTAGAGGAAGGGGTCTTCTCGATGCGCGTTGGGTCCGGGGACGTTGTGTCAACAAGAGCAATGGGAGTAGTTAGACTCCAATTTAATAGTTGTTTTATTGTTTTGAACAATGTTTATTTTATTCATGGATTTATCAAAAATTTAATTTATGTATCCAAGTTGATGGAACAATTTTTTTTAATTTTTTTTTATGATAAATCGGTTATTATTTCTAGAAATGGTTTAAATATTTGTTCAGGTTTAAATAAAAACAACTTGTATGTTTTAAGACCACTAATTCATACATCACTACTCAATGCTGAATTGTTTAAAGTTGAAAAACCTAAAACAAAACGATAGAAAATTTCTCATGATAATGAAACGTATCTATGACATCTAAGACTTGACCATATTAACCTTGACAGGATAGACAAACTAGTTAAAAGCGGGTCTTTAAACCAATTAAAGGTTGACACATTACCTGTTTACAAATCATGTTTAGAAGGTAAAATGACCAAGAGACCTTTTACAGGAAAATGGCTTAGAGCTACAGTAGAGCTTATATATTCAGACATCTGTGGACCAATGAATGTTAAAGCAATGGGTGATTATGAGTATTATATCACCTTTATAGATGACTACTCTGGATACGGATATATCTACCTAATGCAACAGAAGTCAAAAACTTTTGAAAAGTTTAAAGAATTCCAAGCTGAAATTAAGAACCAATTAGGTAAGATTATCAAGTCTCTATGATCGGATCGTGAAGGTGAGTACTTTGACCAAGAGTTTGAAGACTACTTGGTTAAACATAGGATCGTATCCCAATTCAAACTTCTAGAACACCACAACAGAATGTTGTTACAGAAATGAGAAATGGAACCTTGATGGAAATGGTGAGATCTATGATTAGTTTCTTATCATTACCAAATTCTTTCTGAGGATATGCCCTACAAACGGTGGCATACATTTTGAATATAGTCCCATCCAAATATGTTTCTAAGACTCCCCTAGAGTTGTGGAATGGTCGTAAAGCTAGTTTGCGATATTTCCGTGTATAGGGTTATCCAGTACACATGCTGAAGAATAGACCTGGAAAGTTAGATCCTAAGTCTATGATCTGCTTGTTTGTAGGTTATTCCAAAAAGACTAGAAGTGGATGCTTCTATAGTCCTAAGGAGAACAAAGTATTTATATCGACAAAGGCAACGTTTCTTGAGGATAACTATATGAGTGATCATTAACCTCAAAGCAAGATTGTGTTAAATGAGTTAGAGTCTGGTACGACCAGTGCTTAATCAATAAGAGTTGTTGTTCCACCAACATCTGAGAGTCAGACGATCCTAGTCAGACCACACTACCACCTAAGCGTAGTAGGAGGGTTGTACGACAACCTGATTGCTATTTAGGTATTGGAGTGGCATATGTTGTCGTCTATAATAGTAGTTTGGATGATTCATTGTCATTTAAACATGCAATGGAAGAATCTGACAAAGAGGAATGACTTAAAGCTATGAATCTCGAGATGAAGTCCATATACTCCAACTCAGTCTGGAAACTTGTGGACTTACCAAATGGGATAAAACCCATAGGTTGTAAGTGCATCTACAAGAGAAAGAGAGGAGTAAAAAGTTAGAGACTTTCAAAGCAAGGCTAGTGGCAAAGGGTTATACCCAAAAGGAAGCGATCAATTATGATGTGACATTCTCGCCAGTAGCTATGTTTAAGTCTATTAGGGTTTTTTTATCCATTAGTACTTATTTCGATTATGAAATTTGGCATATGGACGTCAGGACTGTATTTTTTAATGGCAATCTTGATAAAAGTTTCTATATGATGCAACCAGAGGGATTCGTGTCTCAAGATTAAGAGCAAAAGTTTTGCAAGTTGCAAAGGTCCGTTTATGGACTAAAGCAAACATCTAGATCTTGAAACATTAGGTTTAATAATGCTATCAAAACCTATGGCTTCGAGCAAAATATCGATGAGTCTTGTGTTTACAAGCGAATCGTTGACAAGAAGATAGTTTTCTTAGTCTTATTCATATATGATATCCTACTCATTAGGAATGATGTAGGGGTGCTATCGGAAGTAAAGGGTTGGCTCGTAAGCCAATCGAAATTAAAGATTTGGGAGAAGCGAGATATGTTATAGGGATCCAATTAATATGAGATCGTAAGATCAAACTCTGGACATTGTCTCAAGCATCATATATCGATAAGATTCTTATGCGATTCTCGATGCTGAACTCTAAAAAAGGTCATTTACCTTCCAGACATATAGTTCACGTATCTAAGGAACAGTCTCATAAGACACCTCAAGAAGTTGAGGATATGAGACAAATTCCCTATGCATCAGCAATATGTAGTCTCATATATGCTATGCTATGCACGAGATCGAACATCTGCTTTGTAGTGGGAGTAGCCAGCAGGTTTCGGTCCAACCTAGGATTAGATCATTGGGTTGAAATAAAGACTATTCTCAAGTATCTTCGGGGAATGAGAAACTATATGCTAGTATGTTTTGGGCAGGACTTTCAGTCAGATAGTGATTCTAGGAAATTCACGTCTGGGTTAGTATTCACTCTTGGTGATTGATCCATAATATGGAGTAGTGTTAAGCAATCATGTATTGCTGACTCCACCATGGAAGCTGAATATGTAGCAGCTTGTATAGCAGTTTGTGAAGTAGCTAAAGAGGTTGTCTGGCTCCGTAAGTTCTTGACTGATCTGAAAGTTGTTCCAGATCTGGATAAGTCAATCATACTTTATTGTGATAACAATGTTGTTGTGGCTAATTCCAAAGAACTAATAAGCCACAAGAGATGGAAGCAAATAGAGAGGAAATATCATTTCATAAAGGAGATAGTGCAAAGAGGAGATGTCGTCGTGACCAAGATAGCGTCAAAGGATAATCATGCTGATCCATTTACGAAGATCTTAAAGGCTAAAGTGTTTGAAGGTCGCCTAGAGGGCCTAGGATTACGAGATATGTCTCACTTGTTGTAGTGCAAGTGGGAGATTGTTGGGGGTTTTACCTTAAAGCTTGTATTTTGCAAATGATGATAAATTATAAATAAAAGAAGTAGTCTTTTCCTTCTAATTATATGTCTCATACTTTTATATCATATGTGCTTAACATCCAAGATTGCAAGATCTAATCTCAAACTGAATATATGAGTGTCATATACAAAGGAATTCAGTTTGAGACGTACAGTCTAAAGAGTCCGTAGAGGGCAAATAAAGTTGGGTACTTTATTTGTGGTTAATCTTCAGTTGCGGTCTATTTTGTAATGTATGGTGGTCTTATCCTAGACTACTCATATAGTGATATGAAAATGGAGGCACCTTATATGATGTGATCATATAAGACTGGGTCACGATCTATATGAATCTCTTACCAATATCTGTTACTTGGGGAGATTTATATATATCGATAAATGATGGCTATATGTGAGTGGTCTTAATCCTGAGTGTTTTATCTACTATTTTAGGTTAGATCGTGGTTTTTGATATACCATGGGTGAGATCGGAGTTGCATTTCCGGTCAATAACTTCGTATGTTGGAATCGTGGTTTGTCTTGTGGTTGGGAAGGTCTATACACAATAGTAGAATCCACTTCTTCTTATGAGAAGTAGATAGTAGTTTCCTTAAGGGTTGATTCGGGGCTTGAACAATATGAGCGCTCTCATACTTCCGTAAATGAAGTTAGGATTTACTGTTCATTAGAGGATCAATGGTACTTAATGGAAAAGATATAATCAGAGGGGCTTTATGACTTAGCTCTAATTATAAACTGCATGTGGTGGAGGATCATACTGTTTGTAATAGCTATATCGATAGACACTGAGTTTTTGGTTTGTGTAAAAACATCTACAGTTACGAGAGTGCAGCCTCGGGTTTTTGTGGAGTAGCTCCGAGGTTAATCATCATTAAATATTAATTAAAAAGTTTAATTAATTATTTCTAATGATTATTGGAGCTCAAGACTATGGGTTCATTAGATCCCCTTACTAGTCCAGAATGTTAAAGGTAACAAGGGTCACGATTAATTAATTAGATTGTCCAATTAATTGTGTTACGAAAGTGACATGTATTTATTCATGGATTAATTTAATAATGTGACTATTTAATTAATATATTAATAATTAAATTAATTAAATAATTAGATTATTTAATTATTTAATTAATAATTAAAAATTATTAATTGGAGGTTACAGTTTCGAACCATGATTAAAACAAAAGATAAAATAATATTATAATTTTATTTTTTAATTAGGTGAAGTGTTCAAATCTTAGTGAATTAGGGTTATCTGGGATTTAAAATCCTATACTACTTTGAACACTAAAATACTAATTATTTTATTTAGAATAGGATTAGTGTCTTGTTTTAAAATATATTATTATTATTAATATTATTAAAAGAGGACATGCAGCAATACTTGATACACGTGAAAAAAAAAAAAAAAAGCAAAAGAAGAAACAAAAGGTTAGGTGGTGCGCCCAAGTGAAAAGCGAAAAAGAAAAAGAAAATGTTTATTTTGTCTTTGATCTAAGGTGGCAGAATTCTCCGTACACAAAACAATAATTATTGTGTTATTGCTTCAACCTCCGTACAACCTTTTGAAGTTAGTAATGCCCACAGATGCAGTTGTCAAAACTGAGAAGATAACGAGAAAGATCCGGTGGTATAAATCGGAAAATTATATCAAGAGGTGAAAGAATAAGTGAGTTAGCCAGTAAGTATGATTTCGAATCTTACATGTTATTTACTTTTATATATCGTACACGGTTCATAGAGTCGTTAAAATATATTTTAAAGAAGTTTTAAAATCTCTTCCACTACGCGATTCTGAGGCTTGCATCTAGTTATCAAACAATACCTACATGTACATACATGAGGACTCAACTAGATGCAGAGACAAATTCTAACATCCTAATTGTCAATTTTAAATCCATATGAACGATCAATAAAGCTTGACTAGATAGATAATCATAAATCTATCAACCTAATCATCAACCAATTTTACTAAAATGTTCAAGAGTTAGCTATTTAGGGAAAATCACCATAATCATGTAAGCTATCACAAACAAACTCAATCGTGTAATTTAGACACATAAATATAGAGTCAATATATGAAGCTTGAAGTTTTCTCTCTCTAGAGCCACTCAATCTCTCTCTCTCTCTCTCTCTCTCTCTCTCTCTCTCTCTCTCTACGGCTTAAATTGCATGGTACCTACCAAGAAGATGAGAAAGAGGGGTTTAAATAGGTGCCCTAAGTGAAACTACGTAGTTTTGAAAAAAAAAACTGATTTTTGGGCCTCCAGGATGACTTGGGGGGTTACTTGAGTAAGTGGCCTAGCAAGTCTCTTTTTCTACTGGAGATTTTTTTTTTTTGTCTAAGGTTATATTCAAGGCTACTTGCTCAAGTCACCTTGAAAGTCGCTTTACACACCGGAGGAAAAAAGCGATGACACAATAGCTCATAATTCGAGTGACCCAAAACAAGACCAAAAGACATCCAAACATTTCAAATAATATACCGTTTGAAAGGTATGGATGTCTAATCTCTACTCTAATTTACTAAATAAGATTTGGATGTCCGTATAAAAAGTTATGGTCAAATGAGTGACCAAATGTCAGATTTGGCCAAATGAGGAAAATGCTAGAGAGGCTAAGGTGTGAGTCCACTACATTCCTATTTCTAGGGATGACCTGATTGTTAATAACCCCAATATCTCTAAATAGAGCCTTTATGTCACTAATTACAGAGCCAACTATACTTGACAAGAAACGATTAGATTTGACCATAGAGACCACATTTACAGCATCAACTTCAACCCAGGCAATAGAGAAACCCAGCTATTCAGCAAGGAGCAAGCCTTCCCTTAATGCCAAATAATCACCCAGTTCTGTAGAGAAAGATCCATCCATTGGCTTTGACAGAGCAGAAATCACCTCTCCGTTATCATTACGAATCACCGCACCAATCCCTATATGAGAGAAATTCGCTTTCACAGCAACATCAGTATTACGCTTTAGTGAACTAAGGCTCAGTTTGGCATTGTTGTGCTGTGGGGAGAAGTGCTTTTGAAATTGTTGTGGGGGGAATTGCTTTTGGAATTGCTGTGGGAAGAATCAACTGAGTGTTTGGTAAACTGATTTTCAAAAGTGTTGTGAGAACTAAAAATAATTTCAATGTGTTTGGTAAACTGATATAAAAAATGTTGTGAGTGTGTAAAATTACTAAAAGAACAAAGACATATAAATAGTACCAATTTGCTATAATTTACATTTTTCTTGTTTATTTGTATTTAGTGTTAAGTGTTATATAATTACGGTACTTTATTGAATTAATTAGCCCCATTTTTTATTCTACTTTATTTAATTAATTAGTCATATTTATTTATTTATTTATTTATTTTATTCTACTTTATTTTTTATTTCATTTTTATTTTACTTTATTGAATTAATTATGGCAACATTTTTTTTTGAACAAAAATATAAGCCTATTTTTTTTTGTTAAATTTCGTTAAAGGCAAGGACAAAGTTGGAAAGTTAGTAAAATTTCATTTAATATCACTGTAGCGCGTTTTCTAAAAGCAGAAGCCAAAATCCAAAAGCATGTATTTGCAGCTTCTCAAAAACTCAGTTGGGAGAAGCTAAAAGTAACCAAAAACACTTTCCCCGATTTTACCAAACACCATGTCTGAGGTCCAGAATCACTTTTGACCTCAAAAGCAGCTGGGGAAGCAATACCAAACTGAGCCTAAGAGGGGGAGGAGACCAATACGATGAATCAATAACAGAGCGAGAAGACGCCACCAGGGGTAAATAGCTCGAGAGCTTTGCAACTCTTTAAGAAAAGAAAAAACCCAATTTAGTAGTTCATTAGGGGCTCTTATCTTGTTATTGCGGAAGAAGTTGTTTCTATTCAACCATAAACTCCACAGAACCATACACCAAGCCTCTATATCATCTTTCTTCACGTTATCTAGCAACCACCTGATCAAATCAATTCTAGGGTACCCTCTAAAATTCTCCATAGTAGACCAGAAAGTAGTTTTAGACCGGCAAAACATTTTTCGTATAAGAAAAATCTTAAGAATTAGTTCAAAATTTGAAAAACTAATAGAAGATTTTTTTAAAAAATATATATTTTGTCAATACTAAGGGGTCATTTGTTTTTTTGTCTGAATCCTGAATAGTCCTGAATTTTTCTAATGACCGAATAAGGATTGAAATCTGATCCTGAATTACATGTTTGTTATTTTTTTCTCACATCTGAATGTGTTGTCAATACATTTGTTTTTTAAAAGTAAAATTGTCTGAATATAAGTAATTTTACATTGATATCTATGTTAAACAATTATACATATAATATGGAATAAAAACAATCCATAAAAAATAATTATATATTAACATATATGATCATGATCTTCATCTTTGATTACAAACAAACTTTATTTTTCTAAGAAAAGAATTTTTTTTTTTTCAAAAAGTAAAAAAGAGATAGGAAAACTCACACAAAACGTTCTTATATATATATATATATATATATATATATATATATATATATATATATAACCATAATATCATAATAAAATAATGATATTAAACATCAATATGAATAGTGATTATGGTTCTTTTTTATTCTTAAAGCTATTTAAAATAAGAAATATATTAAAATAAAGATTTTTATACCATATGTAATTTTGATGAAACTGGAAATATGTTATATATGGGGGAATAGTATCGGAAGAAAAGATTTTAGATTTTATTTAATGCAATTAAGGGATTTACAATTAAGTTAAAAGTCAAGATTTTTAACTTTTCATTTAAAGTTATTTTTTAAGATTTTAAGTTGTTTGACCACTTAAAAAAAACAAACAAAACAAACAAAACAACTTAATAATTATGATTCAGACCCAATAAGTTTTAAGTGAAAAAAACAAACGACCCCTAACTTGCTTAAATAATATAATCTCTTATAGTTATGTGAGGATTTGAAATCAAACCCCATGGACACCAAGGTTTTGTTGAATTGATTTATTCATGTAATTAAAAGAACATTTTATATATATATTCAAGTCATTAAACACTGATATAACTCATCAGTACATAGGATATGTACCATTAGATTTACTTTGACTTAAAGTGTATGCACTTGTCAAAACTTTTTCATATTCAGTGGTCCATATACAACGTACTGATAGAATTTATATCAGTGCGTACCGATAGAAAAACAATTAATATATATGTATAGTTTTATACTTGATAGGATTTCATCCGAATAGTTTTCTTATTACAAATCCTAACAAGTTTAAATGTATATGTAAAGGTACGAGTCCTTGAAAAAAATTATACAGATGGGTTAGATTCATGCAGGAGTTTTGGTCAGGATTTTAAGTTATTTCCAATCTAGTAATCAGTATTCGAGTCTATATGTATTTCTTTTTGTTTGCAGGAGCCTTAGGAATCTTGTCAAGAACTTTGGACTTGAAATAATTGAGAAACCTCTTCATTTCTTGAGTGCTTTTACCGGCAAGAGAATCTACTTCTTCTTGATACCGCACATACAAAGCTGGTAGTGTTTCCAGGCATAGAAAGGCTACACACAGAACAATTCACAATTAATTAAATTTAAAATGGGAAAAACAAGTTTCTTGGAATTGTTTTGTAAAACTGTTTTTAGAAATGAATACAACAAATTTAATTTAGATTTTGTAACTTCGAAAATGTGGATGGTAAAATAGAGTAATGCTACCCTTCTTAATTTTTTTATTCTTAGCCCAAATTTTTAATTTCAATTATCAAAATAAGAAGATTTTACTTGTAATGTCATCATTCTTTGATAGATCGAATAATATATTAATCAATCGAAGCTCTATTTTTTTTTTCAAAAATATGAAATTAAAAAGAAAACATCCAATCTGCAATCTTAGAAAACTTGATATTATGTTGTCGAATATGTTTGTACATGCATTTTTGGAAGAAAAAAAAATGTATGGAACAGGGACCTAATTAGAAAATGCAAGCAAATTCATCTTCTTACCAAAATATAGTAGACTGATGAAGCTGAAAAATTCCCCAATAACAGACAGAATCCAAAGGAAAACGATTGTCTGGAAATTGCAAAATTTCATATTTTAGCCACTAAACTTTCTTGAGAATTGCACAATATGAAATTGGTAAGACCAAATATGAAATAACTATATATGACCCCCCCAAAAAAATGATAAATGAAATTCTGACAACTGAAGTTAATATACATACCAGAAAATAGTGCTTTAAATTTTTCCCACACGAAATTTCATAGAATTCCATCAATAACCAGTTGATATTTCCAAATAGGGATTGACACGTGGATTGTGACAATATGAGTTCGTCGGCATTTGGTGGACTCCTGAAGATTATTATGAAATCAATTATAAGATTATTATGAAATCAATTATTACAGTTGAAATTTAATTTTATATTTTTAAATTCCGAGAATACATTTGGAAGATTACACGTCAAAAACAACTTTTGAAGAACAAATATAATAAAATGTATTTAAACAAGTAATATATATATTATGAAGACAATTACCTTTTTATCAAGTCTGCCGCTTTAGACCAAATGAAGAGAATGATCATCAAAATACAGAGGATGTGACAAAGAAGAGTAATGAAATGGTACTCCAAAACCTCAAAAAGGAGCCATATTAAAGTGGCCCCAGTTAGAACTGCACAAGATAACTTCTTATTCTTCCATAATAATATGTCCGCAACTGAAAAAAAAAAAAAATCAACCCAGATTATTCTTAAGATAATTAGTTTAAGATGAAAATTTAACAAGAGAAGATAGTTTTAAAATTCATAAGAAACCCCTCTTACAGGGAAAAAAAAGCGTCTAGTCTACTTGTAATATCTATAACATTAATGATATCTTTACTAATGGAAAATAAAATAAAAGGAAATCAAGTTCCATGAGATATGTAATAAGGAGGGAAATGAACTTAATCCCTTTGGTGGAAGAGGGAATCAATGTCCCTTTCGAATTTCGAACAAGAACTTAATTCTTGATTTCTGTGTGAAACCCACAAATCTGATTCCCGATTGGTTTTAGTAAACACAATAATCACATAGATTAGTAATTAAATTCTTTTTCCCTCGTTAGGATTTCTGACTAGTAAATACGTTCTAAACCTTTACAGAAAACACTAAGGAAATAAAATTGAAAGTTAATAGACCATGAGATTACCATGCACGCCTCCGAGTATGTCATGCAAAGGCATGTAAAAACCGAAGGATCTTGCCGAAGGTGCATGTTGGTCGTCGGAATCGAATCTATCGCCAGACGACATAATTATATATTATCAGATACTACAATGTCTTAGGTTTCTCAATAACTTAGATTTGATGAAATCATATAATTCAAGGCTATATATTAAAAGTGGGGTTAAGAAAATTTTGAAACAAATAGAAAACAAACATTTGAAAGAAAGGAATGGCTTTTGGCATGATTTGGAAGGTTGCTTTTTCACGTGACATATTCAACAAAAAATGGTCAAAATTCATTTTTCATCATCAATGCAAGCTCTTAATTAGTTTCCTTCTTCATGCAAGGAATCAAAAAACATGCTCCGGTATTAAATTATTTATTTTTCCTTGACTTTTTTATAATCTAATAACAACTAAGCAAGATAAAAAATATATAATCAAGATTTGATTACTTTTTACTTTCTCATGCACCTTAGTGTTTTAATTACACTTGAAAAAAATCAAGAAAAAACAAGGAGAAGATCCTGATCTTAAATGGGCTCAAAAAATAAATGACACTATTTAAGAGGGGTGTTGTGCAAATATCACAGTTTAGTAATGTAAGTTTAAAAGGTATCATTTAACGTAAAGAGACGAAAATACCCCGAAATATTGAAAAAGAGAGAAAGTTGTTGTTTTGTTAGTCTGAGAAAAGCAAGGGTGAGAACAAAACCGACGACAACGAAATCTACGGCAAGGAAATCGACGACGAATTGACCGGAACGGGAATACAGTAGATTTCGCAGCGATTGACAGAGGTAAGTTCAGTTTGTTTTATTTCTCGATTTGTTGTTGATAACTTATCATTGCATGTTAGATTCGTTTTTTGTTGATTGAAATTGTAGATTAGGGTTGAAAAACAGGTCTGAGAATGGTTGTGGTTTAGGTTTGGGTTTGAGTTTGGGTTTGAAATGAGGTTGAATATGTGATGAGGAAGATGAAATTCTGGGTATCGAGGATTGTTTTTTTTTTATAAAAAAATCGAAAATATTTCAAGCGAAATCGAGGTTTTTTGAACAGTATCGAGGTTTTTTTAGAAAGATTCGAGGAAATTTTTCAAAGGATCGAGATTATTTTTCAAAGGATCGAGAACATTTTAAAAGGATCGAGAATATTTTAAAAGGATCGAGAAATTGTTTCAAACGATCGAGGATGTTTTTCAAATGGTTGAGATTTTTTAAGATGATCGAGAAGATTTTTCAAAGAATCGAAAAGTTTTCCAAAGGATCGAGAATATTTTCAAAGGATCGAGACTATTTTCAAAGGATCGAGAATTTGTTTCTCACGATCGAGAATGTTTTTCAAAGGGTTAAGATTTTTTAAAATGGTCGAGAATTTTTTTTAAAATGGTCGAGAAAATTTTTCAAAATGATCGAGAAGTTTTTCAAAGAATCGAAAAGTTTTTCAAAGGATCGAGACTATTTTCAAAGAATCGATAAGTTTTTCAAAGGATCGAGAATATTTTTCAAAGGATCGAGAATTTTTAAAATGACCGAGAAGATTTTCAAAGAATCGAGAATTTTTTGAAAGGATTGAGAATATTTTCAAAGGATCGAGAATTTGTTTCATACGATCGAGAATATTTTTGTAACGATCGAGAATGTTTTTCAAAGAACGGAGTTTTTTCCAGTTTACTTATGTATTGTTTTTGTGACATTGCAGATGAGGAGCAGGTTGAAGGATTTGCTTAAAACTCTAGAGGGAGATTGGTTCAATGGAAAATTGACTCGACACAACCATTTTGAAGCCCTCGCCCGTATAGACGATGCACTGAACCGGGTCCCTAAAGATTTTATTGTTGAGGATCGTCGTCGATTCATGGCGTCCTGTTTCAGACAAATCATGTCGATGCACCGGGAGCTAAAGTTTTCGGGTGGTGTTATTCATCAGCTTTTGTTGCGGGAGTTGGACCATGACGGGCCAACAGATGAGATGTGGTTCTTGTTAGGGAACCATGTGGTGAGGTTTTCGAATGTGGAATTTTACCTCATCACCGGATTACGTTTTGGAGTCGTACCGAACCCGGGTTGTATGTTGCAGTGGAGAATGACATACATGAACGGTACTTTTCTGGAGCCGATGAGGTATCGTTGGCGGAGTTGATGCTGCATGGTTCCATCGGATGCAAACAAACTTCATGGATTTGGATGACGAGGTACGTGCGACCGGAAATTTTCTTCTTAATGTTTGTTTAAGATATGTAACACTCCTAACACTTTATTACGTGTATATATTCCCAGCATATGGACGCGTACCTCCATATTCTTCGGACGCGTACCTCCATATTCTTCGGAAGTGTCAACGAGCATCATGCCAGGTTTCATACTACACGACCGGCTGGCCGTGAGACTTTTGCCAAGACGAATAAGCCCTTCTCAGTCAGCGCGGGTGTCTAAAACACGTATCCTCTAGCAGAAGAAATCGTAAGACATTTTGTAATATGAACTTTCAGATTGTGTTATTAAAACCTAATGTTTTATTAACGCTTGTTAATGTGTCCAACTGTAAGGGTAACTGTGGTCCCCACACGTTGAGATTGATCAAGTACTTACTGTGGACATAAAGGATTTCGATTGGTCGGAAGACGATATGGATATCATTCGGGAGAAGATGGCAGTTGAGATTTTTTCTAACTCCCGGCCCGTTTAGATTTATGTAGTAATTCATTTGTATATGTACCAATTCTTTTGTATAAAAATGTTTACATTTGTATATGTACCAATCATATTTAAATAAAATAGCATTTAAGTTAATGATCAAGTCATACAAGTACAAATTATCACAATGTCATCATCATAATGCCTCAAATCATTCCACGGTAGAGCCTCTGATAGGGCACGTTTGTCTGTTGTGGCCAACTGTATGACAGATGGTACACTTGCACCTATATTCCTCAGGAACAACTCTGCTCGGACCTTCATTAATCAAAGCTGGGTTAGAACATCTCTTGGAATTATGCCCTGGTTGTCCACATCTTCTACAGTTCTGTGTAGTTGTACTCTCCAAAAACGAGATATGGCGACCCGCCCTCGGGCGGCCTGCTTGTCTCCTGGAGATTGGATTCAAAACCACTCTCTCAGCGATGTCAGATGGCACAATCCAAGTGGAAGGATGTCCAACCGGTATAATAGGAGCTGAGTACGCATCAATAATTGTTTGTCTCTTATAGTAGTTCGTACACAGGGATGTGAAATCCATGTTTCGGTCACTGTAAAAACAATGAAAACGATAATATTCACGTTTCAGTAATATTAACCGTAGACTAAAACGTATGATGTACCTTGCGATAACGAGAGCGTGAGAACATGGAAGAAGATCCATTTGGAATTTGTTGCATGTGCAGGTCTTCCGGGCTAAGTCAACGGTCCACAGTTTTCCAGACCGTTTCACCGAGAATATGTTCCAGTCAACTGGATTTACGGTCATAAAATTACACTTATCCATACATTTTAGGATCACAAGATGTGTTGCATCGGTCAACTGATGACGCATGGACTGTGCAGCCCTATGGCGATCATAAAACCAACGTTGTAGCATATTCCTAATGAACTCTGTCAGATTCAACATAGGCAGTTGTTGTGCAAATTTGAGGTATGAGTTTATGCATTCTGCAACATTTGTTGCCATCACCCTGTACCTTCTGTTAGGGCAGAGTACACGGGACTACTTGTGTGGACCGACATCAATTACATAATCATATGCATTCGGGTGCAAGTTTCGTAACTCTTTCATGTGCAAGTTTCGTAACTCTTTCATGTGCAAGTTTCGTAACTCTTTCATGTGCCGGTTATATTACAACTCGGTGTACGCTCTGGCTGCTTTGTCCATTATTACGGCAACATCCTTTCTATGATATCACTTCTTTCAAGTTATCCAAAAACCACTCCCATGATAGGTTATTTTTCGAGTCACCGTACCTAAAAGCAATTGGATAAACATGTTCATTCCCATCTTGTGCAGTTGCAACAAACATTGTGCCCCCGAATCTACCCTTTAAATGGGTACCATCAATGGAAATAAATGGACGCATACACCTCTGTAATCCTCTAACTGAGGCACCAAACGGCATGAAAAAGTAGAGGAATTCACCATTTTCATCGCACTGTAAGTCAGTGATTGTTCCGGGATTTTTTTGTTCCAACACGTAACCGAATGATGACAGCAGTTGGAAGGTTTCCTCATGTGTTCTATAGGTTAGTGACAACACATAATCAAGGGCTTGATGTGCCTTACTGTACATGATTTGGATGCCATACATTATTTTCATTGTCGGCGATTATGTCCTTCGGACGCATTAGTCGACCATCCTGTTGTTGCAATCTAGGTGCAACAATTTTTCCAATTATGACTGCACTAGCTTATCGATGGCGACAGTGAATCTCCTCCAACGGACAAGTGTGTTCGTTGATAAAACTTCTTACTTGGAAGTATGTCGCTTCATCTCTTCTCACCGCTCTTAATTTCCACGTACAGTTGTCCATCAAACAAACCAGATGTAATGTTGTCTTATTCGACCTTTTCATCTTCTACTCGAAGTTGTGTCGCATTGCAAAATGCCCAGCCAATCTCTTCAAATCCTTTTTAGTAGGAAAAAATTGCCCTTTATATATCATGCTTGTAGGTTCATCTTCTACCAAGTTCCTGCTTCCACCCATACAAAACGAGTATGATTCTGCTCCTGGAATAACCCACGTTGTGGCATTCTCAGAATCAGTTGGAGTTACATTAGGTCAGACCTCAGAGGTCCCAACTATATCTACTACAGTGGAACTACATCTGTGTACACGTCTTGCAAATCTTTCCGTTTCATACAGTTCTTCATCTTCCTCAGTGTTCGCTACATTATCTACCGGATGTAAATTTGGCTCAATTTGACAACCAAAATCATCGTCCAATTGAGGTCCAACTATATCACCACGGTCGGCTACTTTAGGTGGGACACCATATAGGTTTTCCCTACCGTCAATCTCACTTCTGTCTGTGAACAACTAGTTGCTTCCGCCTGAAGATTGAAATTGGTGGGTGTTATCACAATGAGGGATTTTTTCACCAATGACACCTCCTGCAACCCTCTCAATTAGACTGACACATACTTAAGGGATCACCCTATCTTCCCCTAGCATAAACAAAACATCGTCGTCGTTTCTTAAAAATGTACGACATGTTGTCCCGGGAACGATTGATATCGATTGTAGATCAGCAATGTATTTGTTCACATCGTACTTCACAACGGTTTACACAATTGACACCAGCTGCTCGTAAGTCATATTTCTTGACACATACATTCCTTAGTTATCGGAACCAAAAAACCTCTGACTTTCATCAGATAATTGCTCCCATTGACCGTTGTAAGATATGACTATTCTAACCCGATCCATTGTCCTGTGAAAATCATCATCACAAACCATTACTAACAAATTTAAAAAAATTACTTTTACAATTACTAAGAATTACAAATATTTCTCAACTGTAAGGGACCGAGAACATTTTCTTAGGGATCGGGCTTTTTTTTGTAAGGGATCGAGAACATTTACAAACGGATCGAGCTTTTAGGAAAGGGATCGAAAATATTTTCTAAGGGATCGAGCTTTTTTTAAATGGATCGAGAACTTTTACAAGGGATCGAGAACTTTTACAATGGTTCGAGAACTTTTTGTTAGGAACGAGAACTTTTTATAAGGGATCGAGAACTTTTACATGGGTTCGAAAACTTTTACAAGGGTTCGAGAACTTTTTGTTGGGAACGAGAACTTTTTCTAAGGGATCGAGAACTTTTTCAAGGGTTCGAGAACTTTTATAACGGTTCGAGAACTTTTATCAAATGATCGAGAATATTTTCTAAGGGATCGAGAACCTTTTTCAAGGGATCGAGAACCTTTTCAAGGGATCGAGAACCTTTTCAAGGGATCAAACTTTTTTCAAGGGATCGAGAACCTTTTATCAAGGGATCGAGAAATTTTATCAAGGGATCGAGAATATTTGTCAAATTATCGAGTATTTTTTTTTAAGAGATCGAGAACTTTTATCAAGTGATTGATAATATTTGTCAAATTATCGATCATTTTTTTTCTAATAATCGAACTTTTATCAAGGGATCGAGAGCTTTTTTCAAAGCTCGATTCATCTTTAAATATTCTCGGTCACACATGAAAAAATCTTGGATCTATTAAATGTTTATACATGTTCTTACAAAGACTGAGACAACATATTATCGAGGAATGGATACATTGTTAACCAATACAGAAATGCATGCAAAATATCTGAAATGCATGAAAATAGAAAAAAGAATACACCAGATCATAAATATTTCTTACCTTCTTGTGCAGATTCTGGAGAGAGACAATTTTTTTGGAGAAAGAGACAAGTTTTTCAGACAACTTTTTTGGGGACATACACACGAGTTCAGCAAGTTGCCTTTTAAAAATTAAAGTTTAGGGGCAACTTGGGGTAGTTCACCATAATAGTTGCATTTTAAACTTAAGTCATTAAAACGGTGATATCATCACAACACACAATAAAAAATGTGACATATCTCACCATTTCCACATCTTAAATTCTAATAACACTAATGCCGGACAACTTAAAAATCCTAATAACACTAATGCAAATGATGTAACAAGTGATTTTCACATTAAACACATCATTTCATGTTTTATATAGTGATAACAACTCACTTATTATATCATTTAGATTAAAAGTTGGATCGTATAATATTACTTTTTAAATTGAAGTAAGATACCAAAAGAAAATGTATAATATGAGAGTTTGAGAGATGAGGGGAACAACAATTTGGAGGTGTAAAATGGGTTGGGTAGCCCGATCCTCACCCTCAAATTAAAGGCCCAGCCCGTGTTCGTTCCCTATGATCAGGTCGGTAGAGCTTAACTATTGGGACAATGAACTTGAACGGCTAGCCTTTTAGGGTGTGTTTGGCACCCAGATGGGACAGGACAGGAAGGGACAGGACGGGACATGACGGGGACAATTGTTCCATATTGTGTTTGGAATATCTGGAACAGAACCATGGACCGTACTATTATACGTTTTGTATGATTGGGATAGGACATAACAAGTAATTCAAATTACCAGAGTGTCCTCAGTATTTATTTGATTTTATTAAATAAATATTTTTATATATCATATTTAACATTAATAATAATATTGTAATTGAAAATTATTTTTATATAGAGTTGGTTGGATTTCATATAGAATTGTATGGAATTTATTCATTTTGATGGACTTCTAAAAAAATAGAAAATAATGAAGAAATAAAAATAATTTTTTTTTTTTTTGAGTTTTACCCCAGATCTTTCCATTCTTCTTTTCATCTTCAACCTTCGTTATCTAGAATCTGTTCTGAAATCAATTAATTCCACAAATCAATTTCACAATACAAATTAATATGTTCTTACAAACCACCAACAAATCAATTACACTCAGTCAACACCAAAACACCAACAAATCAAAAACAAATTATGAAAACAATTCGAACCAAACCCAGAAATCCAAACCCATAAATCCAGCTTCAATCCGACCAAACCCAGTCAACACAAAACCACCATCATCGTCGACCAAACCAAACCACCGTTCACAACCAAACCCAGCTTCAATCAAACCAAACCCAGAAATCAAACCAAACCCAGTCAACACCAAACCACCATCATCGTCGACCAAACCAAACCCAGAAATCCAAACCCAACTTCATAACCAAATCATACTTCATAACCAAATCCAACTTCAATCAAACCAAACCCAGTACAGTCCACCACCGTTCACCGAACCCAGCTTCAATCAAACCCAGAACTCACTGGATTCAACCATTGATTTCGTCGACGATGAGTTAGGCGATGAGTTTCGGCCATTTGGAGAGAAGATGAGAGATTGAGAGATGCGTTGGAGAGAGGAGAGAAGATGAGAGATTGAGAGAAAGAAAGAGAATAGTGGTAGGGTTTTAATTTATATAGTTGTAATTTAAAAAAAAATTGAGGGCAAAAATGTCTTTTCCCATTCATGGGACAAGTCTGGCCGAAGGTCTGAGGTGGGACAAATTTTTATGGTTTTTATCCCACCTTGTCCCGTCCCGTCTCATGCTAATAGCGAGCCAAACACGGGACAGAAGAAAATTGTCCCGTCTTGTCCCTTCCCGTCTTGTCCCTTCCCGTCCTGTCCCGTCCCGTCCCGTTCTATCCAACGTACCAAACACACCCTTAGGGTTAGGTCGGAACACAAAGAATGAATATATATATATATATATATAAAAGATATAAAAGTTAACATACGGAAAATCTCATTGTGTTGTCCCTGTGTTAAGGCACAAATATGAAACGAAGGTTGGACAGAGTTTACACATTCTATTTTTTTTTTAGCCATTATTGAATTAACAAAGATTTAGTATTTGTTAATTGTTAGACTGATGTTTAATGGAATATAGTAGGTGTGACAATTTTTTATTATACTATGCATCAATAATATAATTGATTAATTAAACGAGGTTTATTCGAATTGATATGAACATGACTAAGAGAAATACGACCCCTGTCCATGACATGAATACGAAAAACATTACACATATGTCTAGGTTAAATCAAAATTTATTGGGTCCAAGTTTGAATTATTGTGCTAGAGTTAAAAAGGCTTCAGAAATTCTTGTTCTTCAACCAAACTTCCACACTTCATATTGAATTGGGTTATAAACATAACCCGACCCGATTGATTTTTACCCTAAAATTAAAACTTTTTTTTTTCTCATTTCAGACTTCCTCACCTGTCACGTCGCCGCCCACGGTCTACGCTGCATCTCTTCATCTAATTGTTGCTGCTCTCCTCAGGTCTGGCCTTCATGCTTGATATTTCATTTGTGTATAAGAATTTTGGATTATATTAGTTCTTGATGACACGATAGATGGTGTTTCATGTCCCGATTTAATTTGTTTGAATTTTATATTGATGATATTCTTTTGACACAACAAACATGAAATCAATTCATGTAAACTTTTCGAGTTGTTTGGTGCTCTTTAATGTAAAACAGATGCAAGCCGGCCTGAATATGGGTCGGTTCGGGTCGGATTGTTAAATGTTAACCCATTCCGAAATCACTGGTTATCGGGTCGAATACAGTTGACTGACCCGAATCGAGTCAAAGCCAGTGTAGTTATTGTTATTGTGATACCTACCTCTGCATATATAAACAGTGTTTTGTCTTACACACACAGAGTTGTAGCTGCAGAGTCGTTGAGACTCCAAAAAATTGCTTCTTTTGGCTCTGAAAAATCCAGAAACTTGGACTTGTAATGGATCCTCAACCCGAACCAGTCAGCTACATCTGTGGAGGTACGTGTATATAGTTTATAGTTACATTTTTTTTGAACAACCAAACAATTTATGTCAAAAAAACTGATCATGACGATAAGAGTCAATCTGCAGATTGTGGGATGGAGAATACGCTGAAGCCTGGCGATGTGATCCAGTGCCGAGAGTGTGGTTATCGTATTCTCTATAAGAAGCGGACCCGTCGAAGTAAGCCCCCTATTTGCATGTTGTTTTTTGTTTGTTGTATTTGTATTATAATTTTTTTTTTATCAGATTTGGTTGGAGAGTTGTTTGAGAATTTTGTTTTTTTGTTTTATGTAAAATTCATGTTCAATTGATTGGTGGGTTTGGATTGTGAAACTAAAAGTTTAGGGCTTTTATTGTTTTGTTGGTTATGGAGGATTTTAGGGTTTGGAGCTTAATTAGGGGTTTTAATGATTATATGAGATTGGTTGGAGAGTTGTTGAGATTTTTCTGTCTTTTGTTTTAATGTTAATTCATGTTCAATTGGTTGTTGGGTTTTTGATTGTGAAGAGAAAAAGTTTAGGATTTTTAGCTGTAGTTTGTTTTTCGGGTTATCGAAAATTATAGGGTTTTGATCTTAATTAGGGTTTTTGAAGATTAGGTGGTGGTGTTGAATAGTTATAGAACAAGCTATTGGGATTTTATTAGTAAGAAAAAACGAGGTAGGATTAAATTGTTTGATGGGTGGCTGGTGGTCAGGAAAATAATAGGAATTTAGAGTTTTCGATAAATTAGCATATGGTTGGATTGTCTGTGCTTGAAACAATAAGAATGGTAGTTTGAAAACTTGGGAAATTAATAAATGTTGAACATACATAGTGGAAGCTTCAGGAGAGCACTTTGGACTTAATTTTAAGGATCAGAGCTTGCGATCGGTTGTTGTCTTAAGCAGTTTTTTACCAACATAAGAAATTGATAGGAAGGAGTACTAATAATTTTTTTTTAAGAAAATGAAGTTTAGTGTTAGCCTGTGTCCAAAGAGCATGAGTTAAAACACTATAAAAGGAAAGTCATACACTTCATTTATTGCCCACAATAACAATAAATGTAGAAACAATACATTATATACGGTATGACTTTCCTTTTATAGTGTTTTAATTTGTGCCTTAAGGCACAGGTTAACACTACCCTAGGCTTGAAAAGAGTTGATTTGGGTGGTTGTATTTGTATAGTTATTAGAATGTTAAGGAGTTATGTGCATTCTCTTTCATGGTAGGAATAAGTTTTCGGCAGTCAATTGGTTGCTACTTGTTAAGGTTTATTTATGGGGAATTGTAGCATTCAAAACAGCTAAGCATATGATACTTTAATGGGTGCAATTACCTTGAAGAAGATGAACTCACATCTTCGTATCAGTGGAGTGAGCAGTTAAAAATAACTTAATAACTTCTTGATTTGAGTAAGCTTAATTTCATAGTATTTGTATGTTTGCAAAGCTGTGAGAGAGGATGACGTTTTCATATTAACAGAACATAATCTTTAAATAAGAGTTATTAATCCAACTCACAATCACTCAAGAACTCAGTTAACAAACTCATCATATATATTTATGGGGTTGATATGTAATATTTTCTGTCCACATCACGTCTTCTTTGTATGTATTTATTTATGGTTGCATTTGTGGATAAATTATGCACCCTCCTCATCTTTGAATGTATCTATTTTTTTTTTTGAATATAATGTATCTATTTGTTAGTCTTGTATAATTGTATATATTCTGCATTCTTCCTTTTTTCATATTTGCTGATGCAATATTTTTTAGTCTCTCTCTGTTCAAAACTTCAAATCAGAACTTTATTACCTATTGGTAAATAGCAAAAGTGATAACATTAACATTTTGCTCACTGCAGTTGTTCAGTATGAGGCCCGCTGATAAAAGCGATGACCAGTAGCATGCATCCGGTGGTTTTGACCAATATCATTGAAGCATATCGTGCCTTGTCTAATTATAGTAGTTGTGTTTAGTCTGTCTATATAGTTTTTGAAGAAACACAAAGACATCATTGAACTATTTGGTGTTTTGATTGGTGTAACTGGATGCATTGCACAATTGTCGCATGACCTCTTAAAATGTTTGTGCTACTGTCACACTATACTATTGTTCTAAATGTTTGAACCTAAACTACTGTGTTAGAAGATTATGGTGCCCAAGTAATTACAATATCTATTTAGTTGCTAATGTGTGGGCTGATGTGAAGTTGTTTTCAAAACGATTTCATATAAGAATTAGATACAAATTGTCCTTATAATGATACAAAATTAGAATCCCCACGTATCAAATTTTGCGTCCAATAAGTGATCTTTCCCATCTCATTTACAAAAAAATTTAGTTTTATATTTATCTTTTATATATTCTTTCAAAATGCAAAACGGGCGAGATCAGTGGCTCATAATGTCTTCTTTTTTTATTCTTTTTTGAAGCTTCTTTGGGAAGCTTTTATATCCATCAAGTATATTTTATTTTCTTTATATACAATCAACAGTATTAATGTTTATTGTTGAATGAGAATATGAGATTGAAAATTTCCAGTAAGAATGAGAATTGAACCTCACTGCATTTTCCATCACATCACCGAAAGTTGATTTGCCTATTAATATTAATAATTAAATGATCCAATAATTATTATTAGATTCATACTTGATTGACATTTATCATATGTTTTGTTTGAGGTCCCCCTTTGGCCACTCTAGTCAATAAAGTGTTCTAAAAACTAACCCAAAATATTAAAACTTGTTGTTACCAATAAAACATGTATTATTATTATTAATTAAAGGAAGGGTAAATCATATTTTAGTCCCTATAGTTTACCTTAATCTGTGTTTAGTTTATGATTTTTAAATTATAACTTTTAGTCCATACTTATTCTGATAATCTGGATTGTAGTCCCTACCGTCCAATTCCGTTAGGGTTTCACTGAATTCTGTTAAGTCAACGAGGCTAGATTGGTAAATTTACGAATCAGTTTCTAGAAGCTTTTCATAATTAAGGGTAAAAATGGTATTTAATAATGTAAAATTATAATATATATTAAAATAATTAATATTACAAATAATTAAAAAAAAAACAGAAATTACACTTTTTTTAATTAAACTTTTAAAAACAAAAGTTAAAAAATTAAAAAGAAATTAAAACAAAAAATAAAAAATGAACATCATAAAAATTTCCAGAAATCACAAACCCAAAACATCATCAATTAAAGAATTCAAACCGAAATCCCTCTCTTGATCTACAATAACATTGCATAATCAGAACCAAATACAACACAAATCACTTCAATTAAATAATTAAAGAAACCCCACATCACATTTGATTCATATTCATCTAAAACAAACCTACAAAACAGATCTTGCAAATATTCAAGATCTCCGACACCTGCAAATAATCAAACCAACTTCTACGATCTCTAACAAAAATAAAAATAAAATTCAGATTTTTTCTGTGAATCAATTTTCCATAAATCCAAACACAAATCCATCTTTTTCAATGTGAAACACAAATCAATCTTCTATTATAAAGGCAGCAGATCTATAAAAAATTTAAAAAAATCTGGAGAAGATTGAATGACGATGAAAGAGAGAGAAGAGAAGATCCGGTGATCTGGTGCGATATGACAGAGGGATGGAGCGATGGCAGTGGGAGGGAGCGACAGTGGAGGAGAGAGAAGAGAGAGAAGAGAAGATCAGTTGATTTGGCAGCGACGACAGTGGCGACGGTGGAAGAGAGGTTGCAACGACGGTGAAGGAGTTACAGTGGCCGTGAAGGAGAGGTTATAGCGGCGGTGAAGGAGAGGTTACATCGACGGTGGAGCTTTGGTGGACGGCGCTCGACGGCAATCAGAAGGCATGGGGGCAACGAGAGGTTACGACAGTTGTGATGAGGTGGCTGTTGGTGATGCAGTTGAGGTTGGAGTTAGATGGAAAGGTTGTTGGTGATGGTGTGGGGTGTTGGTGATGGTAATGATATGGGTTGTTGTGGTGGTGATGGATTGATTGGTGGTGATTGTGGATGGTATTTGTGTGGCTGGTGAGGATCAGATGGTGGAGTGTTTCAGATCCTCACCATATATCAGATTTTTTTTTAATTATTATTAATCAGTTTTCTTAATTTATTTTATTATTTTTTAATTTTCTATTAATTAATCAGTATTTTTAATTATTATTACTTTTTAATTGTAATTTCAGATAAAATTATAAGGGTAAAATAGTCTTCTCAATGTGGTCAGCATCCATTAGGGGTACTAAGGTCATTTCATGAGCCTGACATGCCAGAAAGTGCATTTTGGACGGATTCTGTTACGGAGGATTAAAAGTTACAATTTAAAAAAACCGTGGACTAAATGCAGATTAAGTTAAACTATACGAACTAAAATACGATTTACCCTTAAAGGAAAAAAAAAAAACCCTTCACACGTCCTTTCCTAATTTAGGTGGTGTCCACTGCCCCAGCAAAACTAAATAAATATAAGATGCTCTAACTTTTAAAACGTAAATATTCATGTACCTTAATGCCTATAATATATATATATATATATATATATATATATATAAAACATTTTTTTTTCAAGACAAATATATTAAGAATTCATAAAAATTGTTTTTATGAATGACTTTTAACAAAAAGAATACATGTGAAGATAATCCTTATATAATTAATAAATATTTTCGCAAATTTAATATCATGTACTTTGGTCTTATTAAAATTAACTTCAGAATTTTTTTTATTACAAAATAAATAAATAGCTTTGTAAAGCGAACCTTGCATATTCTTTCAAGCAAGTATAATTGTTTTATATTCTGTATAATGAAGAAAGGATTCCTGTCATTTTGTGTATAAACTATAAAGTACTCCATAATCCACAATACATATTGTTTTGAGAAATTGCAAAAAATAACCTATCCACGTGATGGTTTATTGGTTTTAATAAAAAATATTTAAGTTATTATTTTTAAACAATTATAAGTTATATTGTCTAAAATACCCTTATTTACAAAAAAAAAAACAATTTGTTTCTATTTTACTAAATTTATATACTTCTTTTTAACTTTAAAACTTAACTCTAAATCCTACAACATGTTTGATCTCGCTCACTCTCTCAATCTCTCATTTCCCTTCCACCAACAGCGGTTCATTGTTGTATTTTTGTCAACCGTCGTCATATTTTCTACCACCGCTTTTGCTATTGTATGTATGTATTTACTATTTTATTTCTTTTCTTTGTTACTGTTGAAGGAAACTTTTTTACAGCTGAACATAGAAATTGAGATTTATAAACCATACCAGTTTCTATCTTCACTTTCTTCTTTGCACTCGGTTAGTTTTGTTCTTGGGTCTTGTCCATCATTTGTTTCTTTGTTTTTTTTTTATTGTTTTCTATTTCCTATTTTATCCACTCTTAACATTTTATGTTGATTGATCTTTGAATTTGAATTCTCTCTTATCTTTGATTAATTGGCTTTTTGTTTTTAGGTTGGTTGCTGATCTGTTTATGTCTTTTTTTGATGTGGGGTTGGTTTGTAATGGTTTTTCGATTATTAATATGTGTTTATATTTTATAAGATTTAAGATGTGTTGATATGTTGGTGAAACCTGAAAGTGAGAGAAGTTTGAAGATCAAGCTACATTTACTAGCTTTTTGGAGAAAAAAAATAACAATTTTCCAGTATTTAGGTTTTTTAAGTCTAACTCATCTCACATTTTCTCTTTGTAGCATTTCGCTTCAATTACTTCATCAAGTTTTTAGGTGTGTACTCATGGAACTTCAAACTCGCCACCACTTTATTAATTTATTGATTATAGCCATTAAAAGTGGAAATGGTGAGAAATGTCATCTTTTTTTTTTGTGAGTTGTAGTGATGTCACCGGTTTAATAAGTTAAGTTTAAAATACATATATTATTGTGAACTACCCATGTTGCCCTTAAATAATCAATTTTTAATTTTCTTTGTACTTCCATCTCCACACTTTGATCACTGAAAGTAGTAACTACTCTCTCTCTCTCTCCAAAAAACTTATCTGAAAATCAATCTATAATTTGTCTGAACATGATCCAGTTTTTTTGATAAGTTTACGAGCTGTTGTATATGTGTCAGAGATTTTGTTACATTGATTCGAGTTTTTTTTATATGTTTACGAGCTATTTTGTAATTTGTTTGAGTATTTTTTAAAAAAATTTGTCTGAGCTTATTTACATTAGTACAAGCATTTTTAAACTGCTACAAACAAGTTCATAATCTTAGGTAAAAAACTCAAACCCTTAAGAAAAAAGCTAGAGCCTTTAAGAAAAAAACTTGACCCTTTTAAAAAAAAGCTCGATCCCTCACAAAAAAAGATCGATCGCGTAAAAAAAAAAAATTGATCCTTAACAAAAAAAAGCTTGATCTCATACAAAAAAAACTCGATCATGTACAAAAAAACTAGATCCCTTTAAAAAAAAGCTCGATCATGTAAAAAAAAAAAAAACCCGATCCTTAACAAAACAAAAAGCTTGATCCCTTACAAAAAAAAAACTCGATCATGTACAAAAAAGCTAGATCCTCATAAAAAAAGCTGGATCCCTTATAAAAAAAACTTTATTATGTAAAAAAAAAACTCGATTCCTTACAAAAAAAGCTCGATCATGTATAAAAAAAGTTCGATCATGTACAAAAAAACTCTATCCCTTTAAAAAAAAAACTCGACCCCTTACAAAAAAAAAGATCGATCATGTACAAAAAAAGCTCAATCATATACAAAAAAAAACTTGATCCCTTTTAAAAAAAGCTCGATCCCTTACAAAAAATGCTCGATCCCTTAAAAAAAAGCTCAGACGTGTTTCAAAAAAGCTCAAAAATGTTTCAAAAAGTCTCAAAAACCAAGATATTCATCTTCGTCAACACACAACAGATCAAGCTTTTTTCGACCCTCGAATGCGTCTGCGTAGCGCCACTCCGTCGCCGTTCAAATGATTGTCTGGGTTTCAACGAGACTTTCTCTCTCTTCTTCACAACCCTGTCACTGTAAAATGAATGAAAGAAAACTGATGTGGAACAACTATTGAGGGTATTTTTGTTCGTTCACCATAATTTGTGTTTTTTAAACATAAGTTATTAAAGCAGTGACAGTGTTGAAATGCTACCACCAAAAAGTGTCATTTATTTTTTGAACCCCCATTGAAATAGGCAATATTGAAACTGTGAACACCATAGATTCTATTTTGAAGAATAATCCTCTAGTTTTTAATGCGCCACCACAACCTATTGCTTTGAATATTGAGTACTCTAATTTTAGGTCAACTCTCAAACCTTCTTCCTCTACTAATCCTGTGACTTCCCCTGTTAAACCTTGCCTAGAAATGACGAGATCAACCCCACCGGTCAGAGTAGCAAACCTGCTACTAAAGCTTCTCTCTCAAATGATTTGAAGATCACATCGTAGACTATTTGGTTAGAGGAGGTGGATAAGAGGCATCAGACACATCTATTGAGATTCTCTGCCATTCAGCCTTTTGCCTATGATACTGAAGTTAACGTAGACACCGATCGAGAAATTCATGAATGATTGAAGCGATTTATATACCTTTTGAGGTCCCCATTTTCTAGCTTTTGTTCTTGTTTTCAAGTATATTTTGGTATTTGATGTGTTTGTGAGCCTTGTGTAGATACATGTTCCCTACGGAAGATATTTGATCTTAATTGAAGAGTTTTGGTAGGTAAAGGGCAAAATTTGGAATAGCTTGTGCAGACACACCAACTTTGAAAGCTTATATCTCTCTCCTCCGATCGAACTATATTGTCCATAACCAATTTTCAGAAATCCCCAGAAGTCTACTTTCCAAAGCACTTTACAGATCACGATTCCAAGATTTATGGAGAAAGTTATGGCCTTTTTTGTAACAGTGCACAGAGAAGTGCGGTTGCGTACCGCGTGAGACCAAAATGTGTACCGCACTTCGTAATGCATTTTTGGGCAGAAGGCTCCAAAAAGTGATGTACGGTACGCGTGTTGATGCGTACCGTATTTCTGAGCAGAAATACATTTTTCAGCCATTTTCAGAGGGGTATTCTTATCTTTTCACCCCAAAGTCATGTCTTAACCTCGCACACTATAAATGCCCCCTTTTTTCTCCTTATTAACTAGATCTCTCTTCCCTTATTTTCCCCTTGTCATGCCTCTTCTCTCCTCTCTTCCATTTTCTTTCATCTCTTGCTCTCATGGAGGTTTTTCCTCCATGGGAGCTCACCATACACCTTCACCTCACCACTATACACTTTTTCTATCCATCTTAGAGTAGATTACAAAGGAATTATGAGCCAAATTTGAGCTAGGAAGGCTAAGAGCATCTTTGGAGGACTTGTCTTCAATGGTTTGCTTTTATTTACTTATTTCTTTATATTTCTTGTTGTCTTTGATGTGTAACACTGAATTTGGGAATTTGTAAACCTTTCACATGTGCTATATATGTATTTTTGTACTTAAATTCATTTGGGTTTTGTTTTTCTCTTTGATATATGTGTTTTTATGCTCTTAATATGATATGTATGTGTATGAATTGTTAGAAATCAATATGTGTCCATGATTGAGTTTAAGAGTAGTTGTAATTTAGAGTAGAAATTAGATACTCATGATTGTTGATTGATTGATGGATGACTTGAAATTCTATATATTGAGTAATTTGAGTAATTTGAGTAATAGGGATTTTAGCCCCAAAGAGTAAAAAATGTTTCAGTTCAGGCTTTTAGTTGCTAAATTGACATTGGTTCATATCATTGCTTTTAATAGGTCTTTGTATTAAGACACGATTATCCATCCACGTGGCAGAATTGGGTGATGAATTGATTATGGAAAAAATTCCTAATCAAGAGGATGAACATTTAACCTTAAATTGAATGTTCTTAATGATATAACAATCACATTGTTGCATGTAGTTGTTAGGTAAACTTGTTTCCCATGTTCAACCATCCTAGGGAGTTGACTAAACCGAATCTTTGACCTATAAGTAAAGACCACCGACATTTCTTCTGTGCTTATGTAGTTATATGGATGTTTTGAATGCTTAAAGTTTTTGCTTAATTGATCACTTTATAATTGATCCATGGTTAGATGACATGTATCGAGAGGAGACACGTTTGACAATGCTTAGATGAACATTCGCTATGCTTGACCAGAAAGTGCTAGAACCACTGGGCTAGCGTATAGGGTTCGATTTGTATTCCACGTGCTTAATGGGTTCATATATATTGTCCAGATTGCTCGAGAGAGATTTCAGGTTTATATGGATACTATCTCTAAGACATCGAGAGAGATTAAAGATTAATTAAGAAGATATGAGCATTTGATATACTTGCACATTTGAGGATTATGTGAGTCTAGAACGTAATTATAAGGATTGTCACGGTTGAGTCGTTTCCCTAGTGTAACCACATTTCATGCTTATCTTCATTCCATTTATCATTGTATATATTATTTATATAAGTTATTTAGTTATATTCTTATTCACTTTTCCGCACAAGCAACACACGAGTCCGCTCGAAGTGTTGTAATAATAGCTAGAACTAGAGACGGTCAGTGAATCTCACCTCCATGTGGATCGATCCATTGTTTGCCGCTGTGCTAGTCTCTATGACTTACGCCCTTGTGAGACCGAACTTAAATTTTCATATTTGAAGATACTACAACGATGTGTCCCGTCAATGAGTACACTAAGAGGTTCGTTATTCCTTGTTCTGTCAAGCTCTTCTGTTATGAGAACCAAGCCATTTGGAATCCGCCCCCGGGCGCCGTTGCTTTATATGGGGCCATGTATCTTCAGAAGTTACTTTATCTCTCTAGCCCTATAATTCCAGAATTTAAGTTGATGTTGGGACTGCACCTACTCAGTTGACTCCCAATTTATATAGGATCTTAGTTGCTTGTGGAAGTTATCGAATAATATCGGTGTAAAGAATCCACCAACCCTAAGGAGATCCGTCATTTCTACACCCTTGGCCGATCGGACACTGAAGGTATTCTCCATTTTCAGTCCAACTCCATAAATCACTGGTCTCAAAGAACGTGGATGCCAAGCCTCAACCCCCGACTCAAAAGGATCACAAAGGCTTCATTTGAGGGTTCTCTTCATCAAACAAATTTTGGAAGAACGGTTGGTTCTTCGTTTCAGGTGATTGGGGTCAGGTGGTAGTTGAATATGGCTCCCAAGAGCTAACCGGGAACCAAGTCCTCAGGCATTTTATCAACCCAGATGTTTGGTCCAAATCTCCTCCAATGCTGACCAATGAGGAAGCTAAGCACGTGATTAATGTTGTCTTACAGTCTAGGTATGATAAGGATCGCCACTCACTGTTGGTGGAGAAAGACTTGATAGAAACAAGGCTTTTCACTGCTATCTCTAAAAGGCG
Source organism: Dipteronia dyeriana (assembly GCA_032871835.1). Classification (NCBI taxonomy): domain Eukaryota; kingdom Viridiplantae; phylum Streptophyta; class Magnoliopsida; order Sapindales; family Sapindaceae; genus Dipteronia; species Dipteronia dyeriana. Next base: position 49,596,960 of record CM065303.1, on the reverse strand, counting down.
AAAGCACCAGAAGTTTACATTACCTTTGACTTGCTTTTATGATCAAAACTGCCTTTTATCAAACTAATATTTCTCTATTGCGTTTCAGTGTTTGATTATGATATGGTTGCTAGTGACTAAGCCGAGTGAGCTAAGAGTATGGATAAGGGCAACCAGAAAGTGCTAGGTTTTAGATTTATATTTACTTGATTCCATAACAAAATGCTCTTTGTTTATATTGCTTAGTTGTTTAGGTGGTTTGTGATTGGATCAAGCTTCAATGGAGGAAAGCAACTTCGCATGCTAATTTCGCCTTCAAAAGAATAATGCTTAATTGGATTCTTAGGTGTTGAGTTTCTTTCTCCTCTTACAAGGCATAGGCGCGTACACATATCATTCATTTATGTTTCTGCATCATTGTGCTCATTTTGTATAACACATACACACATATTATTGTATGCTCATACATTAGACTTAAATTGTCAACTCTTATAAAAATGCATGTTCTAGGTTTAGTACTAGGAAATGGCATGCGTGTGTATCTTTGTATTCATTTGTTTGTTTGTGTTTTGACTTACATAATAAACGATTTATAAATGTTATATAATTTATTTGTAAACAAAAGATTTTTATTGATATCAAATGATTTGTTATAGAAAAATAATTGCTTTATGACATACTTCCTAACAAGGTCATCTTCGATTACTTCATTTGCGGACAATCTAGCTAAGATGGTATTGAGTATGCAAGGGGATATTCTAGAGTGGGGTGAACTATGGTTTGGCTTGTTTGTATCTCTTTTTGTTCTTTGGTGTGTTTTAAGGCTTGTTGTCGGGTGGTTGTTGGTGTGCCTTTTGGTGTAGTGCTGCTGTATCGGCGATGTTGCTACCGGTCTTTGTGTTTTTCGGGCTTTGGTATTCCTTTTGTGATTTTTGGTGTGGCAGTGCTACTGTTTTTTTGTTGTTTGTTTTAGTTGGGCATTGCTATGATGCTCTTTCTAGCTTGTTTTGGGTTCCTGCCCTCTTTTCTTGTTTTCTAATAAATTTTGCCGTTGAAAAAAAAAGCTCATGCGGAAAATCTGATGTTTGATTTATATATTTAGATAATCCAAATACTCTATTGATCACTCCAAAATGTCTTCAAATTGGGAGAGCGGGGGCGGATTTTAAACGTTTTCAAGAAAAAATAAATCCCATGTGTTTGGATGTTTTTACAATACCTGAACTTCGAAAGAAAAAACAAATCTAAAAAAAATTACTAACCAAACACACCCTAAAATGCAATATTAGTTGAAAAAATAAATATAACAAAAAATATTTTCCATTTTTAACATATAATAACCCATAACATATACATACAACCAGCTAATACACTACCATTGATTTTGATCAATCTATCTTTCAACCGATAAAGTCATAAAAACTTCGAGAATAATATCAACTTACTCAGATCACACAAATTAAGGCTTCTGGAATTCACCGGTTTGTTGCTGTGGCTGTGGCTGTGTAGCCATACCAATACCCTCGTTCTGGTGCTTCTGCCATCCACCAGTATCAGCCCTGACATGAGCCCAGTAGTAAAGGATCGTTGTTGCCAGTGACAACAGTGTTAAAGCAGCCGCGGCAGCAAAGACACCTTTCCGGAGAGTGGCACATGACAGGTCATCTTCTTGAAAGATCCCTCTGTATTTTGTGTGGTATGCATTCCTTGCCGACCCTGCCAATAAGCATGCCTCGGCTCCCAAAAAGCTAATCCTAATGTCATTGTTCAAAAAAAAAAAAAATTTTAGTAAATCAGAACAAAATTTACAAAATAATCAACAAATATATGAAATACAGTCTTAATTTTTCAATGACTCGTAACAAAACATGGAAAAGAAAAAAAAAATGATGAACAAGCATCCGTATTCCGAGTAGCCTTATTTTTTTTATTTTTTTTTTAACATAAACCATGACAAGTTACAACCTTATGGTGAATCCTAATTTGTGGAGAAGGCTCTGCGATCAAGGAACATAATTAACTTCTGTTTACAAGTGACCGATTGGAGAAACTAGAGCATGAGTTATTCAACCTAATCACAAGTTCTCAAGCATCCAATAAACCGCTTTTTTTCAGAAAATTTATCTTTTGTCAATTTAATTGCTGAAACAAGTTCATAAAACCACTCATTTTCAGAGAACTTATCTTTTGTCAAACTAAACACTGAAACAAATTAATCTTATACCTATAATAAAAGCCAATTAACACATTCAACCTCACTGCTATATAAGCATAGTAAACTTCCAGTTGTTTTGTGCTTGTTAGTATGATTTTCTTAAAAGTAAGAAGAAAAGATCTCATAGAACAAATGGAGTAGTATCTTTACTGAGAGTAGCCATCATAAGGTAGGCATTAGTAGATTATCTTAACGAAACAACACCAATCTACAGTCATGTTCAGGAATCAAATTAACTCTTTTCCACAGCATGATATAAAGACATATCTACAGATTTTAGAAATGTCTAACAAACTCAAATTAATTTGAATCTTCTTCCAATGTTGTTAGTAAATCCTTTAGACATTGTACTTTACTAAAAGAGATCTAGCCAACTATGATATCGCTAGCGAACATACAACCTATAAGTTTGATGGTTCACATGGCATGAAATGGCAGGCAACAGAACCACAGATCCCGCACTAGAGAAGCACTATAAACATAAGGGTGTTTCCGACACTGTTGCGACTTCAAAATAGACATCAAATAACTAAAGAATAATGCTATAGCTGCTATTCGAGTATTCTCAGTTATGCAATCAAGTGAATAGCAATCTTATAAATACATGAAAACGTGACAGATCCAAATTCACACACATTATTTAACTATTTCTAGTAGTAAGTAATTGAAGCATTTTCTTTGTCTGTTTTGTGTTGCTTAATTTGAATAAACAATTTTTTTTCTTCTGAGTAAAAGCAGTGCTCTGGTTTTACAGGAAGCATCAAGAAGCAAAAAAGCATGTGCTTTTGCAACAAACACAAACTTTACCCAGCAAAGCCATGGGCTTTTTGCAGGAAGCGCTTCTGCAACAAAATTACAAGCCAAATACATGCTTTTGCACAGCAGAATGATTCAGAACCGAAAATAAATTAAATTAGATTTCTAATATAAAACAGCTCTTCTGGTAGGATTAATTTTTTTTCAAGTGAGGACAATCAACTACTGACAAAAACAATTGAATTTACACAACAACAAAAAATGTTTGAGCTACTGCTATGCAAGTAGATTTAGTAAAATTGCCAAGAAAATCGGTAAATTGTTACCAGGAAACGACGAAGAAGAAAATGGCGCAAGTAGTGGATGAGCTGCCAGTAACGAGACCTTTACCAAAGCAGAGACACCTCGTGACGCCGTTAACCACCGCCTGGCTTATCAGCAGCAGCCCAAACGCCGTTAGTCCGTACACCAGCGATGCGTCCGTAGTGTACACGCAGTATGTTTGATCGTCGTACTGGTCCGGCACCACTGTCGCCTGAAACAAAAACAGAAACAAAAAAATTAAAACACACTCGAAAGCATCAAACGGCGCCGTTTAATGATTTAAAATACTGAAAAAGGTTAGAGAGAGTGTGTACGATGCTGCGACGTCGTTCGGCACCGACGGCGAAGACGAAGGCGATGAGGTGGAGAGAAGTGACGATGGCGAGAACGGTGACTGAGAGAGCCATTTGTTGATAATTATCTGCTTCTTCTTCACTCACTGGTGAGTTTGGTTTTTATTTGTTTTTATTTTCTGGTGTTTTAGGCTATAGATATATAAATTTACAGTTTTATATATATATATATATATATATTATACAATATAATATAAAGTTTTAATTATTTTAATTTTTATCGAGATTTCCAGATATTTTTCATAGGATTGTAGTGTCATAAAGTTATAGAGTATACTCAATATCATTCCGATTTAAACAAGAGGTTAGTAGTGGATTATCATTAAGTGGCCTAAACTTTTATCGGTCACTCTAGTGTTACAAAGTAGATATGGTAAGAAAAAATTATGCACTTGATAAGTGATTTTAATTTTTTGTTTGATATTTTTGGAATTAAATATTATTATCTCTGCTTTTGAGATGGTGATTTTTTCTTTTCTTTTTTCACATTTTAAATAAAAGAAAAAAAAAATTGGTCTGACTTTAAAGTTCTTTATGAGAGTGCTTTGCTAGATTCTTGTTTGGATGCCGATTTGTTTCACTCTAAAAAGGGTTAGTGTTCACATTTCTTTTGTTTGGAGGTTTGGTTCGGGTGTTCTCTGTACCACTTGAGATTCCTTAGGCTCTTCTTGAAATTTTACACTCTAACCGTTTAGGTCATATTATTGATTGTATTTATTGTTTAAAAAAATCATTTTAAGGATGGCGGTTATTTATCGTTTAAAAAATTATTTTAAAGATAGTGGACAGATTTTTTATTTTTTTTAAATATGTTAGTGGTTAAATCTTAGAACTCAAAGAATATGGAAATAATTCTTTTGAGTCATGAAATTTAACAAAGATAATATTATGGTGTCGTTTAGTATATATATATATATACATATATATATTCTTTTTATCCTCCGAACACATCGATATAAAATATATTAATGCATTACATTTATACCATAAATTATGAATAAACACCGATAAAATAATTAAATCTAATGGTCCACATATAATACATTGATATATATTTATCGGTATGTACCGATGGAAAGTTTTTTCCTATATACGATGGTGTTAATGTGAGAATTTTTTAAAGAAATGAAAAAAACTACAAAAATACTATAAAAAGAAAATGTTTATAGTATTTATTGTCGGGATCAATACAATAAATATATTTTGTAATAAATATTTTCTTTTTATAGTATCTCTGTTAACCATATCAATTGAAAAATCTAATAATCATTAATGAATAGAATTCAATGTTCCTACTATTTTGTCAAAAAAAAAAATTGTTAATAGTTTTTATATAATTGCAATATATTTTATTATATAAATTAGATGGTATATCTGGATATGTGTGAGATTCATGATATTCTATATTTAAAACCGATAATATTATTTTGTTCAAATTTGATGTGTAAATGATGTGGCATCCCTATAAAATAATGTCAAGATCCATATTATTTGAGCATCAGATTTTGATACCAAATTTAGATAAAGTAACATTACTCATTTATAACTAGATATTATAATAAAGAATTTTAATTATTTGCTTATCAAACAATTATAAAGTAATGAAACATAAAGACAAGTTTTAAGGAGTAGTGAATCAATTAAAGGTGTTTTTAAAAATTATACAATTTTATATCAGAAGGAAAATTACTTGATTCAAACTCATAATAATAAGTGTGTGAACTATTTATTACAATATAAGATAAGGGTATAAGATATTATAACTTTAATAAAAAAGAAGAAGTAAACTTTATAAAATGGTTCAATTTTGCTAAAAAAAAATAGATAAAATTCTTACTTCGAAAATCAATTATTTAACGTTATGAAATTAAATTAAAGTGTGGGACATGTAGCTGATTTGATTGGATGGAACTTAGGATTGTACCGTTAGTTGGGTGGTCTCGGGAGTAGGTAAATTTTGTCTTGCAAATTTGGGTGGGACCAGTGTACTGACTGCAATTGACAAACGAGTCTGGCAGTGCCTGAATAGCTGGACTCCGGTTGGCTAGTTGGACCGGTTTAGCCGGTTGTTGATTTTCAATATAATTTACAATTCGTTTTTAGTGGGATTATATTAATTTAAAAGTTTTATTTAAATGCGTGGCTTTAACATCCATATATTCAAATCCTTTTAATCAATGGTGAAAAAAAAAAAATAATAAGAGCAGATTACTGGACAACAGATATTCAGAGGTTGAAATCAAAATTTTATATTATTATAGTCAACTATTTATTTATGATACCAAAATTTTACTCACCGCATCCAAATCTAAATTACTTCCTCGTATTTATCTTGTTAACTTTCAAGTTTCTCATATTTATAGGTAAGGTAATTACGGGACAGACACTATGACACTATTTTTAAGTATGTTTTAGATTTGAATGTTGTATAATGGTTAACTACTTTAGCTTTTTACTCTTCTTTAGTTGATAATGATTACATTGATCATGAGTTTTTTCAATTTCATTTTTTATCGAAGCTTGTTTATCTCTTTTTTCTTGTTGTTGGGTTTGTGTAAGCATTTTTTACTTAATATTTATTCTTCTTAGTTTTTTCTCTTAGACATATGATCTTTTGAGATAATTTAGTTGCGGCAACCCCCATTAGTTATAGTTTTAGTTGCATTTGCTAAAACTTTTATTCCAAGGTTTTTTTATCAATGTTGTTTTTTTCCAAATATTATATAAACTAGTATGCAACTCGTACAAATATGCGGTAAATTCAAAAATCAACTAATACAAATTCAACCAAAGCACTTAACCGCCAACACCTTATTTCATGATTTCTGGGTGTGTGTGTGAGAGAGAGAGAGAGCAACTCATTTATAAGATGTCTCCCTAACCATTACAGGAGAGATATGTTTACTTAGCATTGATAAATTGAATTTTTATAGATGTATTTTCATTTTCTAAAAAATAAAAAATATGGACATTACGACTCATTAATCTTCCTTTCCAAGTAGAGTGAGAAGGAAGGTCTTTGATTTAACTCTAAAAATGTCCTTGGCCACAACTTGTTCAAGAGACACAATGTTCCTCTTTTTCTCATGTAATAAGACTCCTTGATCTCTTTCAAGTCGTCTACCATGAAATAAAATCACCAATAATATTTACATAATAAGAAATTGTAACAACTATAAACACACAAATATACAAAAGCTTTCACCTGTTGAATTAAAATAATATTTAACTAAAGCAAAAATTTAATAAAAAAAGGTAGAAGAGCATTATTACCTACACAACAAAATTTTGGGTTGAAAAATTCAGTTGCAAATTGTACCTTGTAGCTTTTAAAGCCTTCAATCATAAACTAAATTGAAAGCTAGATAATTAATAATATTATATATGACATAAACAAATAATGAAAAAAATACCTCCAAAACATATATAAAGCATATGATTATTATCAAGTTGGGATAATATTCTATGTTTTATTGATAAAGTTGAATGTTGTATTTATACAAGAGTATTTACTTGAGGACCAAGTCTTCGTAACCTCAGTACACTGGAAGATTCTAGATATAAGCTAATCGATAAATACAAATACAAGTTCAAGTATAAATCCTTAATACACCCCCTCAAGATGGTAGGTATGTAGACACACCAATCTTGGACCGTAGTAGAGTAAAACGAGGCCTTGACAACGGTTTAGTAAGCGAATCAACCAATTGATCCGATGAAGCAACATGAGACACACGAAGTTGGCCCCATTGAACCTTTTCACGAACGAAGTGGAAGTCAATAGTGATGTGTTTAATTCGTGAGTGGAAGATTTGATCGAAGCAGAGATATGTGGCACAAACATTGTCACAATAGATCATTGATAGAATGGTGGACGGAAGTGACAGTTCATGCAGTAGAGAGGAGAGCCAGAGCAACTCAGATGCAGCTAGAGCAACAGTTAGATATTCCACCTCATTGGAGGAGCGAGCGACAGATCTCTACTTGCGAGAGCACCACGAGACCGCATTTGACTCGAGGAACATCACATATGCACTTGTTGAGGTACGATCATCCTGGTTACCAGTCCAATCTGTATCCAAAAAGGCATGTAATGACATCGGTGAGTCACGACGCAGAAGCAAACAGTGACCAAGTGTTCCACGTAAGTAACGAAAAAGAAGTTTGGTGAGGGACCAATGTCCAGTTGTGGGGCGATGCATAAACTAAGTAAGTTTGTTGACGACAAACGCAATGTATGGCTTGGTGAATGATAGGTATTGACATGACAATACTCAGTTGCATCAGTCAAATATGGTTTGGAGAAGGTATTGACGAAGCTCATTGTACCATGCATGAAGAGCTTGTTTAAGATCGTAAATTACCTTTTTAAGACAGCACACATGAGATGGGTAGGCGGGGTTAACAAAACCCGATGGTTGCGCCAAGAAGACATCTTCAGACAAGTGACCTTAAAGAAAAGCATTGTTCAAGTCCAGTTGGTGGATAGGCCAACCACGAGCAACTGCCACACTTAATATAACTCGAATTGTAGTTTTCTTAACCACTGGACTGAAAGTCTCTGTGTAGTCAAGGCACAACCGGTGGTGAAATCCTTTGGCTACCAGACGAGCCTTGTATCTATTGATAAAACCGTCTGGAGATTGTTTGATATGAAACATCCACTTGCAACCTACAATAATATGAGATGAGTGAGCGGGAACCAAGTCCAATGTGCCATTCCGAACTAGCGCATCAAATTCATCTGACATCGCCTATCGCCATTCAAGTAACTTTAGAGCATGAGATGCGTAGGTTAGCTCAGTTTGTATAGGTGAAGCTAGCACACTTGTAAGAGAGAGCTTCGTGAGTGGTTTGTGAATGTTGTTTTTCGACCTGGTTACCATGGGATGGTTGGACTGATTTGCAGTTTCTATTAGAGGCTGGTCATGTGTGGGCTCGATTAGTGAAGATATGGATATTGGTGGCTGGTTTGGTGCGTTTTCTATTGGTGGTTAATGTGTCACGGTTTCAGGTAGTGAAGGGGTTGTTCAGGTTAGAATGGAAGCCAGGGTTACAGCTCTGGCTCGAGAATTTGGTGATATCACCGAATGTGAAGCCTCATGCAGGCATGATAACAGGGAACAAAGACCGAGGGTGACAGGTTCGGTAGCCAATACATGTAAGACTCGGTATTGGATTGAAGTGATTGACCATGACTTGTAGTGTATGGGAAGACAAACTCAACAAACATGACTTGACGGGAGACAAATATACAATCAGTCTCCAAGTCTAAGCAGTGATACGCATTTTGAGACAGGGAGTATCCAATAAAAGTACACATTTTAGACTCTAATTTGTGATGATTGTATGGTTTGGTCCATGGATAGCAAATGCACCCAAATATACACAATTTCGCATAAGAGGGACGTATAGAGAAAATTTTCTCAAATGGTGACAACATGTTTAGTAATGGAGTTGGCATCCTATTGATTAAGCAAACTACTTGGTAAATGCATATGACCAAAAAGTGAGAGGCAATGATGCATGAGTGAGGATGGATAGACCCGTTTCGACAATGTGAAGGTGACGATGCTTGGAAACGCCATTGTGTTCTAGTGTGTGTGGTGGTGTTGTGTAGTGTGAGATGCCAAGAGTAGAAAGAATATGTTTTAATGCAATGTATTCACCATCATTATCGCTGTAAAAAGAGACAATGGAGTGCCTAAAAAAAATCTATTGGTGTTTTAAAACGTGTGAATACATCGTGGATATTGGACATATTTTTCAAAGGATACAACCACATGTATTTCGTAAAATGATCAACAAATAAAACATAATATTTATAACCATCTGTAGAAATAATTGGAGAACTCTAGACTACCGATTAAATTACCTCAAGGGGTTTTGAACTACAGATAGTTGAAACCGAAAAAGGTAACTTATGGGTTTTATTACATTTGCATACATCATAATGAAAACTAGACTTAGTAAATTAGGAAACAGATAACTCTTGGGAAGACACTAACTTATGAATTATTTTTAGTGACGGATGATCTAGATGGTGATGCTAATATGGGATTGAAGCTTTGACACTTGAGAATGCGATGATAGGAGGTGGCTGAGGCTTAACATGAGAAGGCCATTTGTAGTCACCACTTTTATTTCGTCCTTGCAGGAGTTGCTCCCCCGTACGGAGATCCTTCACAGCAAAAGAATAGGGTTAGAATTCAACTTAAACTTGATTAGCAATACATAATTGAGATACAGAGATTAGATTTTGTTTCATATTTAGGACACATAACACATCAAATAATAAGAAAACTTTAGATTTATAGGGTAAGTGAAGGGAACCAGTGTACATGATAAACAAGCCTACACCATCACCAATCATAATGTCATCATAGCCACTGTATAGAGAATGGAGTGACAAGTTGTTAAGATCAGAGGTGACATGATGGGAAGCACCAGAATTAAGAAGCCACTCTGAAGATGTGGTGTTGTTTGGAGCAGCATAGTGTGCTCACGGCTGCCACAATCTGTTGGACTGACCAGTTTGAGGCCTAGGGTTTATAGGACTGGTTATGAACATGGAGCATTGCTTTGTCGTGTGACCTTGCTCATTGGAGAGTTGACAAAAACCACGGTACGAGCGAGGCTTGTTTGATTAATTCGGATAATACATGTTGGGTTGGTTTTAACCGTGATGCTCAGCCTGCTTGGCGTGGTTCTAGGTCGGATTGTTAGTTTGAGAATGATGTTGGTTGTTAGTTCGACGAGTAGGGGTATTTTGATGATTTTCGGAGGTGGGCCTTGCAACATAGTTTACGGTAATGGGAAGTTTCTGATGTTTCACAGTCTCATGTTTCATTACTACCTTATAGTTGATGAGTTTCTCCTGGAGTTCTTCGAAGGATATTGCCGTGTCATGGGCACATACGACAGAGGATATGTCTTTGAACTCATCACCCAGACCATTTAAGATCTTAACATTTAGGTCTTCAGGATTCTCTGGAGCATCAAGAATGGCCGGTTCATCCGTGATACACTTGATGTGTTGCATGTATTCAGTGATTGTTTGAGTTCCTTTTGTAACGTTTGTAAGCACACTTTTGAGATGCATGATGTGGCCCCTGGAAGGTATTGCAAATATGTTAGCAAACGTAGTCCATGCATCACGAGCGGTTTTAGCGGAAGCAATAAATGGAATGATGGATGGGGATATAGATCCAAGGATTGCGTTTAAGAGCAATTGGTCTTGCCTGGTCCATAGGTGGTGCGCCAGATTTGATGTGGTGGTATCACCGGTCGTGATTGTTGCTGGTGGACAAGGATTCCGGCCATCAATGAAACCCATGAGATCGAATCCCACAAGAAGTGTATGAAATTGTAGTTTCCATGACCTATAATTGGTTGCCATGAGTTTTAGAGGAGCTTGAGCTACAACATTAATGGAGATTATTGTGTTTGAGGAGGTGGTGATGCTATATTGCTATGAGAAGAAGAAGACGATGAGATAATGGTGGTGTTAGACTCGTTTGAGTTGTCGGTGGCCATGGCTGGATCAGAGGACTCATTGGAGTTTTAGGGTTGCTCTGATACCATATAAAGTTGGGACAATATTCTATGTTTTATTGATAAAGTTGAATACTGTATTTATACAAGAGTATTTACTTGAATATCAAGTTTTCATAACCTAAGTACACTGGAAGATTCTAGATATAAGCTAATAGATAAATACAAATACAAGTCCAAATATAAATCCCTGATAATTATCGCCCAATGATAAGGAAATCACTTGTTTTATGTATGTGCTTGTTGAATTACCAAATCATCTAGCCTCTGTCTGGAATAAAAAAGAGTCGATGCATTCTATAAGACCCCATCATGTGCACCGTATTATATAGATCCTTTAAAATAAAATTAAAATAGAAAGAATCAGTCATATATCAAGGGTGAACTATATGTCACAGAACATTCAATAAAATCTTACATATTATTACCGGCATCATAAATTTTGTGTTCGACTTCAAATTTATGTTCAACTTCAAAAGTTAGTATAAATTTCACGTTACCAAACTCTTATCGAAAATTCTCAAACTTTGTTGTCAATATTATATGTACACGAGTTCAACTTCAAAAACTTAGTCAGTATTGATCCCCAGAAAACCATGGCAAAATAATAATAATAATAAGAGTAAATACACTGACACCCTTGAAATTTGGCATATGTCCGGCTGAAGAACAAATATATATTTTTCTACTCAAACCTCTCCACTTTTAAAATTGATTTTGATGGATAGTAAAAAAGACCAAATTGCTCGCAATTACATATTAAAATTTTGAAATGAAGATAATATTTTTTATAAAAAGAAAACAGTAAATGTTAGTATAAATGATTTAAAATTTTAGAAACAAATGTTTTTAAAATTTTAAAGACAACTTTTATTAAAAATTTAGAAACATTTTTCTAAATAAAATTTTAAATTTAAAAACAGTATTAAAAAAAATAGATGCTTTTTTAAAACTAGTGGAGATGCATGTGCAATGTAAAAGTCAAATTTGTAGCATTAAACCTTAAATATCATGTATATATATATATATATATATATATATATATAAATACAAACTTATTTACAATATATTTATAATATCAAATTGTTAGTACTTCTAATATTGCAATTGAGTTTGGAGTTTTTACTAAACGGTGTTCGTTCAACACTCACCGTATAATCTAATGATTTATAAGAATTGACACGTTATTAGCGAACACCAATTGATAACAAATTTGGGAGGCCTGACATTTCTCAATTATATTATATATACAATTAAATAATAAAAAACTAATAACACTTATGATTGTCACATATCGCTGCCACATCAAAAGATGAAAAAATTATTATTATAAGTATACTATATATGATTACAATATTTCCTCATGATACTTGCTTGTAAACCATTTGTTGATTTAGTTTCACTTACCTAAATCCTCCACATTATAAACGTAAAGCACAATATAAAAACATATATATATAGACACAACGAAAAGTTCAAACTATATAGTTAATACTATAGGTATAAATACTCTTACAAATATTTTAAAGTGAAATTTACAATAGCAACTGCATCTTATAACTTATTATATAATAATAATAATAATAATAATAATAATAATAATAATAATGTTATAAATTATCAGCGGTAGATGATTCACAATTGTCATTAGATTGTTGTTTTAAAATAGTTTTGTATTTTTTAATTTTGGTTTTCAAAACTTTATTCTCTTCGACTGCCTCATCATGTTCTCTATTGATTCCGTGATAACACCATTTATAGTATTGACAGTTCGAGAAGTTGACATCACAAACTTCAAAAGATAATCAACTGTTTCTTTAGTTGCATATTGCTCAAACTCATTTTTGTTGTTTGAAAGTTTACCCAAAAACACTTCGGTATTGAGTCCAGAGTCAATACTAATATAGATCTCAACAATGTTTTAAAAAGTGTTGGACCATCAACTTCGTATCCATAGCTGTATTTGTTTATCTTTAGTTTTTCAATGATATTTTGAAGTAAGCTTTTATAATATATATCGACATACAAAGTATTCATACCGATTATTCTGCACATGCACAGAGAAAATATAATCATATCACAATTTATTTAATTAATTAAAAGCTTAACAAATAACATCAAAAAATATCAAACTAAATTGGCAAATTACTAAGTTGATAATTTGACTTCATGAAAGCATATTTAAGAGTGATTTTCTCCCATACCAAACATAAATCACACATTCAAGCCAATAATATTTATATTCTTCATATAAATGGTGCAATATCATTGGACGGTCTCACCAAGTGACAATGAGACCGTCTCATTAAAGATTTTCTCAATATATATATAATAGCATGATATTTAAAGTTAATAAATATTTTTTTCAACAATAAATAAAATTAAATAAAAGTCGATTAAACTAAACCCAACTTGGCTACTTTTTTTTCAAAAAGAATTTATTTTTAAAAAAATACCCGTTTAACTTAAACCTAACTATATATATATATATATATATATATATATATATATATATATATATATATATATATATATATATATAAAGGGCAGACAATCAGATTTTAAATCTCTCAAGTATCAACCAAACAAAATATTTAAAACCGTTTAACCTAAACCTAACTAACTAACTATATATATAGAGGGCAGACAATCAGACTTTAAATCTCTCTCAAGTATCAACCAAACAAAATATTTAAAACCGTTTAACCTAAACCTAACTAACTAACTATCTCTCTCTCTCTCTCTCTCTCTCTCTCTCTCTCTCTCTCTCTCTCTCTCTCTCTCTCTATATATATATATATATATATATATATATAGGGCAGACAATCAAACTTCAAATCTCTCTCCAGTATCAACCAAACAAAATACTTTAAAGATCAAATTGTAAGCCTTTAGAGAGTCGCACAGTGTAAGGGATTTCAAAACTTTTTTAAAAATATTTAAGCGACTTTAAAACCGTGCATGATAGATAAGAATAAAATAGGGCAGGATTCGAAATCATACTTCGAGGCTAACTCCTTTGTTCTTTAATTTTTGAATTCACTTTCCGATTTGTACCACCGGATCTTCCTCACTATCTCCCAGGTTCCAGTAATAGTGTGCAGGCACGTCACGGGCTTTAGGAAGTTGTGCGGAGGTAGTAGAAACAACACAAAACAACTCTTGCTTTGTGTATGGAGAATTCGACCAACCTTAAATGAAAATAAAATAAAAACTTCCCTTTGACCCCTCGCCAAAAATGGCTATTAACAAAAGTCTCATCTGACTTGAACACCGGTGATTGATTTGGGGTTGGAATCAGATTTTCTAATTTGTTTGGGAAATTTTCTATTTTCGAGCGGTTACCAGAATCTAGGTAGAGATCTGTTCAATAAATGCAGCGACCACGTGTCAAGCAACATGGAGATTTCCCGTTTGAAATATGAGAGGTTTTAGCGGTATGCATGTATCATGGCAAAAATATCGTCCCTTCGATCACGCTTCCATCATTGATTACTGTTCTATTACACTTATTTAAACTTCGTCCCTCCTTCGTCTTCTCCACGCTTTCAAAATTCTTTCACGCTTCCAAACTTCAAAATCTATTTTCTTCACCTCTTTTTCTTCTTCTGGCCGACTTTCTACTATTACCATGTCTCATTCCGGCCACGACAGCTTAGACCGTCTCATGGAAGACGAATCTTCGGCTCTTGCTCATGGGAAAAGAGCTCGGGAAGAGAGTGGCGACGAGAGTGATATCCCTCAATTGCAACACCGTCGCTCTAATCGAAACCTCACCATTGGGTCTAGTTTTTTAAACAACCCATATGCCCCACTCGAGATAGTCGAAAGAGATTCTAAAGGGGAATCAGGCGAGGTTAAAGTTGTGAGAGGTCAGGTCATGGCCTTCATTGTCGTAGCTAGAGGGGTACTCGCCCTTCCGTATGATTTTAGGGTCATCCCTGAGTCCACTGCTACAGTCGAGTCCATTAATCGCCAAAGGGAAAGGTTTGGGATTCCTAATAACATCACCATCACCGTCCCCTATAGAAACTACGACGTGTTCACCCCTTCATCCGGCATGCTTCTTATCCACCTCGCTGCCCTTGGGAGTGGGGTTAAGTTGCCTCTCAATCTCTCTCTCCGTAGGGCCTGGACGCCCTACAACTCGCCTATCTATAACTAACACTCGGGTTCTAGAGGCACCTGATGGGTTTCCTCGTGTTATGGAAGGAGCAATATGAGAAGGATGGTGTTGACAGGGAACTGAGACCGGACGAGTTGGGGTTCCTTTTTCATGTTACTGCCAATTCCCCTAGTCCGAAGGGAAAATTTAATCTCCGAGCAAAAAGCAACCTGAATTTCATAGTCCCTGGTGCAACCAAGAAAGATAATCCTTGGAAGGAAGAATAGGTTGTGATAAGTGGAGAATAGGGGAACTCGATCTTCATTGAGGACACTGAATACCAGGTTCCCACCCGATTCAATGGTAAACCAACCTGAGGGAAGGTTTCCCTCGCCGCTGAATCTAAGGCAATTTTAGAGGCAATCGTTGAGCTGAACTTCATCATTTTGAAGTTTCCTACCTCGGATGCTTACAATCCCAGTCGGGTAAACCGGTATCTATGTAACTCCGTTGTTTCCCCAGGTATGGTGGATTTTTCTGCTTCTATTGACTAGGATTTCCTGATTGCCACTTGTTTACTCTAATTCTCTATTGATTTGTATAGTTTTAGCCCTTCCACTATCAGATCAGTGGGATTCTGGCCCGCTTGATAGCCAGACTCTTCTAATATCTCATTCTCCATATGGTTCCCCCGCCACTCAAACCGCTAGGTCCACTCCTCCTCCTGTAGCTGCAAGGGGTGGTGGACTCGTACCCGTTGGGATTCTCAAGGCACCTCTCACCTCTAGACCCACTTCTCATATGGATGTTTTCGTATCCCGGCTGACGAGGGTGAGAGGTCAGGGCTTTACTGATCATAATGCTACTACCATCGTTGCTTCTTCTAATGTTACTACTAGCTCCACTATTGTCGCCTCTACTTCTACTGTTGTTGCTACCATTCTACCTCCTCAGTCTGCTTCAATACCTCCCCGGGCAATAGGGGGTCTTGAGACCTCTGATGCCACCATTTCAACTACTCCTTGAGAGCGTACTAGACCCCGATTGAGAATTACTGGTCAGGATGAGGTCTTGGACCGGTTCAATCTCTCTTATCTTGGTGGGAGTTTAGCTTCAATGACTTCACTGTCTTCTGAGGTTCTGCTCACCAACGGTTCTGCTTTTATCACTGAGGTAAGCGTGGAATCATATCTCATTTCATTGTCGTTCTGGTATTTACATAATTGGTACTTAGGTGTTGGCTAACTTGGTTATTGTGATTTGTAGATTTTCAAGTATAATGTCGTTGTGATCCATCAGATGACTTCGTTGAGGAATCGTGCTGAAAAGGTTGAGTCTGATGCTGAGGTAGCCAGAGGTGAGCTTACTCAAACTCTGGGCGCAGTGCAGGCGTTGAACCTCAACCTGAACACAATCGAGAAAGCGGTGGAAGATACACGCAATGACCTAGAGAGGTTGAATTGTGCTCTTGATCAGCAAACCCTCAGGTCGGAGTGATGAGCTACGGGGAGAAACTCCAGGAGGAAGAAATTCAGGGAGTTGGTGGAGGAGAATCAAACTTTACTCACTCAGGTGGTCAGTTTGGAGGTGAAAGTCGACTCCTCCTTTGGTGTTGGTTATTTTTATACAGCATTCTAGGCGGCTCAGGCTCTACCTCCTCCCTTCAACCTATCTATCATCGCGGGTTGGAACCAGGAGGAAATTATGGGAAGGGCAAAGACATTGTCTACCTCAACTGGTGATAGGGCAGGTCTCTCTAGAACTGCTGGTGTTAATGAAGGCATAAAAGATAAAGATCAACAGACTGGGATTGTGGAGGTCTTGCCTACTTCCAATGAGGTAGAATAAGACTTTACTATTGCTAAAAGAGCTGTGAAAGACCAACCTACCTCTAAGGAGGAGGTGGAAAGCCAAACTGGTCCGACACAAGCGGAGGGAGTAGCTGAGGCAATGCCAGCGAAAGAGCAGATCGGGGCGGTGGTTACTGTGGCTTCCCAGACTGAGATCGTCCCTCCCGAGATCCTTGCCAAGGTTGCCCAAGTGCTAATTGCAGAGGAGGCTGTCGGGCAGCCACCAGAAGATGGAGCTGCAAAAATGGGACACTAGGAGGATGTTGACTCATGACCTTACTACTGGATGCTTATTTTTGTTTCACGAAAAATGGGGTGGGCATCCTGCTAGATCAGGACCAGTTGATTATCATTCACTTTTTCTTTTAAAGCTACCCAGAAATGAGGAATTGGCTCCCTGCTTGATTCCATGTAGCCCGACTAAGGGGATGGGCTTCCACTTTTAACATTAATGGAAAATATTTTGTTCTTTCTCATATCTGTACTTAGCTGACTTCTGTCTTGGTCAAGTGCATCTCGTATTACTCCGGCTTCTAAAAACAGCTTCTGACTTAACTAGATCTAGTAATAAAATTTGTTAAGTATAATAAACCAAGTAGAGTAGGTAATAAGCTCAGGCTGTGAAAACTTAGCCAAAAATTTGTTCTCGCTAACTTTAGCACATAGAACTCCTGCCCGCATGATCCCGTAGGATTAAAGCGAGGTTCTGGGTATTTCTCGTAACGCTTATATACCCTAATTCTAGAGAGATTTCTTGTAGTAAGCGTGCATTTATCAGGGAGCCTTCCTAGGCATGATACCCCGCAACTCTACTGGTACCCCGATCGAGGTGCTCGTTGCTTTTTGGTCAAGTCCCCATTACATATCTATGCAATTGAAACATGACAACATAAAAAGTTCAAAATACACATAGAGAATAGACTATAATGATAAGTGATTTGAGTTAGGTAACCATGACACTTAGAAAAATGGATTCTGGAGGGATCTTTTTAAAGGGCAATTGTCTTCTCTGGGATAATTGAGGTACCACTTATCCATTCAATTGGAATTTGGCACTTGGCCGAATTAGCAGTTGTGTCGAATCGATATGGGTATATTTATCCCTATATTAGGAAGGTATCATGCTACTGTAATCTCGATCTAGCAGGCAACTATGCACTTACGTTTAGATCCTTCTTGGGGTTGATAGCCCGACCAAGGTATTAGGGGTTTCAATTGGTACTCCTGGTCCTGTGATCTCATTGGCAACTATGCTCTTATGCTTAGACCCTTCCTAGCGGGGCACCCGACCAGTTGCATCAGGAATGCTATCTAGTTATCCTGGTCTCAAGATCTGGTTAGCAACTATGCTCTTACACTCAAACTCTTCTTGCGGGGAGTGGTACCCGGTCAAGGCATCAAGAATGCTATCTAGCTATCCTTGGTTCACGGCAATCGTGGTGAAATTCTTTTTGTCAAAAAAAGAAAACACAACTGGAGATGGAGAAACTAACTGGAGATTTTATTGAAGATCAAACTAAGAGTACAGAAATGTTTTAGGACTAGTAATGCTGATATCTAGGTAAGGCCGAACCGCTCGGAGTCCCTTGCTTAGGGGTAGATCCTCTTCAAATGATCAACATTCCATGTATGGTCGATGGGCCGTCCATCCATATCTTTGAGCTTATAAGCCCCGCTTCGGACCACTACTTTTATCAAGTAAGGGCCTTCCTAATTCGGTTCTAGGACCCTATCTGATTTGACCCTGGTGTTTTAAGTCACCTTCCGGAGTACTAAGTCCCATTTTTTGAAACTCCGGGTCTTCACCTTTTTGTTAAAATACCTCACAATCCGGCTTTGGTAAACTGATACTCTTACTGCCGCTTTGTCTTTCTTTTCCTCTAGAAGGTCTAGTTTGGCCCTAAGCTTGGCCTCATTCTTTTCTGGCTCGAAGTACTGGACCCAGAATGAGGCCAATTTGTGCTCGATAGGCAGGACCGCCTCCACTCCAAATGCTAAAGAGTAGGGTGTTTCCCCAATCGCGGTTCTTTTGGTAGTCCAGTAGACCTAAAGTACCTCGGGCAGCTCTTCTACGTACTTGCAATTTTTTTGTTGAGTTTCTTCTTCAAGAACTTCTTAATTGTCTTATTGGTAGCCTCTACTAGGCCATTGATTTGGGGTGGGTTACCGAGGCCAATCAGAGGTCGATTCCCAAGTCTTCACAGAAATCCCTGAATCGAGCATTATCAAATTGCGTACCGAGGTCGGTGATAATGATGATCGGGGTACCAAATCTGTACACCATGTTAGTCTTGATAAACCTGGTGGTGTTCTCTTCCGTGATCTAGGATAGTGGTCCCACTTACACCTACCGAATGAAGTAGTCAATCGTAATAATAACGTGCTTAGCTTGACTCTGAACGGTAAGGAAGGACCCGATCAAATCAACTCCCCAGATAGCGAAGGGGTATGGTGAGCTAATTGAAGATAGACATTCTGGAGGCTGATGGTTCAAGTTTGAGGTCCTTTGGTAGGGTCTACATAATTGTACAATGTTATTGCATCCTGGTGTATGGTCGGCCAATAGTAACCCATACGGAACACTTGATATGCCAACGTTTCTCCTCCGATATGGTTCCCGCATTGGCCTGAGTGAACTTTTTTCAGTGTCCAACCAACATCGCTAGGATGCAAGCACCGGATTAGAGGGTTTTTCCCCTAAGGTAGAAGTACTCGTTAATCAAGCAGTATCGGATTGAAGTTCTTCTAAGCTTTCAAGCTTGCTCCGGATCCTCTGGAAGCTTTCCCTTCTGAAGATAGGTAACTATTACGTCCTATCCAACAGGGGAGGCGATCTCCCGGGCTGTCCTCTTTGTCTGGTGTTATACTGGATTGAGAGATCACCTGGAAGTGCACTTTTTTAGGTAGAGTTTTCCCCCCATTGGTAGCTATCTTTGCGAGGGTATCTGCTCGATGATTCTCTTGATGAGGGATTTATCCAATCTTGAACCCTCGAAATCGGGCTCTAAGTTGCTGGACTAACTTGAGGTAAGCTATCGTGTTGTCACATTTTGCTTAGTACAAACCGGTGACCTGGTTAATGACGAGTTGAGAGTTGCTCTTGACATATAGGTAGTCGGCCCCGAGCTCGATGGCTATCTTTATTCCTGCTCTGAGAACTTCGTACACCACTTCATTGTTTGTAGCCTTGAACTAAAACCTGAAGTTATGGCAGCATTTTGCATTTCCTGGGTCTATCAAGAGGATGCTAGCACCTCCCTCTACTTGTCAGGATTCTCCATCAATGTAGAGGATCCAAGGATTGCAGTTACCAATTTTCGGATCCTTCTAGGGAACCGATTCCAGCTCTGTTGAAGTATCAAGATTGGGAAGAGCTGAGAATTCATCCATGAAATCTGTTAGTGCCCGGGCTTTGATGGTCATCCTATTCTTGTATTTTATGTCAAACTGGGTGAGTTCAAAGGCCCAAAGAACTAACCTTCCTGACACATCTGGTCTCTGTAAAAACTATCGGACCGGTTGGTCTGTCACAAAAGCGACTACATGAGCCTTGAAGTAAGGGCAGAGCTTTCATGTCTAGGTCACCAAGGTGAAGGCAAGCTTCTCTATGGAGGATGTAGTAAATAGGTCGCTAAACCCCGTTTCCACAATCTTTGACCAAATCCCCACTAATCGTCGTTTCGGACATAACTAGGTAAATATGTAGTTCCTCTATGAGAACTGGCTTGACCAGCAGCGGTGGGCTGGCTGGCTAAATATTTCTTCAGACTTTGGAAAGCCTGCTCACTGTCCTAGTCTCACTTCATATTCCTTCCCTGTTTGATCACCTTGAAGAAGGGAAGGCACTTGTCAATCGACCATGAGATAAAACGATTGAGCGATGACACTCGACCAGTTAACATATGTACTTGTTTGAGCGAGGCAGGAGATTCCAGGTCCAGAATAGCTCAGATCTTCTCTGGGTTGGCCTATATGCCTCTTTCGTGAACCATAAACCCAAGGAATTTTCCTGTGTTTACCCTGAATGCACATTTGGCGGGGTTCAACCGCATTTGGTTCTTTCTTACAATCTGGAAGGTTTGGTGAAGATGGTAATGATGCTCATCCGCTACCTGGGATTTAGTGATCATGTCATCAATGTACACCTTCATCATCCTTTTATCTCTGGCTTGAACAATCGATTAAGTAGACGATGATATGTAGCACCTACATTTTTTAGGCCGAATGGCATCACCTTGTAACAGTATAGACCCTACACGATGATGAAATGGTCTTATCCTGATTAATGGGGTGCATCACGATCTGATTATACCCTAAAAATACATCCATAAAGCTCATGAGCTTGATTCCTAAAGTAAAGTTTACTAGTTCATCGATTTTGGGCAGCGGAAAACTATCCTTTGAGCAGGCACGGTTGAGATCTATGTAGTCAACTTATATATGCCACTTTCCGTTTACTTTGGTGACCATTACCACATTCGCGATCCAATCGTGGTATCGAGATTCCCTAATGAATTTAGCCTTTATCAATTTATTGACCTCTTTCTGTATGGCAGCATTCTTTTCAGCGTTAAAGTGTCATCTCTTCTGCTTGATCGGTTTGAAAGTGTGATCGATTGCCAACCTATGAGCGGCCAAGGAGATAGGGATCCCCGATATCTTGTCATGGTTCCAGGCAAATATGTCACTGTATTCTCGGAGGAGCTTAATCAGACCTTTATTTACTCCCGGTTCCAAGGTTGCCCCAACCTTGACTACCTTGGATGGGTCGTCTTCTCTGATCAGAATTTCTTTTAACTCATCAACGGGATGGTCATTGGCCCACCCCCTGTATTTTTCTACTTCATCCTCAACTTGGATGTCGTTATCTAGATATTTTGTTAACTCTTTTGCAACACCTATGACCTCATAATCCATCTCTGGTGATCCGTGTCCTTGTACCATAGCTACATATGCATACTACTTCGCTAATGCTGCATGATTGGTGGATACTGCATAACACTTACGGGCGGCCTACTGATCTCCACGTATATCGCCTACTTCTTTCTCCAATGGGAACTTCAAGACGTTATTGTATATGGATAGTACCCCCTTGAGTGATGATAGGAAATGCCTCCCTAAAATGGCGTTGTAGGCCGATGGAGTGTCGACCATAACAAAGTCTATCATGATGTTCTGTTGTAGAGGTGCAGTCCCAACGATAACAGGTAGAATTTTTTATCACACTGGTATAATCGAGTCCCCAATGAAACCGTACAAGGGGGTGGTGCAACTGTTGTAACACCACTGCTTCAAGTTGAGCTTTTCCAAAGTGTCCTTAAAAAGGATATCCATACTGTTACCTGTGTCAATCAGAACACGGTGGACCAAACAATTGGCGATCTGTAACGTGACCACCATAGGGTCGTCGTGCGGCTGCACGGTATTGTACACATCTGCTTCAGTAAAAATTATCTAGGCTGAATAGGAGGTTATTGCCAAGCCTTGATCTACTTTGAAGATACGTTGCCCATCTTCAACCAGGGTAATCTTCCTACATGGTTCTTTCTAGAATTGTTGGAGGTACCAACTAGGGCGGGTCCTCCACTGATGGTGTGTATGACTTGGATTTGCTGCATCAGGTCTTTCTGTTCTCCTTTTCTCTTTTCTGCATGATCTAGGATCTTGAATCTTGGATCTCGGCTTGAACCTCCTTACATGTGCGGATACTATCTCGAACCTATCGGAAAAATTCTACAAAACAACCGCCTCTCACCAAGGCTTCGATCTGGTAACAGAGGTTATAACACTCTGAGGTGTTGTGTCCCACATCCTTATCGAAATAGCAGTACTTGTACCGGTTTCTTGCATCTACCGAGGCTTTTATGGGACCTAGCTTTCTTAGCAGCAGCTTCTTATCCCGGATGGCGAGGTAGATCGTCTCACGAGATTGATTGAAGCGATTTATATAACTTTTGAGGTCCCCATTTCTTAGCTTTTGTTCTTTTTTCGAGCATATTTTGGTATTTGATGTATTTGTAAGCCATGTGTAGGTACATGTTCTCTACGGAAGGTATTTGGGCTTAATTGAAGAGTTTTAGAGGTTAGAAGAGTTAAAATTGGAGTGGCTCGTGCAAAACACCCAACTTCAGAAGGCCGTATCTCCCTCCTTCGATTGAACTACATTGTCGATAACCAATTTTCAAAAATCCCCGGATGTATAATTTCCAACACACTTTACAGATCACAATTCTGAGGTTTCTTTAGGAAGTTATGACTATTTCCATAAAAGTGTGCAGAGCTGGACGGTACGCGTACAGCATGAGACCAATTTCCGTACCGGGAAAATGGGTAGAAAACTCAAAAATAGTGATCCATAGTACACCTTTTGATGCGTACTACGTGACGTACCGCATGACGGCCCAGAATTATGTTTTTCAGCCATTTTCTGAGGGATATTCTTGTCTTTTCACCCCTAAGGCATGCCTTAACCTCCCACACTATAAAATACCCTCTTCCTCATTCTTCAGACCTCTCTTCCCCTATTCTCTCTCTTTCAGGTCCAAACACTTCTTTCTTCATCTTCTTCTCTTTTCTTCATATTCTCCCACAATAAAGATAGATCTTGCTCCCATTGAAGTTTTTCCTCAATGGGAGGTTACCATACACCTCCACCACACCATTTTATACTTTTTCCATCTATCCTATAGAAGATTGCAAGGAATTAGGAGCCAAATTTAGGCTAGGAAGACTAGGAGCATCTTGTCTTCAAGGGTTTGCTTTTATTTGCTCATTTCTTTGTATTTCTTGTTGTCTTTGATGTGTAACCTCGATTTGGGAATTTGTAAACCTTTCACGTGTTATATATATATATATATATATATATATATATATGTATGTATATATATATGTATGTATATATATATGTATGTATATATATATGTATGTATTTTGTTCATAAATTCATTTGGGTTTTGTTTTACTCTTTGATGTATGTGATTTATGCTCTTATTATGACATGTTTGTGTATGAATTGTTAGAAATCAATATGTTTCCATGATTAGGTTTAGTAGTTATTGTAATTTAGAGTAGGAGTTAGGTGCTCATGATTGTTGATTGATTTATGGATGACTTGAAATGCCATGTATTGAGTAATTTGAGTGTTAGAGATTTTAGCCCCAAAGAGTATAAAAGGTTTTTAGTTTAGGCGTTTAGTTGTAAATTGGCTTTGGTTCATATCCTTGTGCTTAATGGGTCTTTGTATTACGACACGATTATTCATCCTTGTCCGGATTGGGTGATGAATTGATTGTGGAAAATATTCCCAAATCAAAAGGATAAACCTTTAACCTAAATTGAATGTTCTTAATGATATAACAATCACATTGTTGCATGTAGTTGTTACGTAAACTTGTTTCCCATGTTTAACGATCCTAGGGAGTTGACTAAACAGAATCGTTGACCTAAAAGTAAAGACCACAAATATTTCTCTTGTACTTGTATTGTATTATGGATATTTAGTATGCTTAATGCTTTCATTCGGTTAGCCACCTTGTGAATGACATTTAGGTTGTGTGTTATATATTGTGTG
Organism: Dipteronia dyeriana; assembly: GCA_032871835.1. Classification (NCBI taxonomy): domain Eukaryota; kingdom Viridiplantae; phylum Streptophyta; class Magnoliopsida; order Sapindales; family Sapindaceae; genus Dipteronia; species Dipteronia dyeriana. The sequence goes on along the minus strand of CM065303.1, from coordinate 49,572,254 downwards.
GTTCATATTACTATGCTCAATATGGTACCCTCTATGTTTGACCAAAAAGTGCTAGAACCACTAGGCTGGTGTGTAGAGCTCATGTGTGTGTCCCACAGTCCTTAATGAATTCATGTTTATGCAATGATGAAATCTCTATGCGCTCGAGAGAGGGTAGAGATTAATTAAGAGGACACGAGCGTATAACATACGTGTTGTATGGGTATCTCGTATTCCTAATGCTTTCACTTGGTTTCCATCCCATATTTGATTAGCCTCGTGGATGAATCATTAGTTTTAGTATGGCCCATGCGGTTACGCATTACATGTCAAACTAACGCATGTGTATATGAGCAGAAAGTGATATAACTGCTAGGTTGCCGCCGCATATGGTTCGTGTGTGTGTTCCAAAGAACTTAATGGATTCATGCGTACTTTGTATGCGTAGATGCAATCTTTAAGACATCCAGTGAGATTAGAGATTAATTAAGGGGATATGAACCTATGATATACTTGCACATTTGAGGGACTAGGTGAGTCTAGAGCGTAATTAGAAGGATTCTTACGGTTGAGTCATTTCCCTAGTGTTACCACAATTCATGTATATCTCCACTCCATCTATCATTGTATATATTATTTATGTAATTTATTTAGTTATATTACTATTCACTTTTTTACGCACGCAACCTACGAGTTTGCTCGGCGTGTTGTAATAATAGCTGGATCTGAGAGACAGTCGGTGAATCTCACCTCCCTATGGAATGATCCCTTGCTTACCACTGTGCTAGTCTCTATGACTTGCGCCTTGCAAGGCTAAACTTAAATGTTCATATTTGACGACACTAAAACGACGTGTCCATCAGGGACGCGTTTAGAGGAGTATAGTGGTCATATCCCTTCTCATCTCGGGCTACGGGGGTCATCACTCTAGCAGGAGGTGAGGCTCGACGAGGGGTTCTCTTAACTGGATACCGATCCTGCTGAGGTTGGTAATGTGGAGGTCGGTATATGGACCGATTGAGGGGTCTGTTCTGAGCCTTCAGGGTTGGTACTGGTTTAGACGCTTCCTTCTTCTAGTACTTGGCAGTCCTCATGTCATCATGTTCAATCTTGACTCTGAGCTGCTCATTTATTTCCATCTGCTTGATGGCTCTATCATAGGCCTCATGGTAGGTTTCTGGTGGATGCTTGGCGAAGGACCAGAATAGTCTACCCGTCCATAGGTTCCTACTGAAGTCAGGGTTTTCTTTTCAGTGAAAACCTCCATCTGAATTACCTCCTTATGGAACCTTTTCACGTACGACCTGAGCGCTTCCCCACGCTCTTGACTAACATACTGTAGATGGATCGGATCCTTTGGTCGCTGTTTGATCCCCTGAAACTGCGAGTAAAAATCACTGGATAATTTGGAGAAGTTGTCCACGCTGCCTGCATGCAACTTTCTGAACCACCTTTTGGCATCGTTAATCAGCGTGGTCGGGAACATCCTGCACATGGCTGCTCAGGTAGCATTCTGGACCTCCATCTACTGGATGAAGCTCTCTAGGTGGCTCAGAGGATCTTCAGCACCGGAATATTTGTCAACCGGCATTTTAAATTTAAAAGGGAGTTCTGCTTCCATAATCCTCCTGGAGAAATGAGCGTTCATCTCGCCCAACGGATCCTTCTTACTCTCTCGGTGTTTGTCTTTCTTCAACTTCTAGATCTCCTTCTACATCTGAGTCAGCTGATCCTGCAAGCGCTTGTTCCAGGTGTTCTTAGACTCAACTTCGGAGTCTTCATTGTCAGAGCTCTCAGTGGGGATAGAGATCTCACCTCTACTACCTTCGGGGGAAGGATCTTTCCTAACGCTTCTTCTACTGCCTCATACATTCTACCTCGGGTTTGAGCTTTCTTCTGGTATCCGTAGGTCTAACTGAGCGGCAAGGTCTCCCTGGCGGGACGTCAACAGCTGATTTTACCTGACAGGGTTGATAATAGGTCGGCCTAAGCCTATTTAGAGGCATGGGGGCTAATCTGTCCATAACCGTGGGGAGAGGTCTCAACCTATTAAAGGCGGTTGGCCTAGTCCCCAACCTATAGGGATCTTTCCGGGTACCAGGTTCAACGGGCTGGGGGTGATTCCCTCTGTCACAAGTCAGAGGTGGACGTTCTCAATAAAAGTTGTAGCATGTTGATCAAGCATAGCCTGATCTGCCACCGGGGCAACTGGGGCACGCGCAGTAGTAGACGAGATTGGGGTGGGATGGTGATATATTGACTTCTTCCCTTTCTTCTGTGTTCTCTTGGTTGAAGCAATAGACCAGTGCCCTGAAGCCTCGGGCTGCCCTTGGGATGCTCGAAGCCTCATGATCCTGTAAAAACGAGAAGCACGTGACCTTATAAAGTGTGTGGAATATTCCTATAGACGGTGCCAAAAAATGTTAAGCTAAAATTTGCTCTATGTGAGGAATCTCAGCTAACACCCTCTGGACAACAACCTCGATAGATCGTTGTCCGGGTAGGTACCTTCAGTACCAGTTACACGTGTGAAAAATGGGCGAAATGAATGAAGGAATAATGGTGGCTTAAGTAATATTCTTTTATTGAACAATGCAATGAGTGCAATGAAGTAGTAAATAATATAGTAGTATGAAACTCTCAATCTCTATCTCTTTTGCTTAACTAATTAGAGGTGGTGAACTCATATCTGTCGATAAGTTGACACATCTCTCGATGGCGATGGCTAGGCTTATCCCTGATTGCAGAGTCAAGAGATAGCTCATAAGGTTTCAGGACTCGGTTTTTTCTCTCTCCCTCCCCAGTCGATATCATTCCTGTATTTATACACAGAGTTGCTAGGGTTTTTCCTTGGCGTACAAGTCAAAGATCACTGAATTGATCTTCTTTCCCTATTTGGCAAGATTTTCTGTTTAATGTGATTGACCCTAGAGAATCGACTGGCGTAGAATATCTTGGTAGGAAACGTGTTTGTTTCTCTTTTGAACTCTTTCATTGTGATGGTGCATACGTGGAGCTTATTTACAGTTTAGAGAACGATTCATCTTTCTTTGTTAGTGGTGTGATACCTCAAAGCATGGACCTGGTGATATGGCAAGGTACCTCGGAGTACAAGTCTGCTAGTGAGGTATCCTAAAGTACCATCCTAGTGAGGTGGTACTTGACTGATGGCGATGACGAGGTACCTCGGGGTACCATTCCCGTAGCGAGGTGCTTGGTCGATCTAGTTGGAGCTTTGTGATTTCCTAGGAGCTTTACGAGCATCTTCCTTCCAGCTGGAAAGGTAGGATATGTACCTTGATGGGATAACAGAACAGTGTCAAAGGTACTTGGGTACCGGTGGTCCGTGAAGGTGTAGGAGCTTTGTCTTGCTCCTACAATGATGTCGAGGTTCCCAGGTTTTGCTGGACTTGGAACTTCGAGGTAAACTATTGTGTCTAGTACCTATCCAGTGCATGGAGATGCTTTCTACCATGTGCTAACTAGGTGAAAAATTTCTCTTTGACCCTTCGCTAAAAATGGCTATTAACAATATATATTATGAATTATAATTTAAATCGTATTACATAATATAATTAATTTCAATTTAATTTTTGAGATTTAGTTTCAAGTTTGTATTTGGCTTTTGCTTTTCCCAATTTAGTAATATTATTTTAAATGAAATTTATGTGCTTTTGCTTCAAAATAAAGATTAATTTTAATGTAACAATTTCATTTTATTATAATGAAATTGTTCATATTTAATAAGATTAAACTCAATATAACCTTTCTAATTTTTAAGATGAAATGAATAAGATTGTAATTTATGTGTTTTGATCAATTACAGTGTAACCTTTTCATTTTTTAAGATGAAATAAATAAAGATTAATTTTAATATAATTTATGTTTTTTATTCTGCCATAATCTTTTGGATTTCCATGCTTTCATTCTAGCCCATTTCATATTTCTCTCGATCTCTCTTCGTTATTCATTTTCTATTTATAAGTTTTTTTTTAAATACAATTACTGTCGGGACCTGCCAAGATTAAATAGACTTTCAAAGCACGGCCCAGAATACTACTCTCACTATCGGGGAGATATTACATGTGGACTACAACTCTCATAATTGAAGAGAGGGCTGTTCCCACCAACCGGGAGAAAACTCCTCACACATGCTTGTAAAATACGCATGGTGAGACTCGAACCCCTAACCACTAAGTGTGGAAGGGTTATGCACAACATCTTTATTAAGAGGTGATGTGTCATTTCCTATTTATAAGTTAAAATCAAATCAAACCCATGTGTTTTTTTTTCCTTTCAATATGTTTGCCTCCATGTTTTATATGTTTCTACATATATACACTTACACGTAACTTTTTTCTTCATATACAATTTTATACTTTTTCTTCTTCATTTAACATTTTTTTTAATATTCATTTTTACGGGGTTAAAAGTGAAGTATCCATTATATTTGTTTTTCATATCTTATATGTTAAAAGTGAAGTATCTATTAGAATTTCGTCTTCTTTATCATTTCTTACATAATAGTATGACTTATATTGCAGGACTTAAGACAAGATTTTACCCGTGTGTAGTACAGGTAATTTCATCATTCATTTCTTTCATTATGTGTGTGTGTTTAGTTGGTTTTCTATTTTATTTTATTTTTTTGTTAATTACCTTATGTTAAACTCACTTTTTTTTGTCTTTAGGAATTTTGACTTTTGAAGAAGAGAGAAAGCAAAAATAGTTAAAGCTCAAACATAGATGGATGATAATTAAATCTATAAAAAAAAATTATTCTCATCACAAGAATACAAAGAATGAAATATGAATTGATCATAAATGTTACTGTTAATTTATTTGATTATCAGTTCTATAATTTCAATATAAACTTAATATTTTGTATCTATTGTTACTATTAATTTAAATAAAATTATATCTTACTTTCTTCCCTTTCAATTTTAATGTTGATAATTTAGTTTTTATCCGACCAAGTGTTGATTGCATTATGATAGGATACCTTTGGTCAAATTTAATCATTTATGAAATATTTATTAACAATTTTTCATGAATTAAGATTATACAATAATAAGATATTATAATTATGAAATATAAAATATATTTAATCATATATATTCTGCATATAATTTAAATCATATCATTTAGTATGATTAATTTCAAATTAATTTTTGAGATTTGGTTTCAATTTTGTATTTGACTATTGCTTTTCTCAAATTAATAAGATTATTTTAAATGAAATTTATGTGTTTTAGCTTAAAAAAATATTAATTTTAATGTAACATTTTCATTTTATTAAGATGAAAATGCTCATATTTAATAAAATTAATGTCAATATAACCTTTCCATTTTTTAAGATGAAATGAATAAGATTAATGTTAATGTAATTTTTGTGTTTTGATTAATTTCAATGTAACATTTTCATTTCGTAAGATGAAATGAATAAATAATAATTTTAATCTAATTTATATGTTTTGATTCCACTATAACCTTTTGGCATTCAAACTAGCCCATTTCGTATTTCTCCACATCTGTCTCGGTTATTCATTTCTTATTTATACGTGAAAACCAAATCAAACCCATATGTTTTTCATTTTTTTTTCAATATGCTTATATGTTTTTATATTTATCTACTCACAAACACACACACACACACACACACACATATAAGGATGAAAAATTATATAGCATTTTTTGGGAATTGATTTGTGTAATTAGCACCGCTTTAATAACTCTAGTTTAAATAGCAGTAAAGATGGGATTGAGACAAAAATCCTCTATCTCCTACAATTTTCCCTTACCACTCCTCTGTTATTTTTTTTTTCCAAAATCTCCATTGATGGAGCTCGAGCTCCACCACCGATGTCATCACCGGTGAGTTGATCGACAAAACCACTGGAAAAACGTCCGTCGTGCACCACCCGTTGTAACCGAAGTATCCATTTTTAGTTTCGAGTTGTGTGAAAAGAAAAACGAAGACAAACCCGATTCGTCTCCTAACCTTCATCATCAAATATGTGACGATCCATCGCGAATCCGACGAGACCGATGGCACCAATGAACTCAGCGTCATCCAATCTTCTAGATCCAACTATTTTCGGAGTCAATCGGCGTCGTTGTCGAATCGTCAATTTCACATGGTCTGCTACCTGTCGCGAGGAAGAAGAAAACCAAAAAAAAAAAAAACGTTTTTCGCTCCAGTAAATCTCGAATTTTTTCAAATAAGTCTCGAATTTTACCAATATATCTCGAATTTATCCCAACAAGTCCCGAATTTGTAAAATAAGTCTCGAATTTTACCTAATAAGTCTTCAAATTGTAAATAAATCTCGAATTTACGAGAGAGAAAAAATACAAAGGAAAAACTTGGGTGGACTTCAATTTTGCCCTCGAATTTTACCAACGAAATGAGAACGAATTAAAACAAAAAAAAAAATCAGAGAGAAGTTTTTGTGAGTTGTGAATGGAGAGGGAGAGGGAGAGAGAAAAATAGAGAAATTAAAAATGAAAAAGAAAAGAAAAAAATAAGTGAGGGTATTTTAGTTTCACCACATATTTTGGTGCTAATAAAACAAGAGTTAGTAAAGTGATGATAGTTGAACAAATCAAAATTGAAAATATGTTATATTCCCCTATTTCCTCCACACACATATATATAGTCTCTTTCCCATGAGTGCGCATTTATGTAAATATATGAGGATATTGAATATAAGTTACACAGTTATGGAAAAGTATTGACAAGTGCATACACACTAAGTCAAAGCATGTAAATCTAGTGGTCACATTCAATGTCCTCATTTATTACATGATGCGTACCCAAGTGAAAATTTATATATATATATATCATTTTATACCTTTTTTATACATTTAATTTTTAAAAATATATATTTAATTTTACGGGATTTAAAGTGAAATGTATATTATTATTATTATTATTATTATTATTATTATTATTATTATTATTATTATTATTATTATATACTGAGGTGAAGTATCTATTAAATATTTCTAATCATAAAAAAAAAATTAACAAAACTCATACATGGCAAGGGTTGACACTAGTTTATATATATATATAAGAAACAATCCTCTCTATACCCATATTTTAGTACTTTTTCTTTATCATAAATACATCCTTATAAAAATTCCGTTGAAGAATAATTTAGTTTTAACAAGTGAATCCTTCAATCCACTATATGTATTTTAGTTTCTGAATCCTTTATATTTATTCTAGTTTTATTAAACCTAAATCCTTTGTGCAATACTATTCTCTTTTATTATTTCTTGTAACCTATTTAAGAATAAAATTCATTCAAGCCTTGACAAATTTTATTGATGTGCTTAGAGTATATTTAATGTAAAAGTGACTTGTAAATGAATTATTCATTCAAGGGACTTACTTCTTATATAGTATAAATATGGATTTGATAGACAATCAACTTAAAATTTGATCTCCAATGCTTTCGTTTAAAACACATCGTGTTTTAAATTTTTAATGATGTGTCCAATTTTATTTCTTATTTTCTTTTTTATTGTATTCTTTATCAAAAATAGATGAAAAATTAATGTCAATCATAAATGTTTGTTGAGTCAATCTAAAAAAGGTTCGTGCAACAGACTGTCTGAAAATGAACGGTCATGTTGACAATGTCTAATATTTTTTTTACCACGTCATCTTGAGGTTGAATATTCACGGCTGTATTGGAGAAATATTTTTTAACGAAATATCTATTAATTCTACGTGAAATCTCTTTTTTTCACAAATCATGCTTGCACTGCAAATGCTCTTACATTTCCTTTTCCCTTTCTATTCTCATATATCAAGGGTGTTTAGTTAGGGTTGTTTTTTGGAATTATAATGGGTGTTGAAGAATTTATATATATATATTTTTAATGATGGGTTTAATGAGAAAATGGGTGTATAAAATACCTTTTTAGATGGCAATAGAGTCGCCATTCAATACAATTATAAGCGGTTTTTATTTTTTGAAAAAAAAAAAATAATGTCAAAAATGCTCAAGCAGTCAACTTATCCATATTATGAGCATGTGACTCATGTGAGGTATGAGTATATAAACATATACTTGCTCTCTTGTAGTCTTGTTGCTCTTGTACCAAACTTTAGGGGTCTCAATATATTTACCCAAAAACAAAATTGAACAAACTAATATTAGACAATCCAAAAAATTTGTTCAAAACTCAATCCAAATGATGTGGCAATTGGTTTGTTCATTAACCACATTATCCTTTGATTTGTGTGGTAATGCCAATTAATTTGTCACATCTTTTGGGTGCACATTTGGATTAATTTTTTGGATTGTACAGTATTATTCAAATGAACACGACCTCACATTATGACAAATCATATCCACTTCCAACTACAACCCAGAATAAAACTGTGTACCTAGTATATTCTATCATGAATCCCTTTCTTCATGATAATTTTAAGTATGATTTAGTGTCTAACCTTATCCAATTATTCATATATGAATACATATATTTTTTTTTCCTTTTGTTGGATAGAGAACACTTAGTTAGAGAATTAGGAGTTTGATTATTAAAAAACCAGCCGGGTTGTATTATTATAATTGGCCAAAATATAATGAATATTATCGTTTAATCAATTTGAGGGTAGATACATAGCATCTCTAATCACATTTGTGACTGTATAGATAAGCATTTATATATTAGCTTGCATTTGACAACTCTTATTACTCTCATCTTGATAGATGCATCACTTCATTGCAGCTATAAATTCATTTATTAGGAGAGCAATTTTTTAAACTTCGCTAAACTATAATGATATAGAGATCATGTTGTTGAGGATTTCGTTTGGTACGATGAGATTGAATTGAATTGGATTGGATTTGGAGTATAGCTCGTAAGATTGAAATTAAATAGAGTCCAATAATGATATCCAAGCTGTAGAGTGTATATTATATATTTTACTCAAATATTCTAATTAATATCTTTTTCGAAACTAATATTGTAATTAATATTTCAATCAACCATTTTTCGATTTCAAAGTCATTTTTAATTTAACATGATGTTTTTATAAATAGTACTGATGTTATATAATTTAAAAAAATTAGTTCAAAAATCAACATAAATGATTGGTCTTTAATATAAAATTTAATTGGAAGGAGGTTGTGAACAGCATAACAATTTATCGTTTTAGTTGTTTTTTTGACTAATTGTTTGTCTTACAAGTTACAACATAATTCTTAGATAAAAAGTCAATTTTGAAAAGAAAAACAAAAACTAAAAAACAAAATCTTTTCTTAAAAGAAGAAATTATATTCATAGCAATTTTCTTTTGATTTCTCAAAAATATATTTTTTAAGTATATTTTACTCAATGTGCTTTTTATTCCAGAAAGATTTTATTTATTTTCAGCTAAGTATCAATAAATATATCCAACAGTGTTTTTGACTATTTAATAATTTAAAATATTTAGAACATCTCGAACCGTCTTTTTTAGAGACCCCTTTTAGATTAACTAAAGGAGAAACTATATTTTTTAAACTATGAATCCCTTAAAAGCTCCCTTAAATATATTTTAGTGAAGCTCACTCACTTAATTAAGGGATAGATTTAACCCTTTAAAGTGGGCTCCACATATCTAAAGCAATCACATATTTAATTTTTAAATCCTAACAATTCTATTATCCCATGTGTAATTTATTTTATAATAATTATTACAAAGTAAAAATCAAGATAATAATAAAAAATTAATAAGGGGGTCATTTAAAGAAGTATTGTTGGAACACATACTCCCTTAATAACCACTTATAACAACATCCACTCTTATTTAAAGGGGTTTCCAAGAAAGACCGTGGGAGATACTTTTATACAATGATGTAAAAAACACCCACAAAACATCTATTACTTTATTGTAAGTTTTACTATCGAAATTTAGCATTACCTATTCGGATGTAATATTTACTTTTAAAAGCCGAAAGTTCTGGCAATAAATAAGTATAATAGGGACTTGAATACCTTATAACAAGATAGAAGAGAAATTATACACAACTTGACATGACAAGGTGCATGTTTAATAAACAATAACTTTTAAAAAGGTGTATGTTTGACATAATTTTTTTCTCAAATCCTTTCCATAGGGTGATGCTACTCATAATACATTAAGGAGAGTGTATTTAATTAGGATTTTAAAAGAATTTTTTAAGTGAATGACTTTTGTAGATTTTATAGAATTTTATGGATTTTTATAGACTTTACAGAATTATGAAAAAAATTCAGACTTTTATTTTAAGAGACTTTCGAAGACTTTTGTAGACTTTCATTTCAAATGACTTTCATAGACTTTCATAGACTTTTATTTTAAAAATTTACATAGACATTTATAGACTTATATATTTCTCATTTCAATAAAAATATTTTTTAAAAATAAAATAAAATAAACATCATTAATTAAACTTGACAAAAGTAGTTATGTCAATATACGCGATTTGTTTTTTTTTTTAAATTGTATTATATTTTGTATCATAAAGACATTATGCACCTGATTTTTTTTATTATATTTTGTATCATAAAAACATTAGTCAAAATTTTATTTGGTATTTTATAATTAGTCAAAATATTATAAATTTTCTTTTAGAATAAGTATAGCAAACAGACAATAATATTAGCTTTTACATATATTTACTAAAGTATGATAATGGGTATAAAAAATCTATCAAAAATTAATTCAAGTTAATAAAGTAAAAACAGCACATGGTCGTTGAACAAAAAGTCAAACCTAAAAGTGGATAGTTTGATATTGATCATAATTACATTAAGTCATGTTCATACATGACTTTGATTATGGCATATTAGCATGGTTGAGTAGTGGTTTTTATCTTTTATTATTTTTAATTAAAGTAAATGACATTCGATCGATTTGTTTCAGTGTTATTTAGTTACTTTAAAAATAGATGTAAAAAAATAAAATCTCTCGTCCTTGATTGAATAGTTGATAGAGAGTTATTTGTATATTATTTTTAGTTAATTTTTTGTTATAGACTATTAATGTTTGTATGTTTCTTTAATAATGTTTATACATTTTCAAAGTTATTCATTTTATTTTATCTGTGAAATTTGTTAAGTATGAATGTACTTTTATTTGAAAAAAGAATATATGTTTAGTAGTTAATGTTTTTCAAAGAGTTTTATGTTTTTCTTCTAAGATGAAATTCTTTTAATTTAAAAAAAAAAATCATTCAAAGTCTTTGGTAAGAATGGAAGATAAATTGTGAGATTTTTTATAAGTCATTGAGATTTTAAAGTCATTAAAAGTCATTGAGATTTTAAAGTCATTAATAGTCTTTGGGATTTTGAATGTTTCGTAACTTTCATAGACCGTTAAAAAATCTTGATTGAATACCTTATGACTTTGATAGAGTATTTAAAAGTTTACATTGAATACGTCCAAGCTTTTTAATTCCATAAAAGTCATTAAAAGTATTTTGAAATCCTAATTGAATACACTCGTTTAAATATCTTTCTGCACTTAATTTAATTATTATTATTATTATGTGACAATTTTATCGTAATTACATTAGAGAGGACCAAAAAAATTCTAAACACACTACACTCCAATTTTGCTATACTTTGATATTACTTTTTTTATATCTCACAAACCCTAAATCATTTTTTCGATGTATGAAATCAAATAATAATAAATAATAAATATATATAAAAAAAATCCTAGATGAAGTTTTCTTAAATAGAAATGTAAGAAAAATAGGAAGCTAATTCAAATAGAAACTTTTCAGTGCAATCTATAAACCATACACAATATTACACATCAGCATCTAATCAAAAGATTTGATCTAAGATAAAGCTAACCATAAAATAAGGTAAAAACACTAATTAATTAATTAAAACATGTGTATAAAATATTCAAATGCGGCGACTAGACTGCCTCTTAAACTCCTATAAATCTTCTTCACATCACCCACTTTAATTGCTAACCAAAAACTGAGAAACAAAACAAACCACATTAAGGAAGAAAATCATCAACAATATCTATTTATAGAAACTTTACATTAATTCAGCAAATCCTCTCACAAAACTTTTCATTTTTGATTTTGGTAATTAATCTCTTTGAAGCAATTTTGAAATAAATCTTTATATATATATTAGTTCTTCATCATCCATTCATGGCTCCTGATCTCTCAATGATCCTTCCGAGAGTTCTCATTGTCTCACGACGAACAGTTCGTAAAAACAAGTTTGTTGACTTCGTGGGTTCGTTCCTTTTTCTAATTTTCTTTTTCTTATAATTTGATTCATTGTTATTGTTAATTATCTATATATGTATTAATGTATACTTCTAGCTACATAGTTTTTTGCTCGTTACTGTTGTACTTTCTAAGTCTTCAGTAAGATTGCCTGTTCTTTTTTTATTTTTGCAATTAATTTGCTTGATTCATCAAAACCATTATGTTAAATTTGCTAATCCTTTAATTTTGGAGTTTGTTTCATGATGTAAAAATAGTTTAACCATGATACAATTTATTGAATTCTTGAAAATTATTTAGACGATTTTTATTTTAGATTTAGAACCATGTTCTAGGCTTGATCCAAAGAAAAGAAAATTTTTTGCTAGTATTTTTTTTTTTTTTTTTACAAAAATTGTATTTGAATCATAAATCAGATATCCGGTTAATGGTTAATGTTTCTTTTTTTGGGACTCGAAAAATTGAAGAGTTTAAAGTTTTTGATAACATGGTAATTTTTTTAAAAATATATTTTTCCATTTGATGAGCAGGAGAGTATCATCTAGACCTGATAGTGAGCTATGGGGCAGTGCCTGTGATTGTTCCAAGAGTGAATGGAGTTCACATGCTCCTGGAAAGCTTTGAACCAATCCATGGAGTGCTTCTCTGTGAAGGGGAGGACATAGATCCATCCCTCTACGAATCCGAACTGTCAGGTTTTTCGCCTGAAGAGCTTGAAGAAATCCGGAAGCTTCATGCCAGTGACACAGCCATTGACAAGGAAAAAGACTCAATTGAGCTGAGACTAGCAAAACTCTGCCTGGAAAGAAACATTCCCTATTTGGGAATCTGTAGAGGCTCTCAGGTTTTGAATGTGGCCTGTGGAGGGACACTTTATCAGGATATCGAGAAAGAGTTGTCGAAAAAAGATGTTTCACTTTCAGGAAATGAGAGAGCAGCAGGTGGTGGTGTTGTTCATATGGACTATGAAGATTATGATGGGCACAGACATGTGGTTAAAGTGGTGGAGAAGACACCTTTACATGAGTGGTTTAGAGATTCTTTGGAGGAAAAGAAAATGGAGATCATGGTCAATAGTTATCATCACCAGGGTGTCAAGAAATTGGCTCAGAGGTTTGTGCCAATGGCTTTTGCTCCTGATGGTTTGATAGAAGGCTTTTATGACCCTGATGCTTATAATCCTGAAGAGGGTAAGTTCATAATGGGTTTGCAGTTTCATCCTGAACGAATGCGATCGGATTCCGACGATTTTGATTATCCTGGATGCCCATCTGCTTATCAGGTATATACGCTTGTAATTAAACCAAACTTTCGAAGAGTTGAATGGAATTTATTTTAAAAGGTCTTCTGGTTATTTATTACTGTGTAGGAATTTGTGAAGGCAGTGATTGCATATGAGAAGAAGCTTAGTAGCTCAGCCTCTTTACCAAAATCAGTCAAGCTTAACAAGGAAATGGAGAAGAAAAGAAAAATAATCGTTAGAAGTTTCTCTATTGCCAAAAACATGTACAGTTCAGGGAATGGAAAGGTTTCGGGTCAAGAATCTGAATTACAGGTTGGAGCAGAATTCCTCGAGGTAAGATTGGAGAACATGTTTGGTAACTTCCTTGACAAGTTTATTCAATTTAATGTTCTCTAGACTTATTCATCTTATGATCAATCAATCTTGACAGGAAAATACAGCATTGAGTTTGCAGCAAGAGAATAGGCTGAAACAAATAGGAGCAACAGTGAGAAATGCTTCCGTGTACATAGAAAGGTTGAAGATGAACGAGGAAAGAGAGAGAGTTGCAAGGACCATAATCGGGAAGATGACAATTGAACAACTCTCCGATCTGATGTCATTCTACCACATGATGGGTCAGATATGTTCTGAATCAATGGAGAAAATGGTTCACGATCTGGTTGTGAATGAATACGAGTCTGGCTGATAACTTGGTTCATCCTCTGCCAAGATGAGATGCTTCACTTCAATTTTTTGTTCTATTGTCTCAGTTTGATCATTTGTGTAAAAACTTCCCAGTTCAAAAAGCTTTCATGTTCTAGGACTTGGCAGTTGGCATCAAACTTTTGAGAAGTTCATAATCACAAACTCTCAAAGGCATCATGTAATCCATTTGCTTCATAACCAGGAAAAATATGTCGCTTCAATAGAACACTTCAAGTGTCCTTTCAAATCAAACGGTGTGTAGTATTTACATAAGGTGCACAATTAACAACATATTGAAAGAGATTAATACAATAATCACAATCAAGATATAACAACAACCCACTTCTCATTTGTCAACTACATTGGAGGAGAAATCTGAAAAACAGATGCATACATGATTATTAAACAAAAACGAAGCATGAAAACAGGGCATGTAATGCACCTAATCATCATTTATATTAATACTCTTTTTTAACACACTGTTCTTCACATGACGAACACAAGAGTTAGAGCCTAGTACATAATCTGGGGTCGACCTCCCTATCAAAATCCCCTTCAAATATGCTAAATAAATTAATACATCCTAAGTAGTGAGATCATCAGGACAGAAAAAAGTGCCTGGTTTCTTATAACATATAACATACTTTAAAAAGTAAATGTAGAAAACAAGAAAAAGAAAACTAGTTCACACTTGATAGAAAGCTAAACCAAATCCTCACCTTGGCTTTAGCTAAGGCCATCGCCAGCTTTCTAAACTATCTGCTTGAGCCTTATAGCAGTTTGCTCTCCTTCCATTCGAAAGCATTCTTAGAATTTCATGCAATGCTTTTTCTTCATTTTTTTTACTTTTCATTTAATTTATTTATGACTAACAAGATACGGGACCCCAGAATTGCAATCTTAAAATTCCATAAATTAAGCAAGCTTTCAACTCACAAGGTAAACCCTTCACAACCACGAAATAATAGCACTTCACTTTCCAGAATGGTTGGAGCATTACGGTTACAACAGTCATATTCTAGCATCATCTGCGGCAGAAAAATAGGAAATCCGGATGATTGACGTGAAGAAGTCGTAACCGATTATCGGCATCCTGAAGGAGGGAGTTTGCTAGTTGGCACTCACTTCCCCCATTAGAGGTCCACACAGACCCCTTGTACTTGTAAGAAGCCAGACCAAAAACGGGTAAGGTCATCTTAGGAACACTGTCCATCTCACTAGGATATGTCAAGGCTGGGGACTCTGCATTTTGTGGACCTGCAAAGATTCAGCATAGCAATTCACACAAAGGCAGATAACATGATAAAAACTGAATCCGATAACAACATATGAAAAAGGTTTTATAGAACACTACTCGTGCATAGAAACATGAACTTGTAGGGGACACTTTAGCATTTAGAAAACTCAGCTCGGAATTCATTAAAACTTTTTGATAAGAAATAGGAAAGAAAAAAAAATGAGGCTGAAAAAACAGCATTGGTCAATAATACAAAATACACAAACATGTTCTCATTACCCAAATTCTTGAATTACTATTCAGAATCCTAAACTACTCTTTAAACTTGGATACAAGGCTTCAAGACAAATTCCATGAGCAATTCAAACCATAACTCATGATACTAGGCACAGAATTCATATATAAAAATGAGAACTGGTGTCGGGGGGTGTGCTTAATAGGAACCCTGTATATGGCTTCGATAAAATAAAGCCACACAATTAATACGCCTAAAAGTATTAACAAGGAGAATATTCACAGCAATATAAGATAAATGACAAACACAATATCATTCGGATTCTCAGAAATACGAACAGAGCATGTGAATGCATATTCATGTCAACAAAATTAATAACTACATTACCTGACAACATGGGAGTATGAAGAGAATGATACGTCAAAAAGCATGCATCCAAGTCTTTTAATGTTGGTCCTGTTGGTATTCTGTAAATTGGATACCTACACAAATTCCATCATAACCATTAGGTCAAATATGCATGACAGAATCATAGACACGTGTAATGTTAAAGATAATACCAGGCCACAGAAATCCAGCTGGAAGGCAGTAGATCACAACTTTTTAGAGTCTTCAGCTTCGGGAAACGGAAGGCAAGATCAGATATCTGTAACAACAAAAGGCGTCAGGAGAAGGGAAATTTTTTGAAAAAGTTAAAAAATTAAAATCTAATAGTGGGGAGTACACAGATCAAGACACAGTGTGCATTTCTTCTTTCTGAACATATTTAATAGGGGAAAAACAAAACAAAGAGAATAAAATAAAAGATAAAGAGTACTAACCTTGTCAGCCAAAGGTTCCCGGCTATAGGGAGCATTTCGCTCCATATACTCGAATATCAGGCGACCTTGAGTGTTTGAAGGTTCACCCTCATCACTTGAAAAGTCTTCTTGGAGGGCACTATGCCGGTCTCTCAAAGACAATCTATCAATCCCAGGAGAAATCTCATCTCCCATATGGGGATGATTCCGTTGCTCCCTTGAGTATGTCATTCCTCTTTCAGGTTCACAATCACTGCTACCATCACTACTCGAGTCTCTAAAATCACTGTCACTGTCCTCACCCAGTCGCCTATTACAAAAGGGCACCCTTAGTTACCATTTACCACACACCAAAAAAAAAAAACCATTTTTCTCTACTTAGTAGTATGAGAATCAATTGGAACAAAATAACAGTACCAAAAAAGATGAATATGGAAAAACTTTTATGAGAGGTATTAACCACCAAAACGTTACCTAAGGCTACCTAAGGTTATAGTCTGTGCCAGAGAGAGCTTGGTCCTATAATTCTAGCTAAGACCAAGTTCTTAAACAACATATTTATACACAGCCTTTTTGGGTTTAACCAATAGCTTAAAGCTGAATCTGTAGTTCAGCCAAGTTCAACACAAACCTCTAAAATAATACACCTGCTATCTATGCACTGCCTTAACCCCCAAAGTGCTGCCGAAAGACCCATAATTACTTTTTCCATTGTGGAGGTTGTCCATTGTGGGGGCAATTCCTTGCTCTCACATTAAGGTTTTACTGACCTAATTTAGATTCAAGAAAAGATTTAGACAAATTGATGTCATCCTCCAGAAGACAGTATCAAGGGTCAAATCAATCTGTTGAAGGCAAATTACTTACCAAGAATCCTCCTTCCCACCCTCCCACTACATGTTCCTTCTCGTTGGAGATTGCTCATCTTCAAATCAAGCTCTTAAAATTACATTATACTTATAATCCTAAACTACTGTGGTAGAAGATAAATGATTGATCCATCAGGTGATTATATTCTAAACACTACAAAAGAGCATCTCTTGTTAGGCAGATCAATGCAACAAAATCCCCTGCTCAACTGAAGCAAGATACTCCTCACTGCCATCTATGACAAGAATACATATCACAATTTGCAATTCGCCCAACAACTACCATTGAAACGGATTTTGAGTGTATATAAAGTATTAAGTACCAAATAACATAACTGATAGCAAAAGCAGCTGCCAGATTACTGAAAACAAGTTCTGGATGATTGATGAAAATAGGAATTCAACATCGAGTAATGGGTATCAATGTTGTTTTATTTCTTCAATTTATAATGGAAGCACGAGGCAAGACAAAATGTCCTATTATTTCCTTCTAGCAACTTTACAGACACTTGGCAAAAAAACTCATCATGCAATAGCACATAAATATTGTAAGCATACGAACAAAAACCTTATCAACATGATTACTGAAAGTTGAAAACTGAACTTCAAAGTTCAATGTACTATGAATCGTCACCCATAATAAACCCAGCAGCCAATCACAAACACAATCGAGCATCCAAGTATAACCAAAAAAAAACATGCTGCTACACCTGCATGTTCTATGCAAATGAAGGCTCTAAACCAAGCTCTGACCCATCATTCATTCATTCACAAGTACTAAATTTAGCATAACAAACAACTTCTCCAATTAAAATTCACATAAATCAGCAACTGCAATACAATTATCAAAATATCGAAGCTAGCAATGTCATTCTTTACCTTGATTTAGCCGAGGAGTTCACGGGATCGGAGTATATCTGAATACCAGACAAGTAAGGAACGTAGTACTGGACGACGGAATCAGAATCATTCAAAATAAGAGGAACTCCGGCACCATAAGCACTCCACTCCTTGAACGACTCCCACAAATCGCCCAACACGAAGTACGGCTGGTACTCCTGGTCACACGTCCTCCGGCCACTCATCGTCGTCTATCGCCACCAAAAACCCAAAATTATTCAAACATTGTATTGGAAAACTAAATATTCAAAAAAAAAATGAAAATATGATTAAAAAAAACACATTTCAACAACTAAAAAAAAAAGAAAATTAAACAGAAGTGAACCTTAGAGAGATATAGGGCCTGTACGGACGGAGTGATCGACCCGAGGAATCGTTCTAGGTTGCTTGCGGGAGAGAGGACCGATTCGGAAGCGACCGGGAGGTCGGTCGGTTTGGGCGGTTGATTGTGGTTGTGGTGGTGGTGGTGGTCGGAGCCGGCACGAATCTCCGGCTCCCTTACTGCCATCGCCTGTTGTTTGATCTCCGGCAGCGACTGAATCGTCGGCGCCGGCGTCGTATCGCTCTTGGCTCTACGCAGTTGCTCGGTCTGCGAATTCTGGTGTTGCTGCTGTTGCTGCCGTGCCTTCGCCGGATTGTAGAACCGATCCTCGCCGCATCGGTCGCGCCTGAACTGCAATCCTGTAGTCCCCAACATCTTCGCAACCCAATCCGAAATACGAAATAAACAAATGAAGCCTAAACTGCTCACTGTCTTTTGTACGGATTCAACGAATAAGTGAATGAGATCAGAAGAAATGATGGAGGAGAGAGTTCGGTTGGTCAAATAAATTAAAAAAAAATCCTCAAACAGATATAATGGGGAAGGCGGAAGGGCAAAATCGTAATTTCAAATCTCAGAAGGATTGTGTTGAAAAGATAACAAATAACAAAAACCAGACAGACTCTTTGAATAAAAACGGATAGGCAGAGGAGGAAGAAAACAATATATTTGTTTTAAAGAAAAAATTAATAAAATTACTATTATGCATTTATCTGTTATTTTTTTTCATTTGGATAATTTCACTATCATACCAATTTTTTAAATAGTTATTAATTTTGTCTCAATCATTTATTTTATATTGAAAAGGTCCTTATTATTTCAGTTGACTATAAAAAGGTATCTATTGTCTCCATAGTTCTTTTAGATGGAATTCATCGAAATTTGTATTAGTGTCTTAGTGATTGAAATTTTATAAATCAATTTATAACGTTTATACATTTTTTTTGACGATTATTATAAATAATTTAATTTTTGATTATCGCATATAGATTTATAATTATCTTTCATTAAAAAAAGTATTTCATTAATGTAACAAGCGAAATTTGTACAACAACTTTTAATCGGGTGGTGTACACCTCTCTTTTCAGATTTATTACAATGTCGGTTTCAAGAATAATGTAAATGTTAACAACATTAGTCTAACGAAATTAATACAATAACTTTTAACTGTTTTAGTTTTTTCATATTTGTGGTAAGGTTTCAAGTCTCATCTACATTATTCTCTGATATTATGGGAGAATATATCTCACAATTGCAAGAATAAATATTCGGGGCCCATATGTAGTGTTGATCTCTAAGGACCTCTGATTCAATCTTTTTCTGATTTAAAAAAAAAAACTCTAAACAAGCTATTTTGATACAAAATTAAAATTTCAGAATTTTTTTATATAATAAGTTGATAAATAAGCTCATTGAAATTATTTTGATACAAAATTGAAACAAGAGAAAGTATTTTAATGATAAATAAATGAATAAAGACTGAATTATCTATCTATTTCTCTAAATTTTGGGGTCAAATTAATAATTTTTCACAAAGTAAGACTGGTTCGATATATTTCCATTTTTAAAAACCAAATATGTAAAAAAGCTTTGACTAAATCGGGCTGTGATTGGTGGAAATTTTGTGAAATCCGGATTAGTCAGAAACGACGTGTCTCCCATAGGTGGAGGGACACGTGTAGGGTCAGATTCGAGAGATGGGGTTGCGTGTCGTTTTGCTATCCCATTCGATTGTCTCAAGAAATTTTGAAGGGTAAATTTTTAAAATTATCACACCACGCGCGGTTTTTTGTTGGTGTGAGTAAAACGCGCCAAGAAGCAGCGGAAATCGTGGAGTCACATCTTCTCCTCTACATTTGACGCCTAGTTGTCTAGTTGTCTAGTTGTCTAGTTGTCTAGTTGTCTTTGCTTAAGTTGAGATTTTTAGATGTTCAAAGAAGGAGAAGAGACTAATTACCTTACATTTTCTATTTTAAAACACATTTCAATATTTTTTTTTAATTTAGTTTTACATGTGGGTAATCTCGTGAATGAGTTTACAATAGCCTGTTCTGATTTTCATTATATGCATTTTTCGGTTATATGCTTATTAGATTATCATGAGTTATGACAAGGTATGAATATTTAAATTGTTATACCTTGTAGGAATATATAGATAGCGAAACAAGACATTTATATTGTTCCACTCAAACAAGGTCAGTCCACACACTCTATGGTTTCTATAGTCTATACTATTTATTATCAATTATTCAATTACTAATAATTTTTAAAAAATAATTACTAATAAAATTTAATGCTACAATGATGAATCAAATAGTTATAATCATTAAAAGTAATTATTCAAAGAAGTTAATAATTTTATATAAAAGAAAGACCAATGTCTTTCTTTTCCTTTTGGGAGAATTTCAACTTATATTATAATTTCTAATATAATAATTTTAAAATGAGATATGGTTGGTCGGCAGTAAACCAATCACACTTGCTCCACGAAATTACGGGGTTCAAGTCCTCTTTAAAAAAAATTATGAATTAATGTAACACTTCAAAAAACAATGATTAATTTATTTCATTGGTCATGTGGTAAGTAATTGTCGTATGTAAATTTTATCAGACGTACACGTCATCGACAAAGAGGATAAAATTGTCAGGTGGTCGTCTAAAAAGACATTTAGAAAATATCATGCAAGACATCACCAAAGAAGAGAAGCCCGAGTAAACAAGTATTGAACAAAACTTATTCGGGGTCAACTGATGTCATATACTACTCGGGGTCAGTTAAAGATACTCGGGGCTAGTTGATGACATTTTCTACTCGGGATCAGATGACTTCACTCGGGACCAGCTGATATCGTGTTTTACTCGAGAAAAACATGAAGAAAACTGAATAAAAAGCCCAGCTCGTAGCTCACACGAATCGAGTCATTAAAATACGTGAAGATATCCATATCAAAGAGGAATTCCAAGAAGAACAGAATATCAAGCAGAAAGGGTTCCTAATCAGGTAACAATTTTATTTCTTCAAAAAGACTACGCTTTTATAAGGAAATAAGTCCTAACTGGACTATACCACTAGAATCTCATTCAATCTCAATACAAGTCTCCGAAACAGGAAAGAAGACAGACTACTCCAAACAAGTAACCAATCATAGTAAAATACAAATATCTTTTATTATTTGTACAAAGAGGATTAGGGTTCTATGAACATATAAATAGACTCATAACCTCGTCACAAAACACATACAGAAATCATATAGAAAAATAAAGAGAGAAAAAGAGAGATCGAGAATTGTAATTATTCTATTCCTAGTGGATTTGGGCTCGGTTGATTATTCAACCACCCGTGGACGTTTCTCCGGTCATCGGAGTTTAACCAAGTAAAAACTTACATCCGATTACTTTCTCCTTCTCTTTCTCTTTGAGAACACAGCTAAAATCCAAATCTTGTTGGCTTTTCTTATACATCCAGAAATCGACGTTAACAATTGGCGCTAGAAGGAGGTTCGTTGAACCTCCGATTTAGTTAAAGGTAATGGTAGGAATCAGAAGCAATTCTGAGGATGTCCAAAAATCCAGATAACGTCCATGTTGGCAGTAGTTTGTGAGATCTCACTGTAACCACGGAGAACCAACCAACATCCCTAGCGGGGATTCAGCAAGTTCCTCCGACCAGCAAAGACCTGACACGATGCTTCCACGAGGCGTTGCAAAAGTTGGTGGCAGACGCAGCAAATGAAAGAGTTGATCTACTGGTTGCGGAAGAAGCCCAACCTCCTAACCTCCCACCCGTAAGGCTTCGTTCAGTTGTAGTGGAGCCAGAACTAAATACACGGAAAGCCAGAAGGAAATCTGCTCCAATTAATCAGGTTGGACTTGAAACACCCGAAAATGAACGACCATGCTAGAAGTAGAACCATGACCAGACAACCCATCCCAGACAACCCATCCCAGACAACCCATCCCAGACACCGTAAACATGACCGGTACAGGGATCCGTCGCCATCAGAAGATAGCGATCGGCGCCATCAGAAGATAGCGATCGGCACCATCACAAGCGTCATCATGGAACCATATGCCTCAAGAATCCACCCGTGAAACTCGACATCAAAGTGAAGAGCCAGATAGAGGAATGACAATCATCTAGCGGTTTAACCATCATGGAAATCCGGTGGGAGATAGAGATGTCGTAATTAGCCTAACTCGAGAAGTCGATAACAATAGGCGTCAAATGGACGCACTTGTCAGACGTTATGGGTACAACGATTTATCTGACGAAGATTCTGACAGTCCATTCACTAGGAAAATCTTATGGACTTCATTCTCAGAAAGGTTCAGAATGCCGCACGTTGAGCAGTTCAAGAAAGATATAAACCCTAAAGAACACGTCAGACGCTATAAAAGTGTTATGACCCAGTATGCCTACAGCGATCCCTTACTATGCCTCAACTTTCCACAAACTCTAGAGGACACGAGCTCAAGATGGTTTGGGAGATTGCCCCCAGCGAGCATCAGAAGCTTCAGTGAACTAAGCATGAGTTTCTCAAGGAAATTTCTTAGCAACTTTCATAGGAAAAAATCAGTGGCTTACCTTTCTCATATAAAACAAGGAAAAGATGAGTCGCTGAAGAAATACCTGGGGAGATTCAGTCAAGCAGTATCAGAAATTGGCAATGCAAAAGACGAAGCGATAATTGTTGTATTCATCAACAATCTACAGAATGGACGGCTATCTTTAGACTTAAGAAGAGCTCATCTAACCAGGTATTCAGATATGATGGACATGGCGGGAGGATATGCACTAGCCGAAGAAGAAGAATTAGCCACAGGAGGATGCTATATGCATGGAGGAAGACCCGACAAGGAAGCTGAGTCCAAGATACAGAACCAAAAGGGAAAACATAAAGGAAACAGTAAAAAAAAAGTAAGGACGGGGGAAACGGGCGTAATGCTGAACAGACCACGGAGAAATTCTGAGGTAGATACTCCAACTACACCCCACTTCAGAAAATCCAGGAGGAAATTATTGTCATACTGGAAGAGAAAAATCTGGTAAATGAGCCTCACCGACAGTCTCAGTTTGCTCGGCGAGATAAAACAAAATACTGCAGATTCCACAAGGAAACCGGTCATGAGACTTCCAAATGTTACCAGCTCAGAGATTACATAGAAACCCTCATTTGGGAGGGACATCTTTAGGATGTAATCTTGAAAAGGGATGAGAATTCGAAAACAAAGAAAGAGATCACGGCCGATCACAGCTCTGGATGAAATCAAATGGTCAGTCCAGAGGCTAATAAAGTAATACAAACAATCTTTGGAGGACCATCCACTAGGAGAAGTAACCGAGAGCGAACGCAGGAAATCAGAGATGCAGTGGAAGCAAGACATAACTTTGATGTGAACTCGGTCGAGCCAGACCCAAAAAGGGTAAATGAAGGATGGGACCCAATAATATTCATAGAAGCAGACTCACCTGGGGTCGATGTTCTGCCAAATGACGATCTGGTCATAAGTGCCTGGATTGGTCACTGGGAAGTCAGGAGGATCCTGATAGATAATGGAAGTTCGACAGACATTCTCAATGTAGCCGTCTACTATTAACTCAGGTTGGACCGAAAGGATCTACAACCTTTCCATACTCCACTCAGAGGATTCGGAGGAATTGAGGTCAGGTCACTCGGGACGGTAAAGCTACCTGTAAAGATTGGAGTGGAACCTTGTCAAAGAGTTGTATTGCTCGACTTCGTAGTGGTAGACTTAGACAATTGGCCGTATAATGCGTTGTTGGGTCGGCCATTCTTAAATAAAACTAAGGCCGTAACAACCATTTATGCATTGATGATCAAGTTCCTGACCAAACAGGGGGTCAGTGTGGTCAAGAGATCCCAAGAGATGGCCCGAAGAGCTAACCTATCAGTATACAAAGACAAGAATGATGAACAGGTATGCACTATAATGCAGCCGAGTCAGAACAAAGAATCACTATCATTCAAATTTGATCCAAATGAAGAGTGGAATGAGTCCAAAAATAAACCGGTCGAATAAATTATCTTGAAAGAAGATGAACCAGGTAAGAAGATCAAGATCAAGATCAGGGCCAATCTGGAAGGAAAAGTCAAACAAAGCCTCACTAATCTGCCTAAAGAATACAAGGATGTGTTCGCCTGGAGTCATGAAGACATGGTCGGGATAGACGCCCGAATAATATCTCATCATCTCGCGGTAGACCCGAATGCAAAACCAGTGATACAAGAGAGAAGGTCATTCAATCTAGAGAGAAGTCAGACAATCAAACAAAAAGTAGAAAAGCTACTCGTCGTAGGATCGATTAGAGAGATCAACTACCCTCAATGGGTAGCTAATGTAGTCCTCGTCCAAAAGAAAAATGGACAATGAAGAATGTGCATAGATTTCACATATTTGAACAAGGCATGCCCAAAAGACAGTTTTCCACTTCTGATGATAGATCAATTGGTGGACGCTACATCAGGCCACGTATTGCTCAGTTTCATGGACGTCTACTTGGGATGTAACCAAATCCGGATAAACAAGGATGACGAAAGAAAAACAGCATTCGCAACTAATCAGGGCTTGAACTGTTACACAGTAATGCCTTTCGGGTTAAAAAATGTAGGGGTAACATATCAAAGACTGGTCAACAGAATCTTCGCACGGAAAATAGGAAGGAACATGGAAGTGTACATTGATGACATGCTGACCAAGAGCATCTCGGCAGACAAGCATACCTCAGACCTGCGAGAGACATTTGATGTTTTGAGGAGATACCAAATGAAGCTGAATCCGAACAAGTGTTTATTCGGAGTTTCTTCAAGAAGGTTCCTGGGTTTTCAAGTTCACCAAAGGGGAATCAAAGTCAATCCTGAAAAGATACAAGCCCTGCAGAGAATGACTTCACCAAGGACACTAAAAGAAGTACAGCACCTAACAGGATACTTAGCTTCTTTGGGTAGATTTATCTTAAAGGCCACTGATAGATACGCACCTTTTTTCAAAGTAATTAAAAAAGAAAAAGAACTCGAATGGAACGAAGAGTGCGAGCAGGCATTCTTAAAAATCAAAGAGTACTTAGGGCAGGCTCTCATCCTTTCGAAACCACAAATGGGAGAGGTACTCCATTTATACTTATCAATTACAGAACTAGCAGCAATCTCAGTCCTAGTCAGAACAGAAGATAGAGTACAGAAGCCGGTGTACTATCCCAGCAAGGAGCTTTTACCCGCCGAGACTAGGTATTCACAGGCAGAAAAATTGGCTCTAGCATTGGCTTCAACGACAATGAAGCTAATGTCATACTTTCAGGCTCATACAATCCAGGTTCTCACCGACTGCCCATTGAAACAAATTTTAAAGAAACCAGAGATTTCAGGAAGACTAACCAAATTGTCAATCAAGCTAAGTGAATTCGATATCCACTACGTCCCCAGGACATCCCTCAAAGGGCAAGTAGTTGCAGATTTTATAGCTGAGTTCACAGAGCCAAACCTGGAAGCAAAAAAGATGTTGGGAAAAAATTTCCTATAGAAATTATATATTGATGGCTCTTCAAACACTTACGGCAGCGAGGCAGAGATCGTAGTATGCACTACAGAAGAAGATGATGTCGAATGTGCCATGAGGTTGACTTCAAAGCAACCAACAGTCAAGCCGAGTACGATGCTACTAGTTGAACTCAGAGTCTGCATAGCTCTCGTAGCAGATGAAGTTGATATATTCGGCGATTCATAGGTAGTTGTCAACCAAGTTCTGGACGAATACCAAGCCAAGGATGAATCCATGATAGCCTACCATGACATTGCAAAACAGCTCCTCCAGAAATTCAAATAATATAGAATTGCCCAGATCCTCAGGGAGGAGAACGAAAAGGCAAACACTTTATCCAAACTAGCATCAGCAACAACCACAATCAGGCCAAAAACTATTCCGGCTGTACATCTCCTCAAACCGAGCACAGATGAACAGAAAAACTTAGAAATTTTAGAAATCCGAACACCGCCAGACAGTTGGATAACTCAGCTGAAAAGATTCATGAAGAATGCGTGCTCCCGAAAGATCTCTTACAAGCAAAACGTATTAGGTATCGATCAACAAGATACACGTTGGTTGGAGGAGAACTATACAGAAGGGGGTTTTCCCGAACACTCCAATGATGTGTGTCAGGGGAAGATGCATATCAGATATTACAGGAAATCCATGGAGGAGTTTATGGAAATCACACTGGGGGTAAAAGTTTAGCACACAAGGTACTCAGATAAGGTTATTGTTGGCCTACTTTATTCTCAGATGCACAACGATGTTCTAAGAGCTACAATACTTGCCAAAGGATCGCTAATGATATCCGACAACCTCCTGAACAACTCAGAAACCTCACATCCCCATAGTCATTTACCATTTGCCATGTACCATGTGGGGTTTGGATTTAATCGGCTCAATGCCAGCCGGGACAGGGGGTGGAGCGAAGTATGCCATAGTGGTTGTTGACTATTTCACGAAGTGGGCAGAAGCTGTAGCATTAGTGCATATCACATAAGCAAATACCATAAATTTCGTGAAAAAGAATATACTCTACAGGTTTGGAGTCCCAAACATTATCATCACTGATAATGGCACCCAGTTCGATAACCTGAAATTCAGATAGTTGTGCAAGGAGTACCAAATTGCCAATTACTATGCCACGCCTGCCCATCCTCAAACAAACGGGCCGACTGAAGTAGTAAACAAAATCATCAAGCATACACTCAAAGCAAAGCTGGATGCCAAGAAATTCCTTGAGCTATAAATCAATTCAAAACCACTAGGTTTTCAGAAATTAGTTAAATCGGAATTTCATTAGTCTACAAAGAATTGTTACAAAGAATGTAACAAGAATTGTTACAAAAGAGAACAAAAATAACCTTTACAAAAATTTATGAAAATTCTACAAAAATCAAAGTTGTGAGGATTTAGAACTCTTACCGTTACTCAGGTCGGACACCATTTTATACTCGCGGAGCAGACTTTCATTGAAAGGCCAAGCGATCGTATCGACCGAATCATCCATCCATTGGCTGTAATCTTTCTCGGAATCGGTTTGACATCAAGCACCACACCTTCCACTACCGATTCTTGACTGGCGTAAAAAGTCGAGAGGGAATGCTCTGATGGAACCTCTAAATGCATGGGATGATGATCTTTGCCTCGGCTGCGGCAGTAAGCTCTACACTCCTTCATCTGAGTCCGAAGAGATTCCAATGACCGATCCACTTGATTCTTGATCGACAGCTCTCAGTTGGTTTGAGCTTTCTCAGTTGCCTGATTCTTAACCTTAAAGAACTCGCCAGCTGAAACTAGCCATCGCTGAAACTCCCGAAGGAGAAGGGCATAGTAGGTAGGGGATCTTTTGAAACTGTCTACCCCTTAGACTTCGAGTTCCAGCCTGGCCTCTTTGGATAAGGATTCAACCGTCAAAGTTTTACGCTCCAAGTCTTCAATTTTCTTTTCATACGCCAACTTAGACTGTTTCGCTTCCTGTTCGGCTTGAAGCATTGATTATTGGGTAGAGGACAACAAGTTTTGAAGTGACACTGTTCTCTCCTCTGCTAAAGAGGCTTTCTCCTTGGCCTCCACCTACTTCTCCAAATAGTGGTCGGTAAACACTTGGGCACTGTCAACTTCTTTCTGATAAACCGATTTGACTCGAGCATGGCTATCCTCACTTTTTTTCAGCTGAGCTTCAAGTCGCCTTATTCGATCAGCTTGATGTTGCTGCATCTGAACCAACTCAGCGAACTCGACCACCATCTATAAAAAAATAAACAAAATTAAAAATCTAGCAAGCAAAAGGGCAAGGCAAGGGTTAGGAATAAAACCTACATAAGATGCGCCGTTGAAGATATTCTGAAGAAGACTTGTCAGAGGCGAGTCCCTGAGATGACTCCAATGATCATCCCCGATAAAAGCCCGGCCAGATGACATCGCCCTGAGCATATCCTGGGGAGAATAATAGGAAGGATCTCTTGAGGGTTCAGCCCTTAGATCTTCAACCTCGGGGGGAGAGAAACCCTTGTTCGGCTCAGAAGTCTCCACACCCGTCGATGCTTCAACATGAACACTCGGGAGAATCTCAGCCTCGGTGTCTTCATCACTTGATTCAACAAATGAAACTACATGAGTAACCTTGAGAGGGCGAGTAGAAGAGTCGTCAGCTTTCCGCTTCTCAGCCCGAGAACGGTGGAAGCTGAGATCAGCTGCGTGATCCTCCTAAGCATAATCTTGGAAGGATTCAAAAAATTCATGATCTGTAGGTACTTATCCCTCAGAGGTTTTACCTCCATCATCGACGTCTAACCGCTCGGTAGGCCCATCAACAAGACCCTT
Organism: Dipteronia dyeriana; assembly: GCA_032871835.1. Taxonomy (NCBI): domain Eukaryota; kingdom Viridiplantae; phylum Streptophyta; class Magnoliopsida; order Sapindales; family Sapindaceae; genus Dipteronia; species Dipteronia dyeriana. The sequence goes on along the minus strand of CM065303.1, from coordinate 49,543,369 downwards.
ACTTTGCCTCTCCCTTTCATCAGGCAACTCCTGAGTATAATCCGTTGGGCCACTCGGACCACTAGACTCCCCTGTGGTCGGCTGAACGACTTTCTCGGGGACATATTCGGGGACCTGTTCCTTTGCCACATCAGGTTCCTCATCAGAATCAGGTGAGGCAATACCATTGTTGCTTTGACGAGAAGCTTCTTTACGGCTCGTTTGAAGAAGAGACTTCATGTGACGAGCTTGAATGTCGCAAACGATGTCCGAGTCATACACTTAGAAGAAAAAAGGGAATCGCGTCAGAACATAAAAAGCAAAAAAAATATAATAATAATAATAAAGAGGGTTACAAAGACCACTTACATCACCTGCGGTAGCCTGAAATCTGGCTACAGAAGCCGAGCTCTATCATCTTTTTCTCATTAAAAAGAAAAGTCATGCTCCTCTTCTCCAAAGTGCGAACTGCTGCCCTAGCAAGTCTGGTCAGCTCAGCATCGCTGAATTCAAGCATTTTCTTGTTCCATACCTCGGGAGAACAGAAAAAGCGAGGAACTTTCAGCACCCTCCGAGTTTCCCCAACCGAGAGAGTGATTTCAAGACCGAGATTCCCTCCTGTGAAAAACCAACTGTTCTTCCAGTACTTGTTGGATGAAAAGAATTCCCATACAAAACCCTCTTTTTGGGGTCATCAAAGGTATCAACCCCCTGATTCACCTTTGTCCCCTTGGGGATCCAACAATCTGGTTGATTAGACATGAGGAAATAGGTCCTTGTCTTTCCAGACTGCATCAGCGTGAAGAAGTGCCTGATTTCACTCGGGAAAGGAGATGACAGGTTCATTCGGCTCTATATGTGCCACATACAAATCAAGATCTTGTAGTTGTTCAGGGCCAGTTGAGCCAGAGCGATCCCTGTTTCAGCTAGAAACAAGGAAATGAACGGCTGAAGAGGAAGAGTGACTCCGCAGCAGAGCATGGATCCATAGATTGCCATCATGCCAGAGGGAGGATTCCATGCAGCTCTATCACCCGCAGAAATCAAAGTAACCAAATTATTCAGATCGAATCGAGCATGATATTTCCCGATCTCATCTGCCCCACCACATTCGGTTTAGCATCAAACCCACTTTGGCGATCAGCAGAAAAAGAGAGACAAGATACTCTGAACGCCTCTTCGACATCGTTATAATCAACAGTTTGCTCCCTGATCCGAACACTACCCGAGTTGTGCTTATGGACTTCGCTTTTGCCTTGATGCTTTCCCATCCTTGATCTAAGTGGTACCCTATGATTAGAAACAACAGATTCAGAACTAGATGAATCAGAATTAGAACTGGAAATAGAACTAAAAAGGACGTCAGGGTAAAGCCCATAAACGTCAACTTCTAAAAAAGGAGGTTCATCAGGGGGATTTCCCCCAATAATCTTCGAATGCAGGAAACCAGTTGAAAATCCTCACGATCGAGCACTTCAAGAGCTATAGTACAGAGTCGAATACGGGAAGTTGGATCCATTAAAACTAACCTTGAATGAAGAAAACTGATGCAAAATCTTCAACGGAGGATAGCAATTTTCTGCATAAAGAAATCTGAGCTGGAAAAATATATGGTTTGAGTTTTTGAGAATGAACCAGCGCAACCCCTCAGTGAAGAATTTAAAAGGGTGATAGCACGAAACCCTAGGATCTCAAGGCGGGATAATCAATGACAAGATTTGATGACTTAGGCGGTGCACGGGGAGACACGTAGGTCGTTTCTGATAAATGGTATTTAAATTAAAAGGCAAAGAACATGTGTTAAGAGAAGAACTGTTTTTGGCCGTCAGAACTCCAAAACATCGTCGTCATTGAGATCTCGCGTGAGGAGGCAAATCGAATTTATATGGTCACCATTAAGACACGTCATTATAACAAGACATTTACCATGGCATTAGAGAGATGTAAAATTTGAAGAATTGATTAAAATACTTTTGCCCGAAATGAAACCCTGTTTGGTAAAAATATTTTAAGGGGGTATTTTCGTATGTAAATTTTATCAGACGTACACGTCATCGACAAAGAGGATAAAATTACCAGGTGGACGTCCAAAAAGGCATTCAGAAAATATCCTGCAAGACATCACCAAAGAAGAGAAGCCCGAGTAAACAAGTATCGAACAAAACCTATTCGGGGTCAACTGACGTCATATACTACTCGGGGTCAGTTAAAGATACTCGGGGATAGTTGATGACATTTTCTACTCGGGATCAGATGACGTCACTCGGGACCAACTGATATCGTGTTCTACTCGGGACAAACATGAAGAAAACCGAATAAAAAGCCCAACACATAGCTCACACGAATCGAGTCATTAAAATACACGAAAATATCCATATCAAATATGAATTCCAAGAAGAACAGAATATCAAGTAAAAAGGGTTCCTAATCAAACAACAATTTTATTTCTTTAAAAAGACTACGTCTATATAAGGAAATAAGTCCTAACTAGACTATACCACTAGAATCCCATTCAATCTCAATACAAGTCTCCGAAACAGGAAAGAAGACAGACTACTACAAATAAGTAACCAATCATAGTAAAATACAAAGATATTTTATTACTTGTACAAAGAGGATTAAGGTTCTATGAACATATAAATAGACCCATAACCTCGTCACAAAACACATACAGAAATCATATAGCAAAATACAGATAGAAAAATAGAGACCGAGAATTGTAATTATTCTATTCATAGTGGATTTTGGCTTGGTTGATTATTCAACCACCCGTGGACGTTTCTCCGGTCATCGGAGTTTTACCATGTAAAAACTTACGTCCGGTTACTTTCTCCTTCTCTTTCTCTTTGAGATCAAAGCTAAAATCCAAATCTTGTTGGTTTTTCTTATACATCCAGAAATCGACGTCAACAGTAATAATAGTTATCATATATGTATATTCATTTGTTAGTAAACGTTGAAATACAAATTGTGATATAGAGATATAGAATCAGATTATATTTAGGGATGTTTGGTACGTTGTGCTGGACAAGACTGGACATCATGTAGTACTAATTTAGTAATGTACAATGTTTGGTAACATTTTATATTCGTACTGGATTCTACGGTGTACTGATTTAGTACTATCTAAATCATATTAAGTTATACGGTGGGAGGAGGTGTTTTTCAACCATACTAGACTTATAAAAAAAACATATTTTAAATAAAAATATATTTATAAGAAAAATTACTTGAGGCCAAACAACCTCCAGCCCAATCTCTTTAAGGGGCCGCCTGTTGGAACCCTGTTCACCGGACGCGCATTGGAAATGTGTTTTAAATTTTTTTTATACAGATCGTAATCTGTATCTGGGGCCAGTGAACTTTTGATCGTAATTATTTTTAGAACAAATACATATAAAAATTATTACACTAATAAAATATATATGTAAATACAGGAAATTGTAATCAATAATAAAAAAGAAAAAAAAATACAACCATACCAACGTTTGGAGGCTCCTTCACTTTTCGATTTGCTCCTGATCTGTACCACTGATCTTCCTCGCTATATCCCGGGACAAGTAACTGTGTGTGGACGCATCACGAACTCAGGAACTTAGAATGGAGGATGTAGGAAAACTAAGAAACTCTTTCTTAATTTTTCCTAAACAACACTTGCACCATTTGCATCATATACAAATTCTGATATATATGTTGATATGTGTTTTACGCACACTAATTGCTTCAATAGAAAAATTGATCTGTGTCTATTTTTTTTAAGCAAAAGACCTAATGCAAGCTTTTTTGAAAACCAAACAAATTTTGCATGTCATTAATGCGTGCTCCCCTTTCTTTGCACAAAATATATCATATATATGTGTTGTGCTTTTCACGCAAAATATATCATATATATAATGTGTGTGCTCCCTTTAACGCACATTATATATTATATCTTATGTATAATATTCAAAAATTTGATCAAATCTATATTTGATTTTTAAAAACTTTCAAATAAAAAATATCTCATATCTTTTATTTGATTTTATTTGAATTCAAACTATTTAAATTTAAAAAATTAAATATTTAATATAATAAAATAATCATATTATCTTATTTTATTTAAAAATAAATATCAACATACACCCTCCAATTAGTGATTAATAACATAATTAATTAATCTTATTATTTAATTTATTAAATCACCATTATTCATTAATTAAATAATCTCATTATTTAATTAATTTTCGAATAAATACGTGTCACTTTAGTAACACAATTAATTGGACAATCCAATTAATTAACCGTGACCCTTGTTACCTAAATCGATCGGGCTAGCAAGGGGACCTAATGGACCCATAGTATTTTGAGCTCCAATAATCATCGGAATCATTAATTAAACTCTTTAATTAATATTCCTTGAGTATTAACTCCAGTGTTATTCCACTAAAAACCCGAAGCTGCACTATCTCAACTGCAGGCGTTTTTACACAGACCGATACAACTCGGTGTCCATCGATATAGCTATTACATATGGTGTGATCCTCCACAGTAGTTCATAATTAGAGTTGGGTCATAAAGTCCGTTATACCCCTCAAATTACATATATCCTTTAAGTACTATTGATTCTCTAATGGACAATAAATCATATTTCCTTACGGAATTAGGAGAGCGCTCACATTGTTAAAACCCGAATCAACCCTTAAGGAAACTACCATCTACTTCTCACAAGAAGGAGTGGATTCCACTATTGTGGACAAACCTTCCCAGACACAAGTCAAACCGCAATCCCGACATATGGAGTATACTGATCAGGAAATGCATCTGACCTCACCCATGACATATCAAATATCACGATCTAACCTGAAGGAGTCGATAAGACACTCAGGATTAAGATCACCCATATATAGCCATCATTAGTTGATATATATGAATCTCATCGGTAAACGGATCTTGGTGTGAGATTCATATAGATTATGACCTAGTCCTATATGATCACATCATACAAGGTGCCTCCATTTCCATATCTCATATGAATGATTCATGATAGAATCACTGTACATTACGGAATGGACTGCAGCTATAGATTAACCACAAATAAAGTACCCAGCTTTATTTACTATCTATGGACTCTTTAGATTGCACGTCTCTTACTGTATCCATCCGTATATGACACTCATATATACAGTTGGAGATTACATCCGGCAATCCAGGATGTTAATATGTACACAAGTTTATAAAATAAATAACATAACAGTATGAATTGAACCTTTCTTTTTATTTACTTCATAAATCCATTTACAAGTTACATGTTTAGGGTATAAACCCCAACAATCTCCCACTTGCACTAAAGCATGTGAGGCATGTCTCGTAACCATAGACCATCTAGGTGACCCGAAAACACTTTAGCCGGTAAGGTCTTCGTAAATGGATCAACATGATTGTCTTGTGAGGCTATCTTGGTGATGATCACATCTCTCCTCTGCACTATCTCTCTAATGAGATAATACTTTCTCTCTATATGCTTCCCTCTCTTGTGGCTAATTGGTTCTTTGGAATTAGCCACAACACTACTGTTATCACAATAAAGTGTGATGGGTTTATCCAGGTCTGGAACAACTTTCAGATCACTCAAAAACTTACAGAGCCAAACAACCTCTTTAGCAGCTACATATTCGGCTTCCATGGTAGAGTCAGCAATGTAAAATTGATTGATACTTTTCCATACAATGGCTTCACCACCCATGGTGAATACTGATCCAGACATGGATTTTCTAGAATCTCTGTCTGAATGAAAATCAGAATCCGTGTATCCTAACGGGATCAAATCATGTCTAGAATACACTAGCATATAATTTCTCGTTCTCCGAAGATACTTGAGAATAGTCTTGATAGCAACCCAATGATCCAATCTTGGTTTGGACTAGTATCTGCTGACTACTCCCACTGCATAGCAGATGTCCGATCTCGTGCATAAAATAGCATACATGAGACTTCCTACTGCCGATGCATAGAGTACACGTCTCATATCATCAACTTCTTGAGGTGTCTTAGGACACTGTTCCTTAGACAAGTGAACTTCATGCCTGTAAGGTAAATTTCCTTTCTTGGAGTTCTACATCGAAAATAGCACAAAAATCTTGTCGATATATGATACCTGAGACAGTGCTATAAGTTTGTTCTTACGATCCCTTATAAGTTGGATCCCTAGAACATAAATTGCCTCTTCCAAATCTTTCATTTGGAATTGGCTAGCCAGACAGCCCTTTACATCAGACAACACTCTCACATCATTCCCAATGAGTAGGATATCATCTACGTATAGGACCAAGAAAACTATTTTCTTATCAATTATGCGCTTGTAGACACAAGGCTCATCGACGTTCTGCTCGAAGCCATGGGTTTTATCACATCATCAAACTTAATGTTCCAAGATCTATATGATTGCTTAAGTCCATGGATGAACCTTTGCAGCTTGCAAACCTTTTGCTATTGATCTGGAGACACGAATCCCTCTGGTTGCATCATATAGATGCTCTCATCAAGATTTTCATTCAAGAATGCAGTCTTGACATCCATTTGCCAAATTTCATAATCGAAATAGGCAGCAATGGATAAGAGAATCCTAATAGACTTAAACATGGCTACTGGGGAGAAGGTATTTTCATAAACGACCCCATCTTTCTGGGTATAACCCTTGGCCACTAGTCTTGTCTTGATGGTCTCTACCTTCCCGTCTACTCCTCTCTTTCGCTTGTAGATCCACTTACACCCTATGGGTTTTACCCCATCCGGTAAGTCTACAAGATCCCAGACTAAGTTAGAGTACGTGGACTCCATCTTGAGATTCATGGCTTTAAGCAATTCCTCTTTATCAGAATCTTCCATTGCATTTTTAAATGCCAATGGATCATCCACACTATCAGCAGAGACAACACCTTGTCCCTCACATATAGCTAAATAGCGTTTAGGTTGTCTCACAACCCTCTCACTACGTCTAGGTGGTAGTGTATCCTGATCAGGAACCATCTGACTCTCAGATGTTTATAGATCAATAACTCTTGTTGATGAACCACTAGTCTCACTAGGCTCTAACTCATTTAATACAATCTTGTAACGAGGTTTATGGTCACTAATGTAATTGTCCTCAATAAACGTTGCATTTGTCGATACAAATACTTTGTTATCTTCGGGACTATAAAAGTGTCCACTTCTGGTCTCCTTGGAGTATCCTACAAACAGGCAGACAACATGCTTTGAGTCTAGCTTTCTAGTTATGTTCTTCAGCATGTGTGTTGGACACCCCCATATACGGAAATGTCACAAACTGACTTTACAACCATTCCACAACTCTAGGGGAGTCTTAGGAACATATTTGGATGGCACTACATTCAACATGTATGCCGTTGTTTGTAACGTATATCCCTAGAAGGAATTTGATAATGATGAGAAACTAATCATATATCTCACCATTTCCATTAGGGTTCTATTTCTCTTCTCCGCTACACCATTTTACTAAGGTGTACCAGGAGCTGTGAGTTGGGAAACTATCCCATGCTCGACCATGAAGTTTTCAAACTCTTGGTCAAGGTACTCACCTCCACGATTCGATCGTAGTGACTTGATAGTTCTATCTAATTGATTCTCAACTTCAGCTAGGAATTCTTTGAACTTTTCAAATGTTTCCGACTTTCGTTGCATCAGGTAGACGTATCTGTATCTTGAGTAGTCATCTATAAAGGTGACATAATACTCATAACCACCTCTAGCTTTAACATTCATCGGCCCGCAGACGTCTGTATGTATAAGCTCTAGTGGTTCTTTAGCTCTAAGCCTTTTTCCAGTAAAAGAAAAGATTCGCAGACAGGTAAGGTGCCAACCTTTAACGCATTTAAAGGTCCGCTTTTTAGTAATCTGTCTATCCGGTCAAGGTTGATATGACCAAGCTTTAGATGCCAGAGATACGTGTCATTATATGGAGAAATCTTATATCATTTAGTTTTTGTTTTTTCAACCTTAAACATTTCGGTGTAGAGCAGTGTAGTATATTAACGATCTTAACACATACAAATTGTTTTCATTAATTTCTGAACAAATATTCAGACCATTCTTTCCAATAATAACAGACTTATTATTAAGAGATACATATTATTTTGGTTCTAACAACTTAGAAACGGAAATCAAATTCCATGTAAATCCAGGAATATAAAATACATTGTCCAACAATATATAATTATTACAAAAACGTAATCTAATTACGCCCACTGCTCCTGCCGATACGACATCCCCTGACCCCACACGCAATGAGAAGGCTCCCTCCTCTAGCTGTGTCCAAGAATCAGTCCATTGCAAAGAAGAACAAATATGGTTAGTGGCCCCCGAATCAACTATCCAAGGTGAAGAATCATCTTCCACTAAACATGACTCAAGAACAAGTAAATCATATTTACCTTTCTTGGACTTCTTCTTGTTTTGGGCTTTCTTGGGTTTGGACTTACCCTTCACCTTTCCATCAGACCTCTTCCTTTTCTTATTATTGGAGGAAGATGGTTCTGCAACATTTGCCTCACCGGTCTTACCCTTGTTGTCCTTAATCAATGACACTGTGTGAAACTGAACATTAACTTGTTCATCTCGTAGTTGCTTTTAAACTGATCAAAACTCTTCAGAAGAGTCGTCAGTATGATGCTCACTTAACTAGGTTCGTCAATGGCCCCGCCATTGACTTCTGCCGTGTTGAAGTATGACATCATGCTCAGGACATGTTCCCGAACTGATGTACCTTCCTTCATGCGAGTGAGCATAGCGGAACGAACAGCTTCATGTCGCTTTTGCTCGGAGGGCTGTCCAAATATAGCTTGCAATGACTCCATGATTTTGAATGCTGAAGTCATTGCTTCGTGCAGTGTGACAAGCACGTCTGTCATAGATGCCAACAAATATGTCTGGGCCTTCTCATCAGATGAGACCCATCACTGGTATGCCTCACGAACAGTTCGTGTGGCATTAGCTGTAGGCGCTGGAGGACATTCCTCCGTAAGCACAAACTTGAGGTCTTTGGTGACCAAAATTGTATTAATATTAAGTTTCCACTTAGTGTAGTTATCACCAGTTAATCTGTCGTTTGCGAGAATTTGAAGTAATACAGTAGACATTACTGAAATAAATAAAATATTCATTAAGTCATTTATTTAAAACAAATGCGAGTGATTTGGTATAAATTTAAACATGATGCATGGACATGTTTAACATATTTAACGAACTAGAACTACCCTAAAAAATAGTTATTATACCACAACAATCCAACATACCACAAAAAAGTGCCGTCTTAGGGTCGGTCAAATATTTACATGTTGGACCGAGACATTCTCAATCAAATGATATTCTAGAATAACTCTTATCCCATATCATTCAACCATCGTTTATTCAGTCAGGTTTTTAATTAACAAACTTAATCAAAACCTTCGTGAGTGTAACCCACCATTTCAGATCTCACGAGCTTAACTCGAGAATTACCGCCTTAGGGTCGGTCAATCCCAAAATACCCTCAGAAATCTTATTCGTTAGGAAGTCAACCTTGGTATTGACCTTTGTGGAAACCCTCCTTAGGGAGGCCGAAAGCAAAGTCGTCACGAGGCCCCACTCGGATCTCACAGTGTTGAACTAATGATGGAGACCGCGGGATATATATGTCATATATCCCTCTCCCACTCGCTATTTTAAAACTAGGGTTTTCTATTATCCGTTAATGCACCTAGACTCTACAGGATCAAACGGCTAACTTTAATCAAGTTATCTAGTGCATTAACTAATTCATTATTAGAAACAAGTTCTAATTAACTAATAAATTATTAATGATTTTTAACAATTAAAAATCTAATCTATTAGTGAATAATCTAAGTCTTTGTAAACTATTTACTAAGCTCAAATTATTATGAAAATGTTTACCAAGTTTTAACTATTAAAACTCTAACATAATATTCGGTTCATTTATAATTAGGCAATTAATCAAATTAATAATAATTACTATAAATGACCCTATTAATATAACTTATTAAACTCTTTAATAACTAGATTAATATTAATGAGAATTATCAAGTTTTTTAACAATTAAAAAACTAATCTCATTTTCATAGCCAATTTATGTATTTACCCATTTTAATCACATTAAAAATAATACATAAAAAAAATTAGGCTATGATGCATGTATGACATATCAAATATATTTGTGTAAGCACTGATAATCTAAATGACATACGTATGCATGACAATGTTTTTATCATCATGTAATATAAAGCATACATGAATTGACCGAGTACTGTGGATTATTTAACCTAAAAAAAGTAGAATCTAAAATTACAAAAATACCCCCAAGGCATTCCTTGGTCTTCTTGTAATTTCCGAGTTTTTCAGTCTCTTCAGATCACTCTGATTCATCTCATTAATCTTTCTTCGTGATTTTTTCAGGTCTTCAATATAAGTTACATTTTTTTTACAATACAATTACAGTAAAATAATAATAATAATAATAATAATAATAATAATAATACAACTCATAAACCCTAAATCCATAGTACCATATAATTAACGATAAATCATGTTTTTGTAAATTAAAAAAAAAATTATACATACAAAAATATCATACATACAAAAATATCATACAGTTAATTTAAATTGTGCATACACAATCATACATACAGAAGCATCGAAAACAATTTCCTATTCCGAAAATAAAATAAGCTCTGATACCAATTGTTGGCTCCAATTTCCATCGCATGGGTGTGGGCCCGTTCCTAACTCTTTGGGGTGACACCCACAGATACCTATCAGAGCACTCTTCTAAGAAGCCCCCGGGCGGAGAGCCATGCTTCGTCACACGATCACGCGTGAGAGTTCCCGGGGATCGGTCAGTTGCCACTGTCTTTGCTCTGATACCAATTGTTGGAACCCCGTTCACCGATCGCACAACAGAAATGGGTTTTAAATTTTTTTATACAAATCGTAATCTATATCTGGGACCAATGAACTTTTGATCGTAATTATTTTAGAAACAAATACGTATAAAAATTATTATACTAATAAAATATATATGTAAATACAAGAAAATTGTAATCAATAATAAAAAATAAAAAAATATAAACATACCAACGTTTGGAGGCTCCTTCACTTTTCGATTTGCTCCTGGTCTATACCACTGATCTTCCTCACTATATCCCGGGACTAGTAACTGCATGTGGACGCATCACGAACTCAGGAACTTAGAATGGAGGATGTAGGAAAACTAAGAAATTCTTTCTTAATTTTTACTATGCAACACTTGTACCATTTGCATCAAATACAAATTCTGATATATATGTTGATATGTGTTTTACACACACTAATTGCTTCAATAGCAAAATTGATCTGTGCCCTTTTTTTTAAAGCAAAAGACCTGATGAACGCTTTTTTGAAAACCAAACAAATTTTGCATGTCATTAATGTGTGCTCCCCCTTCTTTGCACAAAATATATCATATATATATATATATGTGCGCAATGCTTTTCACGCACATTTGTTTGTTTTTTTTTTATAAATAATATATATCTAATATATAATATTTAAAAATTTGATCAAATCTATATTTGATTTTTAAAAACTTTTAAATAAAAAATATCTCATATCTTTTATTAGATTTTATTTGAATTCAAACTATTTAAATTCAAAAAATTAAATATTTAATTTAATAAAATAAAATAATCATATTATTTTATTTTATTCAAAAAATATCAACAGTCCATTTAGTGATTAATAATATAATTAAATAATCTTATTATTTAATTTATTAAATCATCATTATTCATTAATTAAATAATCTCATTATTTAATTAATTCCCGAATAAATACGTGTCACTTTCGTAACACAATTAATTGGACAATCCAATTAATTAACCGTAACCCTTGTTACCTAAATCGATCGGGCTAGTAAGGGGACCTAATGGACCTACAGTATTTTGAGCTCCAATAATCCCCGGAATCATTAATTAAACTCTTTATAATATTCCTTGATTATTAACTCCGGTGTTATTCCACTAAAAATCTGAAACTGCAGACGGTTTTACACAGACCGATACAACTCGGTGTCCATCGATATAGCTATTACATATGGTGTGATCCTCCACGGTTGTTCATAATTAGAGCTGGGTTATAAAGTTCGTTATACCCCTCTAATTACATATATCCTTTAAGTACCATTGATTCTCTAATAGATAATAAATCCTATTTCATCACGGAATTAGGAGAGCGCTCACATTGTCCAAGCCCCGAATCAACCCTTAAGGGAACTATCATCTACTTCTCACAAGAAGAAGTGGATTCCACTATCATGTACAAACCTTCCCAGCCACAAGCCAAACTGCAATCCCAACATATGAAGTATATTGATCAAGAAATGCATCTGACCTCACCCATGGCATATCAAAGAACACGATCTAACCTGAAGGAGTCGATAAGACACTCAGGATTAAGATCGCCCATATATAGCCATCATTAGTTGATATATACTAATCTTATAGGTAAACGGATCTTGGTGTGAGATTCATATAAATTATGGCACAGTCCTATATGATCACATCATACAAGGTGCCTCATTTCCCATATCTCATATGAATGATTCAGGACATAATCACTGTACATTACGAAATGGACCGCAACTATAGATTAACCACAAATAAAGTACTCAGCTTTATTTGCCATCTATGGACTCTTTAGATTGCACGTTTCTTACTGTATCCATCCGTATATGACACTCATATACACAGTTCGAGATTACATCCGGCAATCCAGGATGTTAATATGTACACAAGTTTATAAAATAAATAACAAAACAGAATGAATTGAACATTTCTTTTTATTTACTTCATAAATCCATTTACAAGTTACATGTTTAGGGTATAAACCCCAACACCGCAAGCCTTTGTTCGTGGAGGGGACAGGCCGATGACATCGAAATCGAGGTCGTCGGTCGTCGGTCGGTCCCCTCCTTGAATAGAGGTCGGCCGCCTCTCGTCTCGATCTCTGTAATGGAAATCAACAGAGAGATCTCCATCGTCAATGGAGATCCCGCGGTAGAGGATTCTCGTCCCCTGCCCCCTAGAAATCCATCTTGGAGATCACAACGGGAGGCCGTCAGCCTTTGTTCACGTAGGGGATCGGCCAACGACCTCAACAAGGAGGTCGTCAGGCGGTCTTCCCCACGAATGGAGACTCGTGACCTCTTGAAGAGATGAGGCCCGACAGTGGAGGCTATCTGGTCCTGAGTATTTTTTTAATTCAAAATAAAAAAAATAGAATTTGTCAAATCGTTTTAAATTCAAATTTTAATATTTAAATATATTGATAAATGATTAATTTAAATAAAAAAATTACATTAGTCATACAAGTATTGTCCAATACTATCTAATACCAAACAACGAAGAGCATTAAATTTAACCTTATACAGTCTAATACTTTCTTATACAATCTTATACAAGATAGTCCAGTCCAAGATTGTACGGTTTGCCAAACATAACCTTAGTTTTCAATATTCGCCTTAAATGTTATGTCTTTTACGCTTACATCATGATGTTGTGAGTTTAAATCGTGTTCTTTTCCCCGATTATTAGATATGTATAGTTACTGGGTTAGTTGTTAGTCATTAAGTTTCAATCAAAGAGTTTACAAAAATCTTTGGTCGATTTTTTTTATATAATAATTTAAAGTTTGGGAGTGGAGGAGAGACTCGAATCCATAATCTCTTGATATAGATGTGAATGATAGATGTGAATGTCGAATTGTGATAATTAATGACTAGACATGAAACCATTATAGAAATTGGGGTTGATAAAGTAGTTGTATGAGTATGACAAATTAATTAACAAAGCTAAATCTAAAGGGTCCACAACTTGCATTTGTCACCTAGTTATAATATGAATATGGTTGAGAGGTCCCTCAAAGATTTTAGTACAACCACAAAACGAATAAAAATTCATTAGTTTGTAGACCTTCTTCACCTAATTTGTCATGTTCAAGAGTTGGACCATTATTTGTTTCCCAAGAAAATCAACCAATCCAAAAGGTTATATATTTCCAAAGAAAATGGTATTAATGCAGATCCCTAGTTGGCTAGTTGCCATTATATAAAAATAAAATAACATGGGAAATAAGTTTTCATTTAAAGGGATGGACATTTCCCCCATGGACCCTCACCCCCATATGGGGGCAATTTTTACCCCAAATGGGATTTGGGTTTGGGTTTGGGGGTAATCATGATCACGGTTCGATTTGGTTCAGATCAGGATCCGGATCCGGATCAGGATCCGAACCGTCGGTTCCGGTTCCGAACAGATCTAGAACCGGAACCGGAACCGGAACCATGGACCGTCGGTTTCGGTTCAGTCGGTTCGTCCGGTTCGGTTCATTTTTTTATTTACAATTTTGTTTAAGAATATATATATATATTATTATTTTCCTGAAACCGGCAGGTTCCAGAATCGAAACAGAACCTCCGGTTCCAGGATGATTTTTTTCGGAGGAGAACCGGAACTGGAATGGAACCGGAATCAAACCTTCAGCCATATGGTTACGGTTTCAGAACCAGTTCCACGCTTACGGTTCATTTCACACGGTTACGGTTCAGTTTGAATCATGGTCGTGTCTAGGTGGGGGTGGAGACAAAATTTGCCCCCAAAATCTAAATGGAGGTAGGGGAACTTACCCCCACCCCCATTTCTTTTAATAGGGATGGGTGTCGAGCCACATTTCCCCATATATATTATATATTTTTACTTTTATTTTCCTAAAAAATAATAACTTTAACTTAATTACTCATTTTCCCTATTTCCATATATATATATATATATTTATGTGTAATACTATATTACTTAGTTATTTGTAATAATTATGAATTAAATTAAATCAATTATATATTTTAAATTATTTATTAAAATAAATTAAATAAATTATATATTTTAGATTATTTATTGGATTGGATATCAAAATAAAATGAATTGAACGATTTGAACGATTTGAATGATTGAATTTCGAATCTCAATTTCTAAATTTCAGATTTTAAATTAAAAAATATTATAGTTGAAAATAGAAAAAATGAAGGACGGAGATGGAGGCAGGAGAGCCTCCCCTAAACACCCCCATCCCCACTTCCCCCAAATGGGGTTTGAGTGTAGGGGTAGGTTTTTGGAATAGGGGTGAGTGTGGGGTGGGGTACCCTCTCCCGCCCCAATGGGCCCCACACCCATCCCTATTCATATAATGATATATATATTTCGACAGTTACAATATAGTCTCAGTGTAGTTATAACTGGGTTATTATTAGCAATTGAATTTATTCCTATGGTTTATAAAATTAAAAAAAAAAAAAAAAAATCTCCTCTCATAACTACTCCCGTAAGGCTGTAATTATACATGTCTGTATAATAGTTAAATCTTAACGTGGGATAACATTTTTTTTTTAATTACAAGATTTGATTTCTTAATATTACAATATGACGATCTTGCATGTTTTAAAGTGTGAGATCTCACATCTCATGTAACTCGAATGTCATTGCATTGAGTTGTGTTTTTTTTTTTTTTAATATTATATAAATTTAGGGTTTTATTTATTTATTTAAAGTAAGATAACTCGAACTCGTAACCATGTATTATAGGTGTGAGAATTTTACAATTGGACCAACCTCATCTGTATGGAATGGTTAATGATATTGTTGATAGTATTTAATAAAAATGTTTATTTTAACGTTACAGTAAACATATTATCTATTTTGGATCGAATGGATGCCGTTTTATTTTCAAAATAAAAAGTTTACTATATGTCTATACCTACCCAGTTAAATTCGATTGGAAACATGTGATGAGAAAAGTTGGTATAGTTTTAGTAATCTTGTGTGAAGTTAATTGGTTTGAAAAACAAATAAACGTGCCAACATTTTCTAACCAATCTATAACACCAAACAACTTAACTTACATGCATGTCCGATGTCTCATTTTGATTTGTACGACTTCTGATTCTTGTCAGCCTCTCAATATAATTAGATTAAAGAAAGAAAAAAAGAAAGGTTATTTGTTGCCACCCACACAACTACGCTACTAGACGCCAGGCGCCTTGATTTCTTCGAAGTTGATTGTGATGTTTGTTGATATCCAGAATGGATGTACGAGAAAAGTCAATAATAATTGGATTTTAGCTGTGATTTTAAAGAGAAAGAGAAAGAGAAAGAGAAAGAGAAAGTAATCGGATGTAAGTTTTTTACGTGGTAAAACTCCGATGACCGGAGAATCATCCACGGATGGTTGAATGATCAACCAAGCCAAAATCCACTATGAAATAATATAATTACAATTCTCGATCTCTCTTTCTTCTCTCTATATTTTTATATGATTGTTGTATATCCTCTTGTGTGATGAGATTATGGGTCTATTTATATGTCTATAAAACCCTAATCTTCTTTGTACAAGTAATAAATGATCTTTGTATTTAATTATGATTGTTTACTTATTCGAAATAGTTTGTCTTATTTCCTGTTTCGGAGACTTGTATTGAGATTGAATGAGACTCTGGTAATGTAGTCCAATTAGTACTTATTTTCTTATAAGAGCGTAGTCTGTTTGAATAAATAAAATTGTTGCCTGATTAGGAACTCTTTCTGCTTGATGATTTTGTTCTTATTGGAATTCCTCTTTGCTATGGATATCTTCGTGTATTTTAATGACTTGATTCGCGTGAGCTACGCGATGGACTTTTTATTTTTCTTTATGTTTATCCAGAGTAGGAAACGATATCAGCTGGTCCCGAGTGACATCATCTGATCCCAAGTAGAAAATGTCACCAACTAGCCCCGAGTATGTTTAACTGACCCTGAGTAGTATATGACGTCAGTTGACCCCAAGCAGGTCTTGTTCAATACTTGCTTATTCGGGCTTCTCTTCTTTAGTGATGTCTTGTAGGATACTTTCCGAATACTTATTCGGATGTCTACCTGACAATTTTATCATCTTTGTCAATGACGTGTATATATGATAAAATCTACATACGACAATGCTAAAAACGTTTTAAGGATAATTGATTTCACAATATAAATGAGACTAACGATTACAAGGTTTTGACGAGACAAGGTTTGACCGATAATAAACCATTTATATCTTCACGACTGTATTATGAGGTTATATGTTTAAGTGTTTCCTCTTTTATAAAAAAATAAATAAATTTATATAATAATATAATACTTAAAACAAACAAAAAATTAACAAGGTTCTTGAGTCTTGACTTCAAAATATTTCATATTATATGATACATAGGTATAAAGAGTTCTTAAAAAGTAAGACTTTTTTTATAAAAAAATAAGGTGTCATTTGTGTGAAGACCGAACAATCATAAATTTTATTGAAGAATGAATAGTGATTGAAACTTGAAACTTGAAACTTAATAATATGTAGACTTGACAGCGGTTCGATCGGCTCTAACTATGGAACCAAATCGGAACCGACCTTAAGAATCAAAATGGAACCATAACCGAAATATAAACCGGAATCGTTTTTTTTTTTTTTTCAAAAACCGGATCCGAACCATCGGTTGGGATATAGTTTTGGAACTGGCGGTTCCGGTATTAAATCTATTTATTAAAAAAAAACTGATGAGAGGTATAATTTTTTTTTTAATAAATAGTATCACATCAGCGTTTCTATTTATTATGTATCTACTTTTGAAAAAAAAATTGTATATTCATATCTTCAATGCAATTATCTAAAGTCAAATATACGTCCATTTTATGACCAATCATATTAAAACAATTATTTCAATATCTTTTATATTTAATTTTATAATTAAATGAGTATTAATATTATTGGTGGAAAGAATTAGAAATCATTATCGGTATTTTTATGAGAGATTCTATCATTAGAAACTCAATTCCATATTTTTTAACTTTTTATTTATATATTCTTCATATTCAATTTAGATAATTAAATTGAAGATAAATTTTTTAATTTTTTAATTTTTTAACTTTTATAGTATATGATATTCAATTTTATCGTATCCATGGAAAATGCTCTGCGGTTTTAATCAACCGAATCTACTTTATGAATGAATTTACAAATTTTCCAACTCTTTTTTCTCTCTCCTCTCAAAATAATCTCTCTCAATTCTCTAAACTATTCTATCTTCTTCTCTGTTCTTCAAGATCTTCAAATTATCTAGAAAATTCCCAACTAACACCTGCAAACAGAACAACCATTTAACTTCAATTACTCCACAATCAACCAGTCCATCCAATTAAAACCCAGAGCACAACAGTTTCTAGATCTCAAAAGGTTGAATGCGTCAACAAATCACTGAGAACCAGAACTGATGCGGTGAGGTGCAATCGGAAAAGGTGCGATCGGTGACAGGACTGGAGAGGGATTTGCGTTGGGGCCGAGGTGACGGCGACGGGATCTATGGTCCGGCTAGGACGGCGGTGGGTCCATCTGTTAACACTTAACAGCTTCTCTGTTCTTTCTCCCAGATCTTCAAGCTTCTTCGCAGCACAGAGCATACCTCTTCTGCTCTTCGTAGACTCGTAGTGTTGTTCTTTACCGTTTTATATAAAATAAAGAAATGGGGATATAAAATTTATGTTGGCAATTATGCTCTTCTAACAATTTATATTCTCTCTCAAAATCTATCTATCTGCTTCTCATCTTCAATCCCTTCTCCTTCTTCTGCCTTTCCAATCTCCAGATCTCCAATTAATCTTGCAAACAGAGGTTAAAATTAAATCAACAATTAAACCACAACACAAATTCAAGCAATAACAGGTTCAAAGCAGACAAGAATTTGTGATTTGTGTTCCTAGTTAAAATATATAAAAAAATAACCGAACCGTTGGAACTTGATGAACCGAGATCGAGATCGAAACCGAAACCGATACCTTCCCTTAAAAGATTTCGGTTTCGGTTTCGGTTTCTAAAACTGTAACCGGAATTGGCTAATCAAAATCACGAATCAGAACCGAATCAGACCGAGGTCATGACTAATGATAAGTTTATTTTTTATTTTTAAAACCTCTAAATGAAGTCACAATTTATTTGTTTTCAAAGATAAAATGATTTAAAAAAAAAAATTAAAAATAAGTAATTTGCCATTTAGACTTTTATTATTGTTAATTATTATATATTTTTATTTTATATGATACAAACAACTAAATAAAAATAATTTAATAAATCCTAAACAATTTTTATATAATATTATAAAAAATGATAAATAATGATTTAGAAATGATTTTGATTTTACAAAAAAAATAATAGAGATTCAATTATATTGTTGAAAATGATAATACGATTAATGTCCCTTTTTTAGCTTATCATAAATAATAGGTTAAAATAAATAAAATTATGTAATATAAAATTATGATAAAATTTAAAATATAGTATCTTTAGGAGTAGGGGTGGCTAAAAACCAATAAATCGAACCGAACTGATCCAATCGGGTTTTTTTCGGTTTTCTTATGTTGATCGGTTCAATTCGATTCAATTTTTTGAAAACCGATTGGATCGGTTTTTTTTTCTAGTTCGATATCAAAAATCGAAAAACCGAACCAAGATCTAACATATATATATAACCTTAGTTTAATTTTTAATAGTCCATCAAAACTATAAAACTATGAAAGTATGTCACAATTTTTTTATTTATAAGTATTATTTTAAACTAGTATTTTCAATATGTTTAAACCCATAATTTAATTTGGTCGAAAGTTCGAAAAGAATAAAATATGAAAATATATGTAATAATTAATGCCCAAGAATTTGACTCAAAAGGACCAAAACCGAAAAAAAATCGAACCGAACCGGTCCAATTCGGTAGGTTTTTGATCGGTTAACATTTATAAACTTTATTGGATCGATTCATATTTTCGAAAACCGAACTTTATTGGTTTTATTGAAAAATGAACCAACCCATTAAACACTCATCCCTAATTAGGAGGATAATCTTTGAAGAAAACATATTAAATACAATTCAATAATTTGAAATTAAGTTAAACTTTAAGGTTTTTAACCTTTTTTTTAAGTTTTTTTTTAGTATTTTTAAATTGTTTGACAATCTAAAAAAACAAACAAAACAATTTAATAAATTCAATTTAGATCCATTATGTTTTAAGTGGAAAAAACAAACAACCTCTTCATGGATTGAAACTAGATGGATTTCTATATATGTTTCTTTTTTTTCTTTTTCCTTTTTTTCCCCATATTTATGTTATTTTTGGGGGTTTCCTCTCTCCGTCGTTTCCTCTTTCACAGTTTATCCTCACATTTCAAATTATTTATATATTGTAAGTTTTTTTTTTGTGTTCCTCTCTAATTTTCATCTACAGTTCTCAGTAATATTTCAAACAATACCCTGAAGAAATTTTTTCAAATTTAGAGATTTACATAGTAAAAAATTTCAAGAGATAGATCGAAGTGTCGAAAGTCTCAAGGTGAGAGAGTGGTATTTGTTCTTGAGAGTGTCTAACCGGAGGGAAGAAAGGGAAAAAAAAAATAGGGGAAGGAAAAGTGGGTAAGGCTAGGTTGCCTAAAAAATAAAAATTGAACATTTTTGTTAGTTCCATATTTACGAGTAATGTTAAGTTGTCCATAAAATTTGTTCAAATGATGTGGTATGTGAGTTATTAATACATCAACAATTCATATGACACATTATTTGGACAAATTTTGTGGACAACTTAACATTATTCATATTTTATTGCTTAAAACTAAGTTAATAATATTTTAAAAAATAAAATACAAATAAAGTTAATACTTAGTGATAATTCAAGCTAAAAAAAGGTGGTATTTACACTTCTTTTATGAAATAGTACAATAATTTAGGGTAGGTGAAACGACTCGAACTCACAAGCTCATGATGTATGTGTGAGGGGTATAACGCTAAACTGACTTCATCTTATCTTATTTACACCAATTTTTAATATAAATAAACGAGTATGTATATATAAGAGTAAGAGTAATATTATACAACCCAAAATTCAACCTAAATGATGTGACAAATGAGTTGTTATGATCTCACAAATCATGAGGTGATATGATAAATGATACGACAAAGACAACTCACTTACCATATAATTTGAATTGGTTTTTGGGCTAAATTGTTGATTAGACTAGCATCGGTATAAGAGTAATTCAAGTTAAAACTTGCAAAATTCTTGTTATAATAACAATTTTATATGACAAGATATTATTGGCCTAGTGGTATGTCCATCACATATATACAAAGTGGTTGTGGTTCGAGTCTTCCCCTTGGCCTCTCTAATCCCGAATTATTGTAATATTAAAAAAAAAAATCTATTCACAAGTTGCGTGTTACAATAATTCGATGTTTAAGGATGGAAAAAAGACTTGAACCCATAATCTCTTAACGTAGGTATTATGGACATACCACTGGACCAACCTCATATGATCTAAAAGTTTATATTGCTTTAATGTGTGTTTTATGAATTAAGTTAATACAAATTATATGATAAAATGTGATGATGATATCATAAAATGACTCTTTTATGTAATTATATAGTTTAGATGATTTATCTTTAAATATTATACACACTGAACATACCATTGTTGGAAAGTTCCATTATGTAGGGGCCACACATGTAAATATTAAATGTGTTATGCTATTTTTGATTAAGCCTAAATTAAAGTTGTCTAATTAAGATTGAAAGGTTTAAGGCTTAAGGGTATACTTGTCATGGAATTAATATGTAGATACCGGAGTGTTATTTTTAATTTGATGAGGGGCCAAATTAGAAATAACAAAACATATAATAATCTGATTATTATATTTAGGGTTATGATCCCCAAATTACACGATCACTTTTGGTTTTTCTATATTCCCACCACTAGAAAAGAGAGAACATTTTTGTGTCCTAAGGATCGTGAAAATTTGAAAGATCTCAATCCGTCCACCAACCTTCGACAATGGATTTAGGTACGCTTCCGCTTTTCCGATTATCTCATCTTTCTCTTGAAGTGATATGGTTAGTAACATGTATTCAGGATTTGATTAAGCATGATATAAATGCATGTTTATGTTAAACTTTTAGTTAAATTATGTGATGTTAGATTTTGTGTTAATCAAATTATTACAACTATCATATAATATTTTATCATAAGATATATATTTATGTTTTTTAACAATAAAGTGCTTACAAGACTTTTAATATGTCCAATTTGACTCTTAATTATTTATTATTATTCATATTGGTAATGTACTAGTCTTCATCTGTGTCACGGCAAGATAACGTGACGGTCGGTCACATGTCACAATTTTTTATTATAAATGATTAAATTATTATAATAAAAAATAACGAAAAGGGTGCCTGTGACTGTGAATGACCTCCGCTTGCAAACGGATCATGTTCAATTGCTTTACTTTAATAGTTAAGATGTTTTGAAATAAATATATATAATGTATAAATTTATTTTGTTTACAATTAAAAAAATGTTTTTAATAAAGTGTAAAATGTAGACGGAATTTTACGTGGAAGCGTTGCTAGATAGAACACAAAACAACAATAGCAAAATAAAGAATTAGATGAAGAGAATAAATCCAATCACATAACACAAGAATATTTTTCGTGGAAACCCAAATCGGGAAAAAACCACGGCCGTCAGGACGATAAGAGAAATAATCTACTATATGATAAATTGTTACAACCACTCTCAGGATTCTCTCTCTAAAATACCCCAAACTCAATTACACCCAATGCTCTCTTGAGATCTCTCTATATTTGCTAATTTGCTCCACCACCAATAGTCTAGCTATTAGGGTCTATTTATATGAATTATAGAGAGTTTAACATAAAAGGAAATCTTACTCCTAAACGTCTAAGAATTATTTGTTTCACATAAATACTATTTCTATTTATGACAAGTCTTCTTGTTTAAAAGAAATCCTATTCTTTTAAGCATATGACTTTCCTAATTTGATTAACACAAGAACTTCCAGAAGAAAACACATTTCCTATTTCGTGCAACATTTCTATTTGGGAAAAATCCACCATTGATGCGGTTTGGGTCGTGGTTGGCCACCCACGCCCTTCACCACATGCATCGCTGTCGTCCACCGCTCCGAATATCGAGGTTGGTGCACTTGCCTCCGCCGCGAAAACTCACAGACGTTTTACCGCTCCCTGTGCCGCAGTCTGTGCACATGTCCGCACAGCGGTCCAGACCGCGATACCTACCAGATTCCATTTTTCTTCAGTTCTTCGGTCGACAAACCTCCCTCAGACTCGATCTCCTACTTCTAAACGTATCCCACGTCTCCAGGAAGTCTTCATATTGGTTGAATCCCGTTTAGTAGCCATTGGAAATTCAAGCCATATCTAACATAAAAGACTATAAAACATCTTTAGTTTTTGCATATAATATTAGTTGTATTTTATCTAGGAGACTAGGAGTGGGTGCACTTCGTGTCAAGTTAATTTTCAGCTAAAACCGTATCTGATTTGTATATATGGTATAATCTCTCTAAATTAATAATCTCTAACATCTAATAAAATTTTATGAAACCGATCATGTTTTATATGTATAATTTAATATTTCTGTTATCTAATAATTAATATAAAATATCAAAAAAGAATTAATTAGCATAATCACGTTAGGAACAATATATCTAGAGTAGCTCGTTTCTTTCCGGTTGTTCTGATCTCGAACTGTATCCGGTATACCTCATAGTACCTTATGAGTCACAACATGTGTGAGATTTGAAAGGTCAAGATGAAATATACATGAGTGAAGAGCACCTAATTTAACATAGGGTAGTCATTTGGCAAGGACGGACAGTGTGATAGAGGGATTCCTTGCTTTGTGTAAACAAATTTCAAGTCTTTGAGTATTGATGAGTGAAGAAGAGGTTTTATTTTGGGAAGAAATTATTATGCATAATTGGAAAAGATGAAGTTTAGAACAAACTTTCACTATTTCAGGTTTTATAGATTTAACTTTTTCTCGATGTTAGTCTTCTCATATTCTTTGCATTTAATTTTTGATTAGAGATGTGAAAATTCCTTGCATTTAATTTTTTATTGAAGTTGTTGGATTTTTTTGTGTGATAAACTCTCATTTTGAGAGCACAAATTGAGTATGATAAATTCCATAGAAATGGAAGATTAAAGTGGATTCGAATTCTCCTCCGTGAGAACTTCGAAAGGGTATACTAAAATTCACAAAATGGTTAATGAGTGAATGAGAAATTGAGTCTCAAAGTGGACCCATTGTGTAGGGATTAAAATGAATCCCATATTGTTTAGGGAAATCATCACTTATATGTAGTTTATACGTGAATGTGTGATATGAGCTATCAACATGTGTGACATAGAGGCTCTCTCTCGCGCGCGTAGGGGGGGGGTGCAAATCATGGACCCCGAACCTTCGAATGCAGGACTCATGTGTAGGCGCGACCTGCGGACACGAATGCCGCTTCGATTGGACCGTGAGAGTCCAGTTGACCTCTTGACACTTCCTTAAGTCAACGGTTTTTGATTGTGATGAATAAGGAAAGCTTTAATTGTTTGCATTCTGATTTCTTACTTGATCACTAAGAATACAGAATCGGATTTTAATTAGAAGTAAATCTCTTTGGAGAATATTATCTAATTAAATTATTTTCTTACTAAATCAAAAACGTGATTTTCCAAAATAATCCCGAATTAATCCCAAAACCCTAGTGTTTCGGTTTGGGTATATAATAGCTCTTATATTTTGTTCGAAACACACAGAACAAAATATACAGTTTTATTTTTGAGCTGCCGAATTCTCATTCTTCTTCTCTGTTTTTCTTGGTAAGTTTAACTCGGTTTGAGTTCGGTGGTAGTGGTGTGCTTAGGCCTACCATTGTTGAACTGTTGTATCATGGGAGACAATCGCCTAATACACATACGGTGTTGTCCGGTGAAATTATCTTAAGGACATCGTGTGAAACACGGGCCTCGGTTCAAACACTGTTTTCTAACGTGTTGTTTTCTCGTGTTGTTGCTTTCTATTTTCAGATACCGCCGGGGTTTGTTTTTGGAATTACGATTTACAATCTTAAGACAATTTTGTTTTCCATAAATTTGTTTTTAAATCATTTTATTCTTCAAACATTCTGGTGTCAAGATTCTAGTTCAGATCGTAACGGACTTGAATAATCACTGATTCGGATTTCAACTGTGGTAATCGAGTTCCTTTGGAACACTGATTCAATTTGAAAATTGGGTTCTTTGGAAATTGGGTTCTTTGGAAATTGGGTTCTTTGGAACACTGATTTCAATTATATATGTGTGTGTGTTTGTTATCTGTGGAAATCGGGTTCTTTGGAACACTGATTTCAATTTTGATAAATAACATTAATCTGTAGAAATTGGATCTATTAATAGACACTGATTTAGAAATCAAATACGATTTCAACAGGGTAATCTGATCTGATACCAGACACAAATTATGATTTCAATTGTCAAATTTGGAATCCATTATTGTTTTCGATATCAAAGTTGTTTTGAATTGTTATCATTGTGATAACAGATATATCATGTTTCGATATATTATTAAATATCAATAAACTCATACTGAAGGTTGATATTTTATGTATGCAAATATCGGATAACAGTGTTGAATAAATTGTTATATATATATACATCTGTTACAATCTGATAATACATATATTTGGTAATATATGTTTGTACGGCTTTTATTTTAAAACTGGTAAAAGAATTCATTCTAGTGTATAGATCAAATCATAAGATTAAACATTGTAGTAGATATCTCTGTTAATCTTTGTTTGTGTTTCTGCGATTATTTTAAACAATAGTTATTTGTGGTAAAACGATGGAAATAATGATATATTTCTGAGATATAGTTGTGGTCTATATCTGGTAAAATCTGATCAAAAGAATATATGTTGACTTTTGTGTATTTAATAATGTTGTCATATTACTATGTGGTGGAGTATATTAATAAATTGGTTTGATATCATTACTTCCATCTACATTACTACGTATCAATGAAATATATATATATATATATGATATATTAGTTTATATATTTAACACTGGTTGTGTTTTATTAGTGTTTAATATATATTAACATACTAATTCGTGTTTGGTTGATACTAGATATATAAGTATATGATAAATCACTGTTTTTATATGAAAGTGTATTATATATATTATATTAGTGTACTGGTTTGATATTATACTATATTTGATATATATATATACGAAAACTGTGATTCTAGGTTTTGTGATAATGATTATCAAAACGAAACCCACTAGAAATTCTGTTATGAACCAAAGTGTGGCTCAAGAGACTCAACTGGTCAACCCGAGTAAGGGTTAGATGGCCAATTCATTGGGGAATCCTTCTATGGGTCAAATGAATACCTAAACGGTGAATTTGTTTGTCTCTCCGGTTTCAATTCTGATGAACCAAATGGAGAAACAAGAGAAATTCAGTGATATGAATTTCAAAAGATGGCAACAAAAGATGTTGCTATAATTGACCACATTGAATCTTGCGAGATTCTTAATTGATGAGGCTCCTAAGGCCAACAGTGGTAACGAGTTGGATATATAAGTTTAAAATGGTGATTATTGTCAAAATCAATTATTTTGAACCTCAAAATTGTAATTATCAATTTCATAATTGAAATATTAAATTTTGAATTCAAAACACCGATTTGACTTTAATATTGCCAATTTTAAGGAGAATTAATGTTCAAATTAATTCAATTGATCTCCTCCTGATATTGGGGCAGAAAAATCAAACGTGAACACAAGTGTTCCACTTGCGACTCATAGAGCTAATCCAACTGTGGAACTAGACACTTCAGCTGTTAACTCAGTGTTTGTGGGAGAAGTGCCTATTGTGTTACCAAGTGTGACAACTTCAACTCCGGCCATAAACTCATTTATGAGAAATGTGACAGATATGGTGATAAACCAGAATGTGAGTCACATGAATGTTCCGATGAATCTAGTAAGGTTCTTGACTGAAGATGCTCTAAAACCCAATAGCAGTGAAGAGTGAGATGTTCATGTACGGAATGCTATTGATGCATGGAATCATTCGGATTTTCTGTACCGAAACTACATACTGAACGGGCTGTCAGTTCGCTGTATATCGTATTTTCCTCAAAGAAAATCAGCCAAAGAACTGTTGGAGTCGTTAGACCGGAAAACAAAACCGAGGATATTGGATTCAAAAGGATTGTTGTAGGCCGGTTTCTTGATTACAAGATGAGGGACTCCATGACAGTTATGAGTCTGGTCCAAGAGCTTCAAGTGAGTCTACATAAGATTCATGTCGAAGGGATGACCCTAAGTGAAACCTTCTGGTGGTTGTTGTCACTGAGAAGGAACCGAGGTGATGAGTATGAAGCACCATTTGGTGAAATCTGTGCACAACATGGAATCATACATTAAATCACTGTACCGTATCAGCAAAATAGAGTTTCTGAACGGAAAGATCATTTCTTGAAAGAAATGATGAATGCAATGCTGATAAGTTCTGGATTGCCTCAGAACATATGGGGTGAAGCTGTATTGTCTAGTAATTACCTTTAAATAAGGTACCCCTTAAGAAAGTAGACAAGACCCCATATGAGCTATGGAAAGGAAGAAAGCCTTCCTATAAATTCTTACGAATGTGGGAGTGTCTTGCCAAAGTAGCCGTACCTATACCTAAGAAGGTGAAAATAGGTCCGAAAACTGTTGACTGCATTTTCATTGGATATGCATAAAACAACAGTGCTCATCGATTCTTGGTCCATAAATCTGACATATCAGATATACACAAAAACACGATAATGGCATCTAGAAATGCAATGTTCTTTGAACATGTATTTCCATGTAAATCAAATGATGAAGCAAGTTCGTCAAAACGAACACATGCTTATAGTTGTGAGGACCAAGAACAATGAAATGAAGTAGATGATGAACCTAGAGGCAGCAAAAGAGCAATGATGAAAACGTCTTTTGGTCTAAATTTTATGACCTATTTGCTAGAAGGTGAACCTCGAACTTTCAAAGAAGTGGTAAGCTCTTCAGAAGGACTCTTGTGGAAAGAGGCAATTAAGAGCGAAATTGATTCCATCCTTCAAAATCATACTTGGGAATTAGTGGATCTTCCTCCAGGATGTAAACCGCTAAGATCCAAATGGATTTTCAAAAGAAAGATGAAAGCAGATGGATCAATTGATAAGTATAAGGTCAGACTTGTAATTAAAGGTTACAATCAACGAGAAGGCCTAGACTACTTTGATACATATTCTCTTGTGACGAGAATAACCTCCATTAGAATGATACTTGCAATCGCAGCTTTGCAAAATCTTGAAGTACATCAAATGGATGTGAAAGCGGCTTTCTTAAATGGAGATTTAGATGAAGAAATTTACATGGAACAACCTGAGGGTTTTTCTGCTCCAAGACAAGGAAAGAAAGTCTGTAAATTGGTGAAGTCTGTAAATTGGTGAAGTCTTTATATGGTTTACAGCAATCACCAAAACAATGGCATGAGAAATTCAACAATGCTATGAAGTTAAACGGATTTAAGATCAACGAATGTGACAAATGTGTTTAAGTCAAGGACACGAAAAATGGCTATGTCATTGTGTGCCTTTACGTTGATGACATGCTCATTGTTGGTAGTGATGATAAAATGGTCAAATCTACAAAGGATATGTTGAAATCAAGATTTGATATGAAAGATATGGGACCTTCTGATGTAATGTTGGGAATGAAAATCTCAAAGGACATCTAACGGACTCATACTAAGTCAATCGCACAATATTGATATGATTCTAGAATTTCTAGAACACTAGTAGATACAAATCTACATCTATCCAAGAATAAGGGTGAGAGCATCTCTCAACTAGAATACTCTCGAGTGATAAGATGTCTGATGTACTTAACAAGTTGTACAAGACCATACATAGCGAATGCATTCAGCAAATTAAACAGATATACGAGTAATCCAGGAACCGATCACTGGAAAGGAATAGTAAGAGTACTGAAGTACTTACGATTCACTCGTAATCATGGACTGCATTATACTAGATATCCAGCTGTCCTAGAAGGATACATTGATGCTAACTGGATATCTAATATGAAGGATTCAAAATCCACTAGTGGGTATATGTTCACACTAGGTGGTGCGACAGTATCTTGAAAATCCTCCAAACAAACATGTATAGCCAGATTCACCATAGAATCTGAGTTTATAGCATTAGATAAATGTGGAGAGGAGGCTGAATGGCTACGCCAATTCTTAGAAGATATTCCAAGATGGCCAAAGCCTGTACCGGTGATTTGCATTCACTGTGATAGTTAGTCAGCAATAGGAAAAGCACAGAGCAACATGTATAATGGGAAGTCTAGACATATACGTCGAAGACATAATACTATTAGACAACTAATCTCAACTGGGGTTATCACTATTGACTATGTAAGGTCAAAAGATAACATTGCGGATCCACTAATTAAAGGGTTAAACAGAGAACTAGTTGAGACATCATCGAGAGGAATGGGACTAAAGCCCATTAGATAAAAGGTCGATACAATGGACACCCAACCTAGTTGATTGGAGATCCCAAGATCTAGGTTCAATGGGACGACTAAGTTGTAAGACTTAATTGGATCATTGTGGGGGTTACCCTTAAGTCTATTCCTATGATGAAACAGTGACGCCCGTAGGGAAAAGGTTAAACTATGGTTTTTAATGATTCTTATGCGTTGAAATTCCTAGCTATGGAAATCCGAGCAGAGTAAAGTGGGTTACTCTTAATTAAGAAATCACCTATGTGAGAAAAAAGTGGGGCCGCTTCTAAAAGAGAATAGTGAAGGACTATATTCTCCAGAGACTCTCACAGAACCAGGAGCATGTTCATGGCCAAAACGAACAAAAAAATGAGAACCAAATCGGGTCTGGAAGATACCTGTGTAAGGTGTGTGATCGTTTACATAAAACGGTAGAACAATTCAAGGATATCACATTTACTGATCAGCCAGTAAAGTAAGCATACCTTTATAAGGGAAGGTTTAAAGGGTTACACCTACATATCCTATGCAGGTTTCGACCGTTTGAACTTACCAAACATCTTCTTTGTGTCTCCTAGGTCAATTTCATTCATGTGGGGGATTGTTTGATTTTTTATATATAAACTCTCATTTTGAGAGCACAAATTGAGTATGATAAATTCCATAGAAATGGAAGATTAAAATGGATTCGAATTCTCCTCCGTGAGAACTTTGAAAGGGTATACTAAAATTCATAAAATGGTTAATGGGTGAATGAGAAATTGAGTCTCAAAGTGGACCCATTGTGTAGCGATTAAAATGAATCCCCCATTGCTTAGGGAAATCATCACTTATATGTAGTTTATACGTGAATGTGTGATATGAGCTATCAAAATGTGTGGCATAAAGGCTCTCTCTCGCGAGTGAAGGGGGGGTGCAAATCATGGACCCAGAACCTTCGAATGCAGGACTCATGTGTAGGCGCGACCTGCGGACACGAATGCCGCTTCGATTGGACCGTGAGAGTCCAGTTGACCTCTTGACACTTCCTTAAGTCAACGGTTTTTGATTGTGATGAATAAGGAAAGCTTTAATTGTTTGGATTCTGATTTCTTACTTGATCACTAAGAATACAGAATCGGATTTTAATTAGAAGTAAATCTCTTTGGAGAATATTATCTAATTAAATTATTTCCTTACTAAATCAAAAACGTGATTTTCTAAAATAATCCCGAATTAATCCCAAAACCCTAGTGTTTCGGTTTGGGTATATAATAGCTCTTATATTTTGTTCGAAACACACAGAACAAAATATACAGTTTTATTTTTGAGCTGCCGAATTCTCATTCTTCTTCTCTGTTTTTCTTGGTAAGTTTAACTTGGTTTGAGTTCAATGGTAGTGGTGTGCTTAGGCCTACTACTGTTGAATCGTTGTATCTTGGGAGACAATTGTCTAATACACATACAGTGTTGTCCGGTGAAATTGTTTTAAGGACACCGTGTGAAACACGGGGCTTCGGTTCAAACAATATTTTCTAACGTGTTGTTTTCTCGTGTTATTGCTTTCTGTTTCCAGATACCGCCCATGTTTTTTTTTTGAATTACGATTTACAGTTGTATACCAAGCTCTTTGGTAACTTATAAACAATAAATATAAAACAATAAATTAGCATGATGAAGACTTTCTAACTACCTATTAGCAGTGGTATTAACAAATATACATGAAATAATATTTTGGAATATTTACCCCGGTGGCCATCAACTTATGCCACAATTATCAAAATGACCATCAGATTTACAAATAGCAATTTTTGGTGAACACTGTTACACTAATAACCATTCCATCTAATTTCATCCAATCAGTGGCATCTTGGTAAATAAGAGGATTATATTAATTTATTTTAGATATTTTTTGGAAATCAATTTTTTCTTTTGTTTTTTGAAATAAATAATTATATTTAGTATATGTATATATGTATAATATATCTCATATATATATATATATATATATATATATATATATATACATATATACACACACTAAATATTTCAAAAAACAAAAGAAAAATTAATTTCTAAAAAAAAACTCAAATAAATTTATGTTATCTACTTATTTACCAAAATACCACTCATGGAAGAAATAATGGAATGACCATTAGTGTAATAATGTTTGTCAAAAATGGTTATTTTAAAACTAATTCATGATATGGTGACCATTTTTATCCTGGTGTTGATGGCTATCAGGGTAATTACCCCTAATTTTTTTGAGTAGGTGTTTTATAAATTAATAACCTATGCTAATTAATAATCACTATACAACAGATCATATGAATTTAGAAAAGTCAAACTGTACTTGATTTTTTTTTTGATTATTTTTTAAATCGAATTGACTCGTAAAAAAAATATCTTTTTTAAATGACTTAAAATAAAAATAAAGACTCCTTAAAATAAAAATAAAGACTTTTTCTTTGCAAGTCAATTCGATTCAATCATATCCAACCTTTCCGTGTTTATTTTTTTATCTTAATTATTATTTTTCTAAAACATGAACTCCTCCAAAAAAAAAAGAGAGTCATTTATTCTAAGTTTTTTATTAATATTGAATGGTTGAAGTCAAATATTTGGATTCTGAGTTTTTTTTTTTTAAAAAAAATATTAATATGATTGTCGAGATCAAAATTATCCACCAGTGAAAAGGAGTTCCCAATTGAGCTAAGAGATAATATGCTGTTACTAAAAAGATTTAAATTGTAGAATTGGTTTCCTTGAATTATCAAAATCTTATAATATATTTGGTGAGTAATGTTACTTTACCCAAATTTAGTGTCCAAATAATATGACATATGTGTAATTCGTTCATTTAAATCATACAAATCTAAAACAATTTAAATGAATGGAGTATAATAATATCACATCATTTGAACACCAGATTTGAGTATCAAATTTGAACAAAGTAGCATTATTGATGTCGACGGTGATTTTTGGATCGTATAGGATTGATCATGTGTCTAACAGGTTTTTGTAGATTGTCGAAGATTTTATGGAGAAAATAGAAAATAGAAAAAAGAAAAGAGTGCGCACACATGAGTTTACGTGGTAAAACCCCAAGATGGGGAAACATCCACGGTTGTCGGTGACAGCGAAAAGAATCCACTATAATATAATGATTACACACTCAATCTCTCATTTTTAACGTACATCTCTCTATTGTATATTTTCTATGTGTTGCTCGTGCATGTCTCATCCCTCTATGCCGTTGTGTGTATATTTTTTTCCCTTTTTTCAATGAGATTGTGGATCTATTTATATGTGCATAAAACCCAAATCCTTGTTACATAAATATGGAAAGGTGATAGAGTTTAATTAGGACTGGTTACTTGTTGAAGTCGTCTTTGCCTTCTTTCCTGAATAGAATTATTTGATATTGGAGAGGAAATATGGATATTTCCTTATTGAAGTGCGACTCTAGATTCCTTGTTTAAGTAAGACAATTCTTCTTCGTATTTGAGTCGTAGTTGCCTTTAATATCTCACATGCGTTGTTCAACTGATCAATTGTCTGATTCCGATCAGACTTCTTTATCCTGATCGGATGGTCTCGACCAAGTTCTCTTTACCTGATCGGCTAGTTTCCCTGACCATGTTATTTGTGCCCGATCGGTTAACTTCCCCGACCATCTAGAGTAATCCTGACTTGGCCTTGAGATCATCTATTAACTGCCTTGAGTTGATCTTTCCTGACTCTTGTGACATGGCATATCTAATCAAGCTGACTTGTCATGCTGTCAAAAAATCCCTATAATAATTGATTATATAATTATTAAGATTATGGATAATTACCCTAGTGACTATCAATTTGGGTCACCACTATCAAAATAGTCACTGGATGAGGAATTTGTTTCAAATTGATCATTTTTTACGAACATTGTTACACTAATGGTCATTCGGTTATAACACTATTAAGTTTTTCTAGAACTACTCTAGTGGCTATCAATTTGTTTACTTTGTATCAAAATGGTCATTATAATATATTTTTTGTTCAAAATTACTCTAGTGGCCATCCATTTGCTCAATTGGTATCAAAATGACAATTATAATTGTCCCAATTTTTCTAGAACTACTCTATTGATCATCCATTTGGTTAATTGGTATCAAAATGAATTTCCAACAGAAGATTTGATGTGGGTTGCAGATCTGAAACCAACCTTAGAACATGATGACATGATGGTTCTAGATATATGTAAAAGGTTGCACAACTTCTTCGTCTTCTTCTTATTATTCCTATTCTTCTATAACAACATTGTTTTTTAAAGGAGAGACAGAAAGAGAGAGAATGGATTTGGAGAAAGAGACACAATACTTCGCAGACAATAAGGAGAAATAAAATAATAATAATAATGATTCAAATGGCAATAAATCGGTTTCATTTGGCAAAAAAATAAAATAAATTGTTAATAGTAAAATTTGGCTAGGGGTCAAAGAGAAATTTTCTACTCCCATAGCTCGAATTAAAGCCAGAAATAGCTATTCATGGGACCTCGAACAAGCCCTAAAGCTACCCCACAGAATCGAGGAAGGATCATCAGGCATCAGAACCATCAGGAGTGAAGCTAGGCAAGTCCAGGTCAAGCCCACACGCGAACACTAGAATTCGGGCTTCTCGAGATCACCTATCCCGGAACCTCGGTTCCTGAGGTCCGGCTCCAAAACCACCCCGTGAAAGTGAGAAAAGATCTCCCAAGCTTAGGAATCACTTGAAGCAAAATCCAACACAAATAAAAGTTAGCTTCTTCCAGACCAAGGCTTCCCGAGGTCAGGTTTGACTCGTAGCCTAAGCCAGAAGCCCACCAACCTCTCCAGAAGCCTGCTGTCCCCGTTAGGGATGAAAAAAGAATCTCACATAAACTACACTACCCCTAGCAAGTGCCCACGAGTCCATCCCCGAGCTTCTGAGAACAGAACCAAAGCATGAGTTTACCTCGCTCTACAAGACAACGCGCAACTAACTCAATAACCTCCATGAAGAATCATGTCATGAATTCACACAATATCGTATCTACGTTATAACCAACATTAATTCCACGTGTGTGTAAGTCAAGTCTGATTCCAAAAAGGAAACAAACTTATCCTCGTCAAAGATAACATCGAATATGTTATCAATTCGAAGTCAACAACTTCCAAAATAACGAATCTCGCCCGATAAGGGGGGAACAGATTCATAGGATCGTGGCGGGATATTTATGAGTTTAAACCTACTTGGACATGATATAAATAAGGCCAAGCAGAGACGAAACATAGATAGGCATAAATCGAGTGAAATAAAGAGAGAATTACATTGGGCCTAAATTCTGTGATCAGAACACGGCCGCCGTGGTATCTACTATTCAACAAGCACGAAATTGCCACATTCCTATGTCCTAGAGAGATTGTGAGTGTATGTGAGAGATTTCTGTATATCACAAGTGTTCAATAATAAAGCTGTCATTTGATATTGTCATTCAATCATTCGTTTCTATATAGGTCAGGTATCAAAGGTACCGATCCCGGCTACCACCTCCGTGGTAGTGGTCTTGAGGGTGTTAGTCGGAATTTCTCATCTTGAGCAAATTTCCTGTTAACACTTTCTAACGCCGTCTATGGGAAACAATTTCCATACCACCATTTTTAAATTCACAAGTTTATTGTTTTGCAGTTGGCATGAGGCTTCGCTCCTCCCAAGGACAGTCAGACGTATCGGGATAACCTTCCACTGCATCTACACGAAACGTCCCGAAGAAAGGAAGAAAATCTGGGATCCATAGCCAGGTCCCAGACCAGCCAGCCACTGTGCAGGTTGTGGATCCCCCTATAAGAAGCCAGGTCAGGCTTGACCAACAAGCGGCGACCTTTATGGAAAATGTCCACCTACGATTGCTCGTTGAGGGTATTGTTGTCCAGCAAGCAAACCTTTACAATCGAGGGGAACCAAGCAGTCCCGGGACTAGGCAACCCGCCTTTGATTGCCTGGGACCTACCCCTCCAAA
Source organism: Dipteronia dyeriana (assembly GCA_032871835.1). NCBI lineage: Eukaryota > Viridiplantae > Streptophyta > Magnoliopsida > Sapindales > Sapindaceae > Dipteronia > Dipteronia dyeriana. The sequence goes on along the minus strand of CM065303.1, from coordinate 49,507,840 downwards.
GACAGCTCGTAATAGAACGAGACTCCAACCTTCGATCCGGGATAGGTTAGGGCCCATGCCCCCCGTTCCCGAAGCGCTGCCACGCTACCAACCCAGACAGGTCAAGTCCGGGACGGACGTCCTTCCCCGAGAGCGACGAGAGTTTCTTCACCCAATGACTTCAAGGAGGGATGCCCGAGCTAGGGAGGAAGAAAGCCAACAAAGCCCCCAGGTAAACCCCCTCTGAAGAAGGAACCGGGTAGAGGTCGCCAACTCGTCAAAGAGGTCTGACAGTGAGGAGTTTGAGATCAATTCAAGGAAACCCGAGGGCAAGCGTTTGAGAGACCAATTGGCAGAGCTTCATAAAGAGGTCCAGCAGATGAAGAAGGGAAAGTACAAGGTGGACAAGAAAGACCCTCTAAGTGAGATGAATGCTCCTTTCACCAGAAGGATACAGGAGACGGAGAGTTTCGTTCAACAGATGGAGGTCCAGAACACGACTAGGGCTGCTATGTGTCGAATATTCCTTACTACAATGACATATTACATTAAGACCTGGTTTAGAAAGCTACCCGATGGCAGCTTGGATTCTTTTACGAAGCTGTTAACTGATTTCTGCTCATAATTCTAGGGAGTTAAGCCCCGATTGAAGGATCCAATCCATCTACAGTACGTGATCCAGGAGAGAGGGGAAACCCTCCGAGCTTATGTCAAGCATTTCCACAAGGAAGTCATCCAGATGGGGGTCTTCACTGAGAAAGAAACCCTCGCCAACTTCAGAATGAATCTGTGGGCAGGCAAGCTTTTCTGGTCATTTGCCAAGAGACCTTCAGAGACCTACCAAGAAGCCTATGATCGGGCTCTAGAGAAAATTAAAGTCGACGAACAACTCAAGGTCAAGATGGAACACGACAATATGAGAGCCATAAAACGACAGAATAAGGAAGCTCCCAAACCCTAGCAAACTCAGAAACCCCCCCCCCCCCCCCCCCCCCCCCCCCCCTAATAGGTCGACGTATCACTTCCCCATTTCTCAACCAAGATCGGAAAGACATATAGTAAAAACGAACTCCTCTGCGGGCTTTACCTCCTCCTAAGACAGTGGCTCCAATAGTTCAAAACAATCTATCTCGCTATTCGGGATAAGGGGTTGCTACAGAAGCCCGCACCCATGAAAGCCCCCTGTCGATAAGAGAAATCGTTATAATTATTGTGACTTTCACGAAGACGTGGGACAACACTTCAGAGTGATATAACCCACGAAATCAGATAGAGGCTTTGATAAGAAGAGGATGTTTGGTAGAATTCTTACAGCAAGTCAGGAATAACATTCAGATTGGAAGGGAGGTGCAATCCGAGATCTACGAGCACGCTAAGAAAAGAAAGGGGGAGTAGGCGGATCTGATGCAACAAATCCAGATAATACATACCATCAGCGGAGAGCCTACTCTGGTTAGGACATCCAATAATTCCAGGAAGAACAACACAAGGAAAGTCCCTCGTATGGACGAAGGGCGGGATATCTTCATGGTCGACCAGAGCCCGACCAACTACTCCCAATTATCACAGATCATTTTCATCGAAGCGGATGTCTACAACACCGTGCAGCCTTATGATGATTCCATGGTGATCACAGTACAAATTTCCAATTGCATGGTACACTGTGTGCTCGTCGACACAGGCAGCAGCGCCGACGTCCTATTTAAAGACACCTTGGAAAAATTAAAATTGAAATAGTGGTGTTACAATAGTTATACTACCCAGCTGTATGAGTTCACTGGGGACTCAATTACCCATGAGATCAAAAATCCCGTTAGTAATCATTGGAGCCACACATCTCCAGCAGAATATCATGACAGATTTCATGGTGGTAGATACCCCATCGGCCTACAATGCGATATTAGGAATGCCATTTTTATCATCCTTGAAAGGGTTCCTATCCATCTACAACAATGTCCTGAAGTTCCTAGTAGAATACAATGTGGGGGAAGTTCGGGGTGACCAGCAAGCAGCCAGGAGATGCTATGCAGTGTTTGCCAATCCAACAACTCTAGCAAAACAACTTGCCCAGGTAACAACGATAAAGGTTGGGGCAATGCTTGCATTGACTCTGGAAGACGTTGGACCCATAGATCACCCAGAGGATGACCTCGTGGTGCCGGATAATGAGGACGGAGAAGGGAATGGGTCAGCGGCCATCCAGTGGATAAGCTAGAAGTGATTCCCATCCAAATGGGTGATCCCTCGAATGTCGTCAAAGTCGAAGCCACCATTGAGCCTGGAGTGAAGGAGGGTTTGGTCGGGCTCCTTAAAGAATTTAATGACATCTTCGTTTGGAGTCACGATGAGATGACTTAGATCCTGATGACTTTGGCTACTCACCGATTGGCGGTGGATCCGACCTTCAAGCCCATCAAACAAAAAAGGAGTCACTTCAACACCGAAAGAAATGATGCCGTTCAGGAAGAAGTGGAAAAATTGACCCAAGTAGGTTATACCAGAGAAGCACGGTACCCCGAATGGATCTCCGATGTAGTTACGGTCACAAAGGTGAATGGAAAGTGGTACATATGCGTCGATTATACCGACCTCAACCGGGCATGCCCGAAAGATAGTTTCCTTATACCAAAAATTGATCAATTAGTTGACTCCACCTATGGAAATAAGCTCTTGAGCTTCATGAACGCGTTTTCAGGATACAATCAAATTATGATGCACCCCGCCGACTAGGAAAATACCAGTTTCATCACCAGACGAGGTCTGTACTGCTAAAGGGTGATAGCTTTCGGGCTTAAGAACCCAGGAGCTACATACCAATGATCGGTTAATCGGTTGTTCAAGCCCAAAATTGGAAGATTAATGGATGTGTACATCGACTACATGATCACCAAGTCATCAACCTCTGAAGGCTATCTGGGCGATCTTCGCAGGACCTTCATGATCCTAAGGGAGAACCAAATGAAATTGAACCCTTTCAAATGAGCTTTTGGGGTGACTGCGGGGAATTTTTTAGGCTTCATGGTCCATGAGAGAGTCATAGAGGCTAACCCGGTAAAGATTAAGGCTATCATAGATCTAGAGTCCCCCACGTCACTTAAACAGGTTCAAGTCTTGACCAGACAGGTAGCAGTGCTCAACAGGTTCATTTCTCGGTCTACTGATAAGTGTTTCCCATTCTTCAAAGCCATTAAGCAGGGAAAACACATGAAATGTGACCAGGAAAGTGAACAAGCTTTTCAAACCTAGAAAAAATACATGTCAAGCCCTCTGCTACTGGTTAAGCCAAGCCCTAGAGAAGAGCTACAAATCTGCTTGGCCGTTTAAGAAACGGCGGTAAGTGGGGTCTTGGTCAAGGAATGTGGAGATAGAATCCAGCGGCCTATCTACTATGTGAGCCATGCTTTAACCAAGCCCGGGAAGAATTATACCCTTTTGGAGAAGCTCGCTTATGCCTTGGTAACCTCGGCAAGGAAGCTCCGTCCTTACTTTCAAGCTCATTCAATAGCAGTAGTGACGGATCAACCCCTTTGTCAATTCTTGCAAAGGCAGGATGTTTCTGAAAGGTTGGTTTTGTGGGCCCTGGAGCTTACCCAGTTTGATTTAAGGTATAAGCCCAGGATAAAAAATAAAGCACAGGCTCTGGCAAACTTTGTAGTAGAGCTCTCAATGCCCCCAGGCCAAGCGACCTCGGTAGCAACAAACGTAGCCCCTAAGAGGATTCCAGAATCTGACAGCTGGCCGAAAGGTTACAAGTCATGGATCCTTTACACTGATGAAGCTTCCAGATAAACTAGGGGAGGAGCGGGCATAGTTCTAATCGACTCAGAAGGGACTAAGTGCTGCCATTACTTCAGATTTGAATTTAAAGCCACTAACAATGAGGCAGAGTATGAAACCCTCTTAGCCGAAACAACGGCGGCCGTAGAGCTCGGGGTCGATTACCTGCAGGTCATGAGTGACTCGTTGCTCATAGTCAACCAAGTCTCTAGGGATTATCAGGGAAAAAAAGAAGACACGATTGCCTACCAGAAGCTAGTTCAACAGCTTATGAGCAAATTCAAATGTTTCAGGATTGAGCAGATACCTCGACAACAGAATTGTAGAGCAGACATCTTAGCCAAGATAGATGTGAATGGCGGCCAGACCTTACCACAGAGATTCCCTCTCCAAGTGATCCCCCTACCAAGCCCATCAGCAAGTAACGAGACTTATACCCTGGATCGGCGACCATGTTGGATGGATCCAATAGTGGATTATCTCTAAAAAGGAAGGCTCCCCAGGGAGCCTGACCAAGCTAAGAGGATCAAGAGACTCTCGGTTCTATATTGTTTGGTGGATGGGTACTTGTACAGGAGGGGCAGATCCTTTCCTTTGCTTTGATGTTTACATCCTGAAGATGCCAAATGGGCATTGAGAGAGGTTCACTCCGGGGAATACGGCAACCACATTGGTGGAGAGGCTCTGGCATATCAGGTGCTTTGCATGGGGTATTACCGGCCAACCATCCATCAAGATGTAAAGATCTTGGTACGATCATGTGAAGCTTGCCAGAAGACTACAAACTTGAGTCACCTACAACCAGATCGATTGTCATCCTTTAGCTCACCATACCCTTTTGCTATGTGAGGAGTCAACTTGATCGATCCGCTTCCAACTGCTCATGGTCAAGCCAAGCATGCTGCTGTGGCAATCGACTATTTCACAAGATGGGTTGAAGTTGGACCACTCTCCCAGATATTGAAAGAAAATACAACAAGATTCATAAAAAATAATGTAGTTTGCAGGTTCAGAACCCCTCTTGCCATTATAGCTGACCTCGGCAAGCAGTTTGATAATGGCCGATTCAAAGACTTTTACGAGGGCTTGAGAATCGGCCTTAGGTTCGCTTCAGTAGCCCACCCCCGGACTAACGGGCTGATGGAATCCACCAAAAAGACTATTAAGAAGCTGTTGAAAAAGAAACTACAACAGAAAAAGGGTAGATGGGCTGAGGAGCTTCCCGAGGTCCTATGGGCTTGCCGTACTACGAGGAGAACAGCTACCGGGGAAACATCTTACTCTCTAGCCTTCGAGGTTGAAGTGGTGCTTCCCATTGAGCATAGACTGACCTCTTTTAGAGTCCAACATTTTGAACCGGGGAGCAATGAAAGCAAGCTCCGAGCTAGCTTGGATCTCTTAGAAGAAAAGTAAGATTGAGTAGCTGAGAAGTTAATAGTTGACCAGAGCATGATTGCTAGATACTTTAACCGGATGGTTAAAGCTTGAAACTTTAAGGAAGATGACCTAGTTCTCAGGAAAGTGACATTAAATACCAGAAAGAGGACAGACGGGGTCCTGGGGCCCAACTAGGAAGGGCCATACTTGTTAAAGGTGGTGATCCGCAATGGGGAATACAAGCTCGAAGACATGAATGGCAGACTCATCAATCATACTTGGAATACAGATCACTTGAGAAGATTCTACCCCTGAACAGGGGACTCATGAGCAGGCTACCTCCACATAGTTTTTAATCTCCAGTAATAATGTACTCCTTTTTTTTTCTTCAATAAAGCCTGTTTTTTCTCCATCTTCAACTATGTTCTACTAAGATTTGGGTTTACATGGGAAATTCGACATTATTGTCCCAAGACCAGATATTAGCCGGGGAAGCCCCCTTGCTATCCCTGATGCCTCGGTCGGGCACTACCCCACCAAGAAGGGTCTGAGTGTAAGGGTATAGTTGTCATCCAGATCTCGAGACCAGGAAATAGCTAGATAGCCCTCCTGATGCCTTGGTCGAGCTACAACCCCCAAGAAGAATCTGAGTGTAAGAGCATAGTTGTCATCCATATCTCAAGACCACGAAATAGCTAGATAGCCCTCATGATGTCTTGGTCGGGCCACAACCTCTAAGAAAAACTTGAGCTTAAGAGCGCGATTGCCATCTCGATCTCCAGACTAGGAGAGAGCTAGATAGCTCTCATTGATACCACACTTGGGTTATAACCCCCTAGAGGGGCTCAAGAATGGAAAGCTCTTTTACTTAAACTCCAATGTCCCAGTCACTGCTGATCGCTAATTCTTAGTGTATATATGGTTGCTTACTGAGAAAGGTGTGGACTAGCCTATAATCACACAAGGGGACTATTTACTAAAGTCATTGAGCTACAAGTTTCTGTCAAGAGTCGTAACGCTTGAGCTACCTATCTACTTTCACACTTAAGCAGTTTTCCTATCTTATTACTTTTCCCAAGCTAAGTCAGGTTGCTACAGAGGCTGCACCTAAATGGAGATAAGAAATGAAGCAAGTACATACTAATCAAAATTCGAACCAGATCTAAAGTAAATTCCATTATTGAAATGGGGAGCCTATCCCTCGGTAAGGCTACAACAATCGAGTAGAGAGCCCAACCCATAGTTCCGGGCTATAAAAAAAATGATAATGATGATCAAGCATGAGTAAGGATGGGATACCCACCCCCTTTTGGGCATTCAGAACAAGCCATAAAAAGATGGATTCAAACTTCTGCGTCCTTCTGATTTCCTCTAGCTTCCCCTCCTTCCGAATGAATCTCGCCCCATTCTCCTTTTACTAGTGATCGCTCATCCCGGATAGCCGTCTCTGCCACTTCTTCCTGAGGATGCCCCTCGATTGCCTGTTGCTTAGCAGGGTCCTCTTCCAAGACCTCATTGACCACCGCCATGACCTCATGAGGTATGGCTACATCAAGAAGGTTGGCCATTGACTCTAGCATAAACTCTCCTACTGCTAGCTCATTCCTTAAAGGCATCTTAAAGGGACCTCAAACTTCGGTAAAGCCTTCTTCTGGCTCCATGGGTTGAACCCCCCTCTAAGATTCTCCGGGACCTGACGCTGGGAAGGTTGGGACAGTAGAAGGCAGATCTGGTATTTCAGGCTGCTTCCCAGCTCTGTCTCCAGTAGAAGGACCCGCTTCGTCATTATTGGGGTGAGATATCTCTGCAGCCCGAGATAAGATTTCTTCCCTATCACAGCTGTGATACTGGAGAGGTCAAAGGGGATGGGGAGGGCTTCCATAACCTAGAAAGAGGCATAGAAATACCCCTCTCTAAAAGAGGCTTCTACTTTGGCCTGAAGCTTGGCAACCTGGGACTGCAGATTTTGGTTTCTCAACATTCAGTGCCTTCGTTTCCTTCTTCCAATCATCCCGCTGACTGGCTCGACGATAAGACCGAAGGGTTTCTTGATCGAAAGACCGCTTCAACCTCTCATGGTCACATTGAATCTCGACCAGTTGTGCTTCCATCCATTTCTGGCTAGAATTCATCTCCTGGACCAGGGCTTGAGCCAGCGTCAATAATCCCATGGCTCGCTCAGCCTCAACTTCAGCCTTAGCTGCCCGATCACAGATGAAAGCTACCTGGTGTCCCATGGCTACTTGAAATTTGAAGCCCTACAAAAGGAATTCATGTGAGGAAACGATAAGTCAAGTTATTACATGACAAAACAAAGGCGATGACTACCTCGGCCAAGAGGGCAGACCCCTTGGTAACCAAAATATCCACAGGCATGGAAGCCATCCTAGAGAGCCCGCCACCCGGGTAAGATGCTACAAACTGATTTAAACCCTTGTCCTGATCAACCGAGCCCGACTGATGGTGGGGGCGAGAAGGGGGAATCTCAGGAATACCAGCCTCGGGATCCCCTGGAGCCTAAACTTCTTGGGATGCAGATGGATCAATTAAATGAGTGAGTAATATGACTGGAGAAACAGCAGCTGTAGTGGGGGCCACTGATGAGGGGGCAGAAGTGGACGTATTAGTGGCCTAGAGAGCGGGCCTTACTCAATTTAGAACTTTAGCATCCCGCGATGCGAGAACAACCATATTAGATCTCATCTGGGAAAGCGATGGAGCAGGAGCAGACGAAGCAGCGGCTAAAAGGGTTGGCCCTCCTTTTTCCAAGGTAGCCAATAAGGTTCCCTGAGACGATCTGTTAGGAGGGGGAGGGGTCCGAGCTTGCCGAGCTTCGTGAAAAGCTGGAGCAACAACAAAAACTGTTAAAAAAAGGGTAAAGCAATCAGAACTGAACCATGCAACGACCTAAAAGTTTGATGGTTCAAGGTACTTACGAGGAGTAGCGTCAGATATTCGAAGATAGCGGTTTACCCGACGAGGATTAAAACGGTCAGCAGTCGGGAATTTCAGGTTCAAGTAGTTCTTGGCAAGGATGGCCTTCAGCATCGTCTCATATTCGACAGGCAAGGAATCTAGGTCTCACGATGGCTTATCATTAAAGGTGGTTTGAACCGCGAACTCATGCCCACTTATAAAGATCGAGCTCCCCCAATCATCGCCAGCCAATATCCATTCTTCTTTCCAGGCCAGGTCTTTCCTTAAAGCTTCAGGGATGATGAAATTAAACGTGTTCTTAGCCTTGGCGTAAAATTGACCTCGGGGGACCCCGACCAGACTCCCAATTTAAAAAAGGAAAGCAAGCTCTTCTACCCCAAGCTCTCTGGTTATCTTGGTTAGCTCTCACTGCTCCCTCCATAAAACGAGGAAGCCAATCATGTGCCTCTAGAAGCCGGGTGTTAACTGGAGAGAAGCCAGTTGAAGGGCGTTGAGAGCCTGCTGAATGGTAGGATGAAAATAGAGCCTGGGCCCGCTCTCAAATGCCGCAACATGGATGGGGAACAAGCCTTTTGGTGGGTTAAAGACGTCTTAATTTTTGTGAGGGACTATTAGGGAGATGCTATCAGAAATATCATAACTGGACCTCAAGCGGTTGATCGACTTTGGGTCAACGACAGAATCTGGAATGACCCGAAAGTCATATGGAGGACTCCTTTCCAAGGAATGACCGACGACCGTGACTTGGTCCTTTACAGCGATGCCGACCCTATTCTCTTTACCGGATTCCTCATCAACCAAGTTTAAGGGGTTGTCCGGTTGGTTAGAAACCCAATCCCGAGGCTACATTCCAATTCGATCGACGACGTTGCTGGACAGAGTAGATTCTTCCCCGCCTAGGTCTCGTCGAGCCCTTTTTCCGTGGAGTGTAGAGAGAGAGAGTGCAGTACCTTTCACTACCTAGAGTTAAGGATTGATTTGTTTCTGAGTGAGCTTTTGGGAAGGAAAGAAATTGCCATTTTTTTGTTGAGTTAGAGAAGAGAACTAGAGAGAGAGCAAGCAGTACATTTCACTACCTAGAGTTAGGGATTTGTTTCAGAGAAGTTGAAGAGAGCACTTGTGGAAGAAAAAAAGACATAATTTTGTTTTGTTGACTAGGAGAAGAGAACTGTCTTTGGCTTTTGATGTACTATTTGAGGATCCCAGCAAGTTTTTACTTTTATTTTATTACTTTTATTATCTTGCTCAAAATTACTGATGCGTTGCAAATCCCAAATGCAATAGGATCCCAAATTTTAATTAAACATATTTATAAGTTTATATAATAAAAAGTAGTGAAAATTGTAATAAAAAAAACTAACTACATAATGGATTATTGTTTTTAATCAAAAATATTTAAGTTATTTTTTTAACCAAATGTAAGTTACAATGTCTAAATTACCCTTGTTTGTAAAAAAAAAAACCAAATTGTTTCTATTATACTATATATACTATTATACTATATATTAACTTTAAAACCTAATCCTAAACGTGTCTGACCTCACTCACTCTCTCAATCTCTTATTTTGCTTCCACCAACTACAGTTCATCGCTGTAGATTCGTTGACCGCCGTCATCTCTTCTGCCATCGCTTCTACTATTGCATATATGTATTTACTAATTTACTTCTTTTTATGTTACTGTTGGTGGAAATTTTCTTGGAGTTGAGCATAGAAACTGAGATTTACAAACCATACGAGTTTCTATCTTCACTTTCTTCTTTGCAATCGGTTGATTTTGTTCTTGAGTCTTGTACCCACCGTTTTTCTTTTTGTTTTTTATTATTTTCTATTTTTTGTTTTATTCACTTCTAATATTTTATATAGATTGGTCTTTGAATTTAAATTCTCTTTTATCTTTGAATAACTGGCCTTTTGTTTTTAGGTTGGTTGTTGATTTGTTTATATCTTCTACTTTTTGACGTGGCAGTTTTTAATCGTGTTTCGGTTATTAATTTCTTGATATTTTGTTAATATGTGTTTACATTTTGTAAGATTTAAGAGATGTTGATAGGTTTGTGAAAGTGAGAGAAGTTTGAAGATCAGGCTACAGCTGCCAACTTTTTGGAGAAAAAATAATAATAATTTTACGGTATCTGAGCCTTCAAGGTTGGTTCTTGAAGTTTTTTTTGCTTTGATTTCTTTAATTCTTTGCTCAGAAAAAAAAATGATTTTTACTTTCTGTTTTGTTATCTTTCTCTCTTTTTCCTGCAATTGGGTTTTTTTTCTTGTATTATATTGATTCGTTTATTTTGATTAATTTTATTGATTTTTACTATGTTTTTTCTCATGAGAAAGAAGAATTGGAAGATTTGGGACCGGATCTTCCAAAAAAATATTATTTATTTATTTCTCATTTTCATCAATATTTTTCTATTTTTTCTATAAATTTTAAAAAATATTTGGAGATATGGGTTCATAGATCTCCCAAACAATTGACATTTTAAATTATTTTAAACTATTATTTATTTAATTTTCCTTTTCTTCAATAAATTTTCTATTTTTTATTGGTCGAAAATGGTGGATTTTTGGTGTGGTTTTTGTCAAGAAATTGAATGATATTTTGGTTGGTCTTGTGAAGGAACATGTTTTGGATATGAGTTTGTGATAATGGAGAGCTGAGTTAAGGTTCTTAAAGGATTGTTCAAGCTTATAGTAGTCATTGAACAACACTGTGAAAGTGAGGCACTCAAGGTGTTTGATAAAACTACTCAACGAAAAACAATAGGCAAATCTACTATGAAAAACGACTCAGTAACATGACACATGAGAACAATTTTAATGTTTTTTTTCTCAAATTCTTATTACTATTTCCACTTATCGACATTGACAATTATTATTGGTAAATGAGAGAGGAGTTGTTGTGTGTTCATCATGAAGTATATGGAAAATATTGTTCAAGATAAAATCTTACCAAATGGACTTCACATCGGACTATATGAAGGACATTAATAGTGATACTGTATAATGGTTTTTTCAATCTTTATTACTATACCAATGGCATTAGATAGATGTTGTCTAGACATTAAAAATATTATTTCTAATTTGAACTAATTAATTGAGACTCCATAACGGGTAGAGTGATATAGTTTTATAATACAATGTTGTGTTGTGTTATTGAGATATGATATTGTGATTAATACAGATAATCAAATTTTTTAGTAATATCAACAAACAGATGAAACTCTATCAAAATTTCTGTCATGCATATGTTTTTAGTCCAAAGTTATTAACCAGACTTTAAAATCAAATAATAAAGTATCTGTGAATAGAGGACAGCTTATTAACATTTCAAATTGTTTAAACGACCAACAAAAACTAGGACTATAAATAACATTCAACGATTAACATAAAATGAAAGTTTTCACAGTTAACAACCAACACTCGCTAAAAGCTGTAACGTTATGGTAGGTCATGGTAGGTCATGGTAGGTCATGGTTTCGCTTCCAAGTTTGAGCATGTCTGAATAATATATCTAAGCATAATTGGTCCAGATCCTCTACAATTGGTACATACCTTTAAAAGAGACACTTGAGGAAGAATGTATCCTAAATTTTTTCGGTCTGCCGATGGCCTTCTCCCTTCAAGTGGATGTACAAAGCAAGAACTAACATGTTCTCCACTAACTCATCGTATGACAACTTGTTTTCTAACCATTCCCTATTAAGTTCCCCATCCACGTAATCTAAAATGTCTCATCGACCATTGTAATTGATTGCTAAATTAAAGCTTTTTATAGTTCTTGTTAGGACATGAAATATGCCATGTATATTATGTTTGACATGAAATATCTCATGTATGTCATGTTGGGAATGAAATATCTCATGTATGTCATGTTGGACATGAAATATCTCATGTATGCAGTAATTCATGTAAGGCATGAAATATCTCATGTATGTTATGTTGGACATGATATATCTCGTGTATATCATGTTGGACATGAAACATCCCATGTGTCATATTGGGTATGAAATATCTCATATGTAATATTTCATGTAAAATACGAAATATGTCATGTATATCATGTTTGACATGAAATATCTCATGTATGTCATGTTGGACATGAAATATCCCATGTATGTAGTATTTCATATAAGGCACGAAATATCTCAAGTATGGTATGAAATATCCAATGTATATCATACTGGGCATGATATATCCTATGTATATCATTTTGGGTATGAAATATCTCATATATGTCATGTTGGTTATAAAATATCCCATGTATGAAGTATTTGATGTAGACATGAAATATCTCATGTCTGTCATATTCGGCATGAAATATCTCATGTATGTTATGTTGGATATAAAATATCTCATATATGTCATGTTAGGTTTGAAATATCTCATGTATATCATGTTGAACGTACATGAAATATCTGCTATATGCGATATTTCACATAACGTATGACATATCCCATATATATCATGTTGGACATGAGATATCATATATATGTCACGTTGGGCATGAGATATCCTACATATATCATGTTGGGCATAAGTATCTCATTTTCTTCAAAAGTATATGATTTCACGATATCAGACAATGTACCACGTTAAATATGAAATAACCCACTTATGTCACGTTTAACACGACACACTGCGTGAAAAAAGTTAGTTTTATAATGTATTGGTTAAAAACAATAATATATTATGATAATTGGTTACAAATAATAAAAATTAGAATTTTATTAAAAACAATATTCATTTCCTGATTTGACTACTTTTACAAATGTCCCTAAAAAGTATATGATAATATTAAATATCATTAATACTATTTAGTTTATAATGTAATGTTATAATGTAACAATAAATAATGACACTATATGCCAATAATCATAAACTTCGATTTCTTAATATAAATCGAAATAACACATTTTCTACTTGATTCATGAATTTTCCATTTTCCATTCAAAACACTTATTAAACCTACACAATCTATTCAACCATAGGATTGGGGTGATTTTAATTTGAACTAATAATTTGATATATTGTTCAATTTTTGTTTTGAACAATTGTAATATTTTGAGATTTGGAGGATAGATGTAGATTTACCACCTAACCAATGTGATATATATCATATTAAATAGAACCATTATTTATTTTTAATTAAATCAATAACCATAAACCATCCAATATGATTGGAAATGACATTAATTCAGTTTAATAATATCTCAAATTTGAGTCATACCGTCGCAAGTGACTTTTAAATAAAGTTAAATAAATAACCTTTACTTATGACCTTCTAACATTTAATTGATACATATATTGTTCAATTACATTTAGGGGTGACAATTTGGATTATCGTGTCACGTTTGTAAAAATCCGAAGATAATATGTTAAGTGTAAGCTAAAATTCTTACACGATCCATTAAATTAGCAAGATATCCGTTACAATCCAATTAACAAGTTACTCGCTATAGTATTCACCCTAACATATAAAAATTGAATATTAATTGTTGATATTGATAAAAAGATAAGTAATACTATTCAATCCAAAAAGTTAACTCAAAATTCAACCTAAATGATGTGGCAAATGAGTTATTATCACTACACAAATCATGAGATAATGTAATAAATAATGTGGAAATGACAACTCACTTACCACATCATTTGAATTGGTTTTTAGACTAATTTTTTGGATTGACTAGTTTAGTGTAAAAAAATTGAGCTAAATTTGAAGAATGAAGGGAAAGAATTGTTATTATAAAAAAGAAGAAAAAGGTAGAAAAAGAAGAAAAAGAAAAGAAAAATTGTTGTTTCTATTTTTTTATATAATTTGGGTTCTAAAAAAAATACTAATTCTTAATAGGAAATAACATTAATTCTTTAATTAATTATTCTTTTAAAAAATTATTTAATTAACTTTTTTAATACTATTTTAGTTTTATTTAAAGGGGGCTATGGTGGACTTGCCTCTACAGACCCATACGGGAAGGGATAGATGTGGGGGCTTATAGGGGTAGACGAGGGTCTCCCCACCCCATTCCTAAAACCTCCCCCCACCTCTGCCTCCAAACCCCATTTCGAGGAAGTGGGGATCAGGGTGGTCGGGGGACCCTTTGCCCCTATCTTCGTCCCCTATTTCTCCAAATTTCCTTATTTTCAATCCCAATATTTTCCATTACGAAATTCAAATTTAGAGTTCGAGATCCGAAATTCAGAATTTGAGATTCGAAATTTAATCATTTCAATCGTTCGATTCATCATCCAATCCAATAAATAATCTAAAATATATAATTTAGTCCAAAATTAAGAGAGAAAATAAAAAATAGCCATGGAAAACATTAAACTTTCGTTAATAAACACTTTTAAAATTTTAATCGTGAATAACCATTTTTTTAAAAAAAATCAATGTATATCCATAAATTACAAAAATACCCCATAATATTTTTTTTAAAAGTGGAGGTAAACTTGAAATTATGATTAAAATCTAGAATCAAACTTGAAATCATGACTAAAACATTAAAACTTGAAATCTTGTCTAAAAACATGAAAAATTGAAACTTGAAATCTTGCTAAAATTGAAATTTTGAAACTTGAAATGCTCTGGGTTTCTCGGTATTTCTCTTTCTTCCATTTTTTTACAGATCTCATCATCGGCGGAGGGGGAGCTCTACAGGTTTGCTGGATGGTCGTGAAGCCCAGGCGACTGCACACCGTCACTCCGGCAAGCCGTCGACTTCGTGTGAGAGAGAAATGAGAGGAGAGAGGTGAGTGAAAGAGAGAGAGAGAGAGAGAGAGAGAGAGAGAGAGGTGCGTGTAGAGAGAAAGAGATGTTTGGTGAGCGAGAGAGGAGGCAGGCGACGGTTCATCGACCTTCGGAAGGACACCGACGACGGTTCGCCGGCACACCGCCGACATGAGAGAGAGAGAGATCAGGGAGAGAGAGAGAGAGAGAGAGAAGGAGAGAGAGAAAAAGAGAAAAGATAGAGAAAGTGTTTGTGAATGGTTTTTATATGAGGGCATTCAAGTAATTTCTCAAAAAAGTGGCTATTAACGAATAAATTTTCGTATGTGGTTAAAAATAATTTTTTCATAATAATTGTGATCATTTTTAGCAATTTCCACCAAAATTAATACATATAACCATAGTAATATAGTATTACACAAAAATATATATGGGGAAGTGGAAGAAATGGATAAAGAGTAAATGAGTATTAGAGTTAAAGTTATTATTATTATTATTTTTAAAAAATAAAAGTATAAATATATAAATATATATGGGGAATTGGGGGAAATTGGGATTCAACTCCATATTTATTAAAAGAAATGGGGGGAATGGGAGAATGCGGGTGGGGGAACCCTACCCCCAAATCCCATTTGAGGGTAAAATTTGTCCCTAAATGGGGGTGGGGTCCCATAGGGGAAATGCTCATCCCTACACATGGGTACGTCTCTGCTTTCATGAATCAATGAACATTTATTATGTATAACATTTATAATATTTTTCACTTGGGTTCAAAAATTAAATGACACTTTTTAGAGGTGGCATTTCAATATTGTCACTGATTTAATAACTTATGTTTAACAGACACATATTATGGTAAACGGACAAGTACCCCCAATAGTTGTTCTGGTTTCTTTCATTCATTTTTTTTTACAGTGAGACTATGAGAGTTGTGAAATAGAGAGAGAAAATTCCGTTGAAACTCAGGTACTATGCAGACGCATTCGGGGGTGCTAAGCTTACAGTGATCGAGTTGCTAGATCAGCTCGCGGGGGTAGGGGGCAGCACCGCCAAAGCTTTTTTTTTAAAAAAAAATTGATCTGTTATGTGTGGAAAAAAGATATGAGAATGATTATGGGTTAGGTTAGAGTTTAAAATCAAGTTGAATTTGCTTTTGACGAAGATGATTTTCTAGGTTTCCGTGATTTTTGAACAATCCGAGCTTTTTTGAACCAAATCCGAGCTTTTTTGAACCAAATCCGAGCTTTTTTTAAAGATGTTCGAGCTTTTTGTTAGGAAAATTATATTTGTTTAACTTTGAATCTCTTAACTTTTTGAAACATGGTCAAGCATTTTAGAACCAAATCCGAGTTTTTTTATTCAAAGCTCCGAGTTTTTTTTTTCAAAGCTCAAGCTTTTTTCGCAAGTACCTGAACTTTTTTGACAACTGTATGAGCTTTTTTGACAACTGCCCGAGCTTTCTAAAATAGGTTCGTGATTTTTTTTCACAAAAAT
Organism: Dipteronia dyeriana; assembly: GCA_032871835.1. Lineage (NCBI taxonomy): Eukaryota > Viridiplantae > Streptophyta > Magnoliopsida > Sapindales > Sapindaceae > Dipteronia > Dipteronia dyeriana. The sequence goes on along the minus strand of CM065303.1, from coordinate 49,491,547 downwards.
TATTGAACTCTTTCCAAAAAATCTTGCAAATAGTAAAAAAAATAAAATCTCAGACCAATAGAAAAAAAAACTCGAAACAATAGAAAAAAAGCTCGGAAAAGAAAAAAGAAAGCTTGAAAATGAAGAAAAATAATTAAAAAAAAACTCGGATCTATACAAAAAAAGCTCGTACCAATAGAAAAAAAGCTCGAAAAATAATTTAAAAAACTCGAAACAATAGATGACTATTAAAAAAAACCTCGTGCACATTCTGGAGACTACATGTTCATACACGAATTGATACATTGTTAAATCAGTCACAAATACATGAAAGAAAATAAGAAGATCAATTTGTCAGACAACTTTTTTGGAGAGAGAAAACAATTCTTTTTTCAAAGTGTAGATGGAAGCACAAAAACAGATTTTAAAGGCAATTTGGTTAGTTCACCATAATATGTGCCTTTTAAACATAAGTTATTAAACTGGTGACATCATTACAACACAACAAAAAAATGGTGACATTCCTTACCATTTTCTTTTTGATTTTTAGTCTATTTTTTTAATTATTACAAATTTAAAAGTTGCGAAAAAATGCTTTGATTCGAATCCAATCCATAACAACTTATTAACATGAATATAAAATCCTTTCAGATTCAGTCTTCGAGGGGGGGGGGGGGGGGGGGTGGGGTGGAGGTGTATTCAATTAGGATTCTTGAGGAAATTTAAATATATTTTTTAAATGACAAAATTTTATGGATTTCTATGGATTTTTATAAATCCATATGGATTTTTATTGATTTATTTAAACATTTATCTCAGACTTTTATGTATTTGTTTAGACATCTATCTCAAACTTTCATGGATTTGTTATCTCAGGCTTCTATTATAGATGGATTGATTGAGACATTCAAATACAATTTATAATAAGTACGTAAGAAAATTAATCAATCATCTAATAATTATCATCACTGAAAAACTTAAAACAAACTTAAATATGAACTAAAAAAATATGAATTAAAATAAAGCAAATTTCTCATTCTATAAATAGATATATGAACCCAAAATAAATAAATCTTTCATTCACATTATAGTATAAAGAACATTAAATCATATAACGATGAAAGAATATAAACAAACAATAATGGATTAATTGAATAACCAAGCAAACGATAATAAAATATTTTTATATTCAACTAATCATATAAACAAACAATAATCAACTAATTGAATAACCAAGCAAAGCTACATATAAACTATTGAAAAAAAAAAGCATAACACTAAACTAAACCTTGTCACAACTGACCACCCTTTGATCCACGATTTTTAATTAATTCTCTACAAGTTCAAATCTTACAAAATTGGATATGGATAATCTAGACATATAGGATATAATATAGGAAAATTATTAATTTAATCTATGATCATTTGTATATGAAAATATATTTTTTCTTGTTTCTCGAATCTGTCATGTAGAAATTAATATTGATCTTTGTCTACTCTAAAATTTATAACAATTATTATATTTATTTATAAATCACGAAATTTTACTAATTAATATTAGACATAACATTCTATCTAAATATAAATATTCATAATTTTCTAGATAGAAAAACTCACCCAAATAAATTTACCAATTCTGGTTATTTGTCAAAGTAGAAGGGTTCCAACAAGATTTTGTATATCTTGAAAGCTAAAGTCCACCAAAATTCTTGGGGAGAATGATGGACTTGTTATGGCTTTTGATATTCATACTTCTCACCATAAAATCCACCAAAATCCACAACTTAAGAAAATCCTTTAAAATATTGTCACAATTGAATACACCTTGCTTTTTGTAGATATGTTTAATGTCTTAGTTAAGTACACCTGGATTTGGAAAGACTCTTTAAAAGTCCATATAAATCCGAATTGAATACCATTTGATTAATATAGATTATTTTAAAAGTCTTTTAATGTCCAAATTGAATACTCTCAGAAAGATTTATAAAGTCTTTAAATGTCCTCGAGAATCCTAATTCAGTACATCCCCTTATTATTGATTGCATATCTTTAAATAGTTTCATTTTCGAAAAAGAAACAAAAATCAATTTTGGATTGGGACCAAAAGTCTTTTTCCCACCCAACTCATACTATTTTTTTTTTGGCTAGTAGAATACTAGAATGTATCTATGGTACAAATGTGAAATGAATTTGATACACTTATATGTGTGGATATGATATTTCTAACAGTTTAATCTTTTATATTATTATATTAGGCTCCCAAGTTGACTGGGATACAGATAAATCAGAATTTCTAATTTTTTTGAACCCTCCTTGTTAAAATAAAAAATAAGGATATAAAGGATTAAAAAAATTTCAAGCACTAAAAATCATAATTGTGCTATTGAGACCTAGTACCGAACTATTTATATTTTACTTTTAAAAAATTTTAGTATATCTTTTTCCCTTTATCAAATTTTTTAAAGAGATACCATTTTATTAAAAAATCTTGTACAAAGTCAAACCAGTAAAACTCCACTTTCTTTATTCAAATCATTGAATATTTACTATTTTTGTTTAGGTCCCGTCCTGCAATCGTTTTTCAACCCGTTTTCATTTTTATTTTCTAAAAACGATTTCGAAAATCCGTTCGTTAACCTTTTTTCATTTTTTTTTTAAAAAAAAAAAAATAACCAGTGTTAAAAGTGAAAGATTTGAAAAACACAAAAAACTTGTTTTTTATTTTTGTTTTTGCTTTTCAATTTTTTTTACTAACAAAATTATTTTTTATTACTTTTTACATTTTATATAAAGACTTGGACAATATCTTTTATTCTTTTCTCTTTCTTCCCGTCTTCATCTTCTTTCTTCCTTCACCACTCACCGCTCACCGCTCACCGCAACCGGAAATCAGCTCGTGCTCAACGCCGATATGCTCTTCATCGTCGATGATATGTTCTTCTTCTCCTTCTTGTTCTTCTTCCGGTCTAGTCTTCTTCTTTCGATCTGTTCTTCTTTTTCGTTGCCGCTGACTCGCCGTCGATCTGGCCTCTTCTTCTTCGAAACCGCGATCAGCTCTCCATCTCCGGTGATCCATTCTTCTTCTTCTTCTTCTTATCTTCTTCTTCGATTTGGATCTGGTTGTCATCAGTCATCGTCTTCTTCCTTTCGCAGATCGTCTTCTTCTTCTTTTTTATGTTATTTTTATTAAAATAAATACTTATTTATGCTAATTATTGATTGTGATATGATTTTTTAAGTGATGTGTAAAATCTGATTAATTGATTATTAATTGTGATATCATGTTATTTTGTTTAATTTACAAATTATAATATAATATTAAACACAATGTAAAAATTGATATTTCAATTTTCAATAATCAGTTAGTCTACATACGTGTTTTTTCCGTTTTTATTTTTAAAATACGGATTTCAATATATGCTACCAGACGTGTTTTTTGATTTTGAAACTAACTATAAATATATAAACATTGAACACATTAAAATATAAATATATAACAAATAATAGTTTAAAGGGTATAAATGTAAAAATATTTATTTTCAGATATTTGTAACTTAAAAAAACAAACAACTTATTACTTATATTCAATTTCCAGTGAAAAAAATCAAACATGTTATTCAGTTTTCAGTTTTCAATCACTATTCAGTCTTCAGTACTATTCAGTCTTCGACGAAAAATCAAACGCAACCTAAGCTTTTATTTTTGAAAAATAAGTAAAAGAGTATTTCTGGAAATAAATAAAAAATTAATAAAACCATTTAATTTTATATAATTAAATCAAAATTTTTAAAAGTGAGACATAAATAGTTCAGTAGTGGGGTACCAATAGCACAACTCTAAAAATCGATGTGATTTCATCAAAGTCCTTATCAAAAATAAAATAAGAGATCTCTCACTTGATTTTTTTTTTAAATATATATGAGTAATGTTACTTTATCTAAATACGGTATCCAAGTGATATGACAACATTATAATCCATTTATTTAAATTGAATTAGATTTATATGAGTTAAATGAATAAATTAGAGTGTTACTATATCATTTGAGCATTATGTTTGAACAAAGTAGCATATATATATATATATACACTATTAGATTTACATATTTTAACTCAAAGTGTATTTGCTTATTAAAACTTCTCTATAATCAATGGTCTACATACGGAAGACCACTATGACCCAGTTTGGCATTGCTGTGCTATGAGGAAAATTACATTTGATTCTGCTGTGGGAGATTGTTTTTGGATTTGCTATGAGAAGAATCGGTTGGGTGTTTGGTAAACTGATTTTTAAAAGTGTTGTGAGAACCTAAAGCAATTTCAATGTGTTTGATGAAAAAAAGTTGTGACTGAACAAAATTACTAGAATGAACAAAAATGAATATTTAAGATGATTTGAAAATAAATAATTTATTTTATTTTATATAACCATAAACATGTTATAAAATAAATAATTTATTTTATTTTTGTGTGACAATAAACTTGTTATAAAATAAATAAATAAATTTTGTTAAAAAATATATGAATTTGCTTTAATATTTTTTTTATCTATTGCCACATATATTGTGAATATATCAAGAAAACTAACATAATTTGATTCAAGGATTCATAATATTACCCAATTGAAATAGACAACATGTAAATACCAAAGTATATGTTATAGTAAATTGTAAATAAATTAATAAATGCTAAGTGCGTATTTTGTTTTGTGGTAAATTTCATAAAAGGTAAAGAATAAAATAGTAAGTTTGGAAACAAATCATTAATAAGAGTATTAAGTGTGTTTTCATTTCTGCTTCATAGGAAGTTGTTTCTAAAAACATCAATTTGTAGCTTCTCAATTTCTACTGTGGGGAAGCCAAAAGAGACTAAAAGCATTTTCCAAAAAGTTTACTAAACACTCCAGACCAACTTCAGAAGCACTTTTAATTTCAAAAGCAGCATGAGAAACAATCCCAAACTGGGCCTATATATATGAGATATCATTGATCAAAGATGTAATTTAGTGAAAATGAATCTTTTTATAAATTGATCTCCATTATCTATCTCAGATATGGATGGTGGAGAATTTGAAATTTCGTTCTATTTTTATTTTATTGTAAGGGATTAGAGGTATTTTTTTCTTTTATATATTTTGTTCTTTTATATTTTTTTTTCAAAGGTCAAATCGGAGTCCCTGATAAGATGGAGGGCGAATGTCATTATTTAACAAAGTTGTTTAAATATGTAAAAGGAAAATATTGAGGAGGAGCGGTTTTTCTTTTGCTTAAAAAATAAAAATGGCCACATCATGGCTAAGAACTTCGATCGGATTAATTACTTGTGGCTAAATTACCAAGATGTGCGAAACTTAATGGACAAAAAAAAAAACTTATAGTCTACAATGAGGTTGGTCAATTCTATACTTGAATGAAAATTGGAGATATTTCAAAAAAATGTCTATTTTAGGTGAGGAAGGTTAGGTCATGAGAGAATTTTGGAATATGATTTTTTATAGGAAGTATTTCGTAAATAAAAAGATGAAAGAGTGGTGCTATTGACACTCTCCACTAATGAAATACCTTTAGTATTTTTTTTGCCTTTATCGAATTACTTAAAGAGATATACCATTTTAAAAAAAAAAAATCTTGTACAAAGTAAAACTAATAAATAACTGAATGTTTACTATTTTCCTTCATATCTCAATCCATGTTTCTTATTCAATATTTTTTATTATATTTTATTGTTTTACATGTTTGTTTTGTTTTTCTTTTCAAATTCCAGATCCATGTTTGTTATTTTTTTCGTCTCAGTATATTTTCTTTCAAATCTTCTGGACATATTATGATTTGTATCAATTCGTTTAAAGATTTCATTCCGGATCTTCCAAAGTAAGTTTAATGTTATTTAAAAAAAAATAAAGAAATCGCACCAAAAATCGCAACCAAGAAAACATATTCTCTGATGAAACGAAACGACACCAAAAACCTAGCTTAATCGCTCAAAAAATCATCAGACGATCAATATCACACTTATAATCTACCACCAGCAATCCAATCGACTATACGAAAAAATCGCATCTAATAAGGATTGTTTTACCATGAAATAGTAAGAAAAAACAAGTCTTACGAATGGATGCGAGAAAACTTTATATAAATATTAGAGATGAGATGATTTTTTTTTTAAAAAGATATAAGGTGTATTAAGTTTGAAAAATAAGTAAAAAGATAATCCTAGAAATAAATCAAAAAAATAATTAATAAAATCATTTAATTTTATGCAATTAAATTTAAATTTACAAAAGTGAGACATATATAGTTCAGTAGTAATACTTATAACTTCTTAACTCTTAAGTGAAAAATAAATATTAAAAAAAAAAAGGCATTTGCAAAAGTAACCTAATTAAGGAATACAATATTGTTTTTAATCAAAAAGTATCGGTGTGATTGTATGTAACCAAGTGTAAGGTACATTGTCTAAAATACCCTTGTATTTAAACGAAAAACCAATTGTTTTGTAAGAAAATCCTAAATCGTTTTCAAACAGTGGAGAGGGAGGGAGGAGAGAGAAAGAAAACTAATCGGGCAAAAGGTGGGCCATAAAAGTGCCAGTGATAAGCTCGGAGTGACGATGATCAGAAGCTGGCGAAGAAGAATTGGCTAATCTATTTTGAACTAACCAGACTTAGACGAAAAAGAATAAAAAGTGAGGAAGAAAGGAAGGGGATCGATCAGGGTCGGAGGAAGCTGCCAAACTATCAGATGACATTGTGCAATGTCGGCGAAGAAGAATCGATTGCTTTCCGGTGTCAATTGGGCGGCCAAACGATTCGGGAAACCGCGACCTGGATTAATTGATGTTGAAATTCAAAATTTCCATAAGGTTAATGTTTAACATGAAATATCAAATTATTTCATGTTAAACATGAAACATGGCTACTGTTGCTGCAAAATTCTTTAATATAAATAGTTACTGAGAAGATTTTCAAAAAATAATTTTGTTGCTAGAAATTGTTTAAAAAAACAATTTTGTTGTTGAAAAATATTTTAAATAATACAAAATATAATTAGAATAGAAAAACTTGGAAAGTGGCTGAGTCACGGACAATGTCGTTCTCTTTAAGACGTTTTGCAGCTCTACCCTAATTGTGTAAGTAGTTCCAAAGTTGCCAAGCCGTCCCTAGGATAAAACAGCCTAGAATCACCTCTGTCTCGGAACTTCTTTGCACGAAGAAGAACTTGAATACTCAAAGTCTTTCAAAGATTACTCGGAATTCTCACAAATAATACTCAAGAATTTCTTTTAAGTTGTAGAGAGCTCTTGTTTCTCAAAAGAATTTTGTGTATTTTAAATGAGGCAAAACCTCTATTTATAGGATTTAGAAATTAAAAACTGAAAAATACAATTAACACCAACAATTATAATGAAATAAAAACTGATTTAGTAATATTTACAGTTTTAAATAAGAAAAAACGTTTAAAAATTTGTTTTAAGACATCGGTTTTCAACATTCAA
>CM065303.1:48874077-48881577 GCA_032871835.1 Dipteronia dyeriana | reverse complement strand
GAATTTGGTTTTCTAAGTTTGTCTGGGTTTGATTTTCTAGGTATGCTTGGTTCGTGGAGATCTCCAATAATGGAGATCCACCTTTTTTTTTTTTTTTTACGTTTTTGTTTCAAAATGAATAAGAAATGTAAATAATAATGATGATGATGGTTGAGAAGGAAAAAAAAAACTTGTTTGAAGATTTTGCAGGATAATCATGATCCAATGTTATTTTTTTCTTAAGAGAGAGATCTAGATTTTTTTCTTATGACATATGTTTCAAAATCATCTTCTCTTTCACCGGTTCTTAATTTTGTAATTTATTTTGTTTTCAAATTTCTTTTTATTTTTTATTACTGTTTTTAAATTTAAATAAAAAAAAATATCTCAACCGTTCATCTTTGAGATGGATGGTGGAGATCTATCTTTTTTTTTTCAGTTTTTAATTTTTATTTTATTTTCTTTTTCTAATATATTTTTCATTTAATATATATATATATATGATTGTATTTTAGTTAAAATTTAAATTAATCACACATAGGACAAAAATAAGGGTAAAATGGTATTTTCAATGGCATCAGCACAATTCAGGGGTATAAAGGTCAATTAACATGCCTGACATGACATAATTTGTACTTTTGACGAATTCTATCTACAGATTCTGTCACAGAAGGACTAAAAATTACAATTCCAAAAAACCGTGGACTAAACGCGGATTAAGGCAAACTACAAGGACTAAAATATGATTTACCATTTCATTAAAGTCAATGGATAAAATAGGAATCATTGTTGCTTCCCATAAAGCCGGAGTCTAAAAGCATCAAAATGTAACTTTTCAATTTATGTTGTGGGAAAATAAAAGAGAGAAAAAATACTTTTCGGATATTTTACCAAACACCCTATACCTATTTTAGAAACACTTTTATCAAAGGCAATTTAAAACACATTTCCAAACCGGGCTTAAGTCATGTGAGACTAAGAAATGTTCATTAAGGGAAGGAATATATATATATGAGATTCATAATTCCACTCTTCGGACAATACTTTGGCACTGATAATGTATTTTGATTAGTTGAAAAAATTAAATAAGTTATTTGATATTAAATTTATGAGACTGGTGTTGATTTTTTTAACTAATCAAAACACTACGGTTAGTATATTGGGTATTGACCGATCAGTAACTAAATAATTTTCCAACTCTACCTCCCCCTTATTTCCTATTTAGCCATGTTCATTAAAGTGATACGAATTCAACACGGTTATATTATCTCTATAGTTGATTTCTCTATAGGGCTCAAAAATTAAATAACAGTTTTTGGAGTTGACATTTCAACATTGTCACTGTTTTAATAACTTATGTTTAAAAATCATCTATTATGGTGAACGGATAAAAATGCCCTCAATAGTTGTTCCATCATATTTCTTTAATTTATTTTTTTACAGTAAAAGTTGTGAAATAGAGACAGAAAGTTCTATTGAAACTCAGGCGCTACGCAGACGCATTTGGGGGTCGAGCTGCACCCCCGGAGTTTTTTTTTTCTGGTCATTACTTAAAATGCTTGAAACCTTTACTAAAAATCTCACTCGATTTAACTAAACCAATTTTTGATCTGTTGTGTGTTGATAAAAGCTCGAATTCTTTTCAAAAAAGCTGGGAAATAGTCAAAAAAATAAAAGCTCGAACCAATAGAAAAAAAGCTCGAACTAATAGAAAAAAAGCTCGGACCAATACAAAAAAAGCTCTGACTAATACAAAAAAAAAACTCGAACCAATACAAAATATGCTCGGAAATAGTAAAAAAAAATAAAAGCTTGAACCAATACAAAAAAAACTCGAACTAATAGAAAAAAGCTCGGACCAATACAAAAAAAAACTCAAAATCTTTCCAAAAAAGCTCGGAAATAGTAAAAAAAAATAAAAGCTCAAATCAATACAAAAAAAGCTCGAACTAATAGAAAAAAAACTCGAATCAATACAAAAAAGCTCGACCAATACAAAAAAAAAGCTTGAACTAATGGAAAAAAAGCTCGAATTCTTTCCAAAAAAACTCGAAAATAGTCAAAAAAGTAAAAGTTCGAATCAATACAAAAAAAAACCCAAACGAATACAAAATAAACCTAAACCAATACAAAAAAAAACTTGAATTGTTTCCAAAAAAGTTTGAAAATAATCAAAAAAATAAAAGCTCTAACCAATATAAAAAGCTCGAACTATTAGAAAAAAAACTCATAAAAAAATGAAAAAAATTGTCGAAAAAGGATAAACAAAAGCTCGTACAAATTCTGGAAACTACATGTTCATATACGGATTGATACATTGTTAAACCAGTCACAAATGCATGAAAGAAAATAAGGAGAATGATTTTCAGATAATGTTTTTAGAAAGAGAAAATAACTTTTCTTTTTTAAAGTGTAGATAGAAACACAAAGATAAATTTCAAGAACAATTTAGATAGTTTACCGTAATAAATATCTTTTAAACATAAATTATTAAATTTGTAATACCTCACCATTTCACTTTCAGTATATTTGATATTGACTCGAACATGGGAGTAAAAAAGTTGGCTACCGGTCGACACACCCAACATCCATGTCCTCTCTTACTGCAGGTACACATTTTGGTCCGATAACCACATACATCACATAAAACACCCACCCAAAAGTCCGATTAGTCAACCTTACCGTCTACATGACTGTTTGACCCTTTTAATTTGGTGTTGGCCAATTTCATGGGTCAATAGCATGTTAGCATGCATGCCATGTACTGGAAAAGTAGAAAGTAATTGTTTTATTTAACTTAACGTCCACGATTGAAAAATCAACTATTGCACATCACAACCACACTAAAAAAAAAAAAAAACATATTCTCCACATTCCACAATCCCTAAAATCTCATGTGGAAAAAAATAATCAAAAGAACATATATAAATATATAATAACACTTAAAAGAATAAAAATGACTCACAAAAATTGTAAAGAAAAAAAAAATCATATAGATTCCCGTCTCTGTAATCTCATCTCTTGATAGAACCACTCAATGAACCTCTCAGCCCTCTGATCAACCGAGTCATCATCATCATCATCATCCTGATTCAAATCCAACGGCTCCAAAGCTCCTTGCTCCCCAACTGCAACACCATTATGCATGTACCTTTCCATTGCCAATGAATACTCTTTTTGTCCTCCTCTTCTTCGTCCACTCTTCAACCCACCAAAACATCGCCTTAGAAAGAAGAATTCCTGGGATTCTGCTCTTGAGCTGCTGTTTTTTGTGTTGGAGGTCAATAAGCGGAGTGCTCGAAGCCGAGAACTGGTAGTCTTCAAGAAACCTGTAGTTGTTATTATTGTTGTTGTTGTTGTAATGCTTGAGAAGCTTGAACTTGCTCTTGAGCTTCTTCCTCGATCTAATCTTTAACAAAACAAGCTTGGTGAAGATGGGTTTCCTCCTCATTTTGGCAACAAAAATGGATATTTTAAGAAGATTATTATAATAAACTTTCTGCAAAATGGGTACTCTTGATCTTTTCTGCATTTTTATCATCTTCGATCGTTTCGCTTTCCGGGTTCGATCGAAAGCGGATGATTTATAGAGCAGAGTGAGCTTCAAGTCATGACTAAGAGATGGATTTAAAAGGGCACAAAAAGGTTATTGCAAAGAGAATCTAAAAATGCTGGTGGTGGTGGTGGAGAGAGAGGCTCATAGAGAGCCGATTAGCTGTAACAAGTGGTATGGTCGGTTGGCTTTTGTACTTACTAGGCTATACTAAGGAATCAACAAGTAGCCGTTGAAACCCTAAGTGGGTTCCATTCCCTCTATATGAATATTATTCAAAGTTTGAACTTTCAACTTTGACCCATTTTCGAGATTTTAATGTAACCTTTTTTTTTAGTCTATGATCTTATTTAATTCAATTCCCATCCAAATCGATCTACGTTAATGATGTTGGTAAATTATGTTGGATTCTTATATTAAAATAATATAATTATATTATGCTTTCTTTTTTATAATAGGAAGAAATCTCCCTTAAAATACTTGTAAAATTTGTACAACGAGACTTAAACTCTTTTCCATTAACGTGAGAGGGAATGTACACGTCAATCGAAATAATTTATTCCAGATTGATTTTATAAATTTTAATGATCTTTAGAAAAAAAATTGTTATAATAAACAACTAATTAGATAATTTAGTGATATCAAGTTATTATTTTCTCTCATCAATCATTCAATCGTTCCACTTAATTAAAATAGGATATAAACTAAAATTAAAATGCACAAACGAACGATATTCAATTTTTTTTTATGCTAGTGGGTTTTTAATTTTCACCCACCATGTGAATCAATCCATGATGGCAAAAAGAAGTTTAATTGGTTCAATTCAGATAGAAAAAAGAGTGTAGTCATAAGAGTGTAGACATTAGAAGATAATGCCACCTCCTCAATTTTCAATTGGATAGTATAAAAATTAAAATCTTTTTGGCCATGTAAATGGGAAATTGAGCCATTTAACACAAACAAAATTTGTTATTTTTGGAATTTAAAACTTATGTAGAAATAACAGTCCAATATGGATTGAACTACTTCAATTAGTCATTTTTCTATTAGTATAAACAGAATTATAAAGGACATTGAATGCAAGTCGTTCATTTATAAAAGAGTTTTGACAAGTAGTTAAAATATATAAAAAGAATGGCTCGCACTCAATGTAAGCTGACATTAATTTTCTGATCTAAACTTAAACTTAAAACTTAAGCCTAAGATAACTTAGATAAAATTTTATCATGATACACCAAAAGGTTGCACTCTTAAATGCATTTAAACATATCCTGAAGTAGTAATTTTAACAACATTAATTAACACTATATTTTATTATATTGAAAGTACTTTCAAATAATTTAAAATTATATTTTTCTATCTATCTGTTTGGAAATAAAAGCAACATTCACACGTAGGGGTGGGCACGGTTTGGTTCGGTTCTGTTTTGGGTAAAACCAAAATGAACCGAAAATATTTCAGTTCATCCAAAATTGAACCGGTTTAAACCGAATAAGAAATGGTAACCGAACTGAACTGATTTGATTTTAATCGGTTCGGTTCGGTTCGGTTAGGTTCATTTCAGTTTTGGACCTAATGGTTCTTATTGATTTGATGGGTTTAATGAGTTCTTTTTAATATGTTTTTAAATTTGATGAATTGTTGGATTCTAATTTTGGACCGAAGTTTTAATATTTTTAATAGCCCAAGCCCCAAGCCCAAAATAAAAAACAAATCAAACATAACTAATAATAATGAAAGAAAAGCTAAAGAAGTTTGTTAGGGTTTTTTTTAGTTATACTTATATAGGTGGTTTAATCGGTTTGGCTAAAAACCGATTTGAATAGAATTTGTTTCGGTTTTTAATTTTTTAAACCGTTTAAACCGAATTCATTTGATGAACCGAACCAAACCGAACACCCTTTTTTAGTTCGGTTTGAATCGGTTCGGTTCGAAACTTAATGCCCACCCTTATTCACATGTTTTTAGGAAGAAGAAAAAAGGTTGATAAATGCTTTCGCCAGCAACTTTTGCATGCTTTACCAAAAGTAGTTTTATCAAAAAGCTCTACGCACTTTCAAAATATATTCTCTTCTCAATAATTGGTATAATTGGCCATGTAGCACGACCTTAATGTTTGGTTTCAAAGCATAAAAATTCGGCCCAAGACCTACACGAGGGGGGTTTTCTTTCTTTTTACACATTCTCTAATTAATATTTTTTCAATTAAAATACTATATATATATATATATATATATATAACAGTAGACAATAACTAATTCAATCAATTAAGAGATGCCTTAACGGCTTGTTGAAGAAATCGCTTTGATTAAATTAATTAAATTGATCGTTTTAACAAAACTCAAGAATCAAAGCTGAGACATATTCCATGATTTCCATCTCCGTTTTGTTTGTACTTTTTCATGTGATTTTAGTAAATGCTCTTAATATCCGAATCTGATTCCGTACAATCCAAATTTGGTACGGCTTAAATCCATTTCTATTCTATCCAAATATTGAAAAAATACATTATCGGGATTTTCAAGGAAAATTTAAATTTGCACCCGAATCCATTGTAGGTCCACATATCTTCGAGTCTTGCCTGATCCTTGTAAGTACTATTATATATATATACTTTATTTATGCTTAAATCGGTTAAAGGTCGGTTCGAGTCCAATCCGGTCAAATTCCATAATCGGATAATTTTATGTTCGTTGCTTTATTGGGCTCGTCCTAATCCAATTATAATAATGATTTGGCCATAATCTGGCTTGATCCGAACCGTAAAAATGTCGAAAAGTTTTAGGTCGGATTGAGAGCTCTAACAAGTAACAACTACCATTTGGTTTATAAATATTTATATTTATATTTATATATATATATATATTATATATATATTTAAATCTAAGGCCAATTAGACGAGGGTCTATTAAAAAAACATGCAGCAAGTCATTGCACAAATTTATTACAACTTTATAGTAAAATGCAGCAACTTTTACTCCATCATCTCCAACTCATTGTACCAAATCTTACGCTAAAAAGAATATTCACTCAATATTCACATTTTTTATTGTTTCTCAACGATTAACATTTAATCCCTCAATTAACATTATATTACGATAAGTTAAGAAATTAACAAATTAGTATATTAAGAAAGTAAATTAACAAATATATATCAACCAAAAACATTAGATTATTACAAGGATATAATTGGAATACATTTTGTTTAATACGATAAAACTGTAAATAAAGTTTTTTTTAAGTAAGGGATCAAATCGTAATAGCATTAAAGAAAATTGTTGAATACATGAATTCTAGAAATTTGAGAGACTAAAAAAAAACCAAGCCAACCAGCAAAGTAGCGCATCTCACCAGATTGCGCTACATATGGCGTTGGAATTCGTGTGAAGAATAACACTAGGTTGGAGAGGATTCATGCTCTAAAATGAAGATTGATGTCAATATTGGAGATGATCTAACCTAATAAGGTAAACAACTATGGTCACTACCCGAAATACATATAATGTTGCTATATATACTTGTATTTAGATTATAGGTTTACTATGTTACAGGTATTTGTAACTCTGTCTAAACCATGTCTTTCAAACTATTAGAGCTCATGAGATTGAATTAATTACAAATTGTCCGATAACATTAAATCATGATTTCGGATCCTCTCCTAACCTCACTCTTCCTAATATTTTACAAATTGTCTTAATCTGCGTTTAGTACACGGTTTTTTAGAATTGTAATTTTTAGTCCATCATTATTCTGACAGTATGGATTGTAGTCCCTACCGTCCAATTTCGTTAGTGTTTCACTTAATTATGTTAAGTCAATGGGGGTATATAGGTAAATTCACGACCAATTTTTAGAAGGTGTAGTTTCTGAAGGATATAATCATCATTTTACAAATGGAAAAAAATAATAATAAAAAAAGAAAATAATTAAAAAGTGTAAAAACCCTAACTCCATTCTTGATTTTTTTA